>WEIV01028629.1:107089-123477 GCA_013390005.1 Calyptomena viridis | reverse complement strand
ACTCTCAGATTCAGTGCTCATTATATAAACAAATCAAACATTACTGTAGAGAGGATCTGATAATTATTATGGCCATTAAAAATAGAATTGTATTTAATTGGAGGAAAAGATAACTTTGCGGTGTCCCAAATTTATATACAGTATGCCTCTGTATAAAGTTAAAATCAAAGTAGGAAGATTAATTAAGTTTTCTCATGTAACTAATAAATTTACTTATAGCATTAGAAAGAAAAGGCTCTTCAAACTTCTCTGCTAGCTACNNTTCAAACTTCTCTGCTAGCTACTTACTCCTTACTTACTACAAATTTATCTACAAAAAATCAAAAAGGAACAAAAAGGCCTCGTGGTCTGTGCATGCTATGTGTTTTTTGCTCTGGTGATAAAGTTCTTTTTACTTACAAATATTCTATCCTGTAAAAATTATCCTATTGGCCACAAACTTTTAAGTCTCAGGCAAATTGTGCATGAGACGGTGTATCAGAGGTAGGCAAATATATGTACCTCGTCTGGTTAGAAATGCAGTTTTGCTATACCAAGAAAAATACTTGGTAGCCAAAACTAAAGTGATCTAACGTTATTTTCTCAGTCTTTCATTCTATTCATTCATACACATTGCTAGTAAATCCCTTTGTAAGTGAAATTTCTTCCTCTGAGTTTTCCATTGATCAAAAGAAAACTTTGAGGCGGTAGTGCTTTGATGGAGTGAAAACTTTCCAACTCTCTTCTTTAGAATAAGCAGTTTTATGAATTTTTTTTCTTCAGGATAATACAGCTGGAACCAAAGATTTGTTTGACTAAGGCTCTTGTTTCCCTGTATTAGCTTTAGGTGAATAACAATATAAGGTAGTTGCGTTGCAAAATTGCTGTACTAGCAAATTCAGTGAGTATTGTCCACTGAAACATAGAAGTTCATAATACAGATTTTTTTCCAGCTATAGTACGTGAACAGAAACAGATTTAGACACTGGTTTTGTCATTCTTTGTTGATTTGACTAAATTTTTAAACTATAATTTTCCCCTCATTTGGTCATCATTTTCCCTGCTGTATTTCCTACATTCGTAATAAATTAGTCTTCTTTCTTATCTTCTAAATTCTGAAAGTAATCACCTGTCCCTGAACCATGTGCCAATAATTTTTTTATAACTAGTGGTTTTCGTTTACTTGTTGGCAAAGTAAAAATAAGTGTCTCAGGTATTCCTGGAGATAAGCTTATAAGACATAAAGTGTCTAAGATTGACAGAAATACTAATAGTGCTGAAAGGAAGTTTAAGACTTATTTTAGTATATTTTAATTCAGTTGCTCTCCAGGATGTGAGGATAATTTCTTAATTATTGTTTGAGGGATGCACAAATTCTGATCAGAGAGATAAGGGCTAGAGCAGTCTTTGCAAACACCAACCCTCTGCTCCATTCCTCAGGAATGTCTTGAATTTTGAAAACATTTTTTTTGCTGGTAATTGAATCCTTATCAGCATTGAATTCAATTCAAATGATTGAATTTGAGTTTTGCTGGTGAGAATACAAGCCCTACCTTGTTTCCTCTTGAGTTTATAGAGTTACGTTGTCAAAATTTTCTGAATAGACTTGTTCCTGAGGAGCCCTTCCACCAGCTACCATTGTTGCTGGAGAAATGTGACAAAAGAAGAAACTTGAAGATAAATGCAAAAAAGATAAATAAACAATATAAAAAAACAGATAAATAAACAATAACCTAAACCAGGGTTAGTTTATGTAGTGATTCTTAATGCCTACATGAGTGAATAATTTCAGTGGGAAGGTGAAAGATAAGGCTTTGTACTCACACAATAAATGAATGTGTTTTTTTAACAAACAAAAAGATTTCTTCTATGTCAAAATTGGGAGATTTCTGTTGGGACATTTCAGTAAATTAACATCTATTAGCAAAAGAATGCATTAGCTAACTGCCCTGAAATAGCTGTAATCAAGCTAGGCCATGGGCCTTTGCAAGTGATAACATGGTGACACTCAACTCTCCGTCAGACACCACATTGGGCAAAACTTAACCAACCAAAAATTAACTACTTAGTTGCTTAGTTACTGGTTCCCATATATGGAAAAGCAGGGCTTAAAAAAGGTACAAAAGCCCTGTGAGAATCCTGGATGTTCTGTGGAAGATATATGGGCAAGAGATATATTTATACATATGTGTTATGGATGCAAGATAATATTAATTAAAGTGTTTAGCTAAAGTCTTCGAGACTGTGTGTTGCTGAAGATGGTAAACCCTGAATGCCACAGATTTCAACGCTCTAAATTTTCTTGGTCAGTATTTGATGGTAGTTTCCTGCCTTCAGGCACATGTCTTTTTGTACTAATTCAGATCTCTAGGAATATGGAAGAAATAAATACTTTCAAATTCAGATCTTGCCATGTGGGTTCATTTTTTTTAATAGACTGTTTTGTAACACTTTTCTTTAGTCTGTGTTTTCAGTGAGTCTCAATTCTAAATCCGTACTTTGCAAATACTCATGCATTTTATTGTCTGCTGTGAATTTACTGACACTTCTCACATTTGATAGTTTAATATGTATGTAACCAGTTGCTATGCTTGTTGCTCCTTTTGGCTTCTATTTCAAAATTATTGTAGTTGAGATTTAACCAGAACTGGTTTTATACACTGTCATGGTTTAACCTCAGACAGCAACTAAGTCATACTCATCTACTTGTTATTCCCCAGCAGGACGGGGGAGAGAATAGGAAGAGTATAAGTGAAAAAACTCATATGTTTAGATAAAGACAGTTTAATGGGACAGAAAATGAAAAAAAATATGTAATAATAGTGAAAGAAGTAGAATGTACAAAACAAGTGATACATAATGCAATTGCTCACCACTCACTAACTGATGCCCAATCAGTTCCTGAGCAGCAGCCCTGCCCAACTTTCTCCCAAGTTTGTATACTGGACATTATGTCATACAGTATGGAATATCCCTTTGGCCAGTTTGGGTCAGCTGTTCTGGCCATGTCCCCTCCCAGCTTCTTGACTCGCACCTGCTATCTCACTGGCAGGGCATGAGGGACTGTAGAGTCCTTGATTTAGAGTAACCACTGCTTAGAAACAACTGAAACATCAATGTAATACCAACATTATTCTCATATTAAATCCAAAACAGAACATTGTGCCAGGTACTAGGAAGAAAATTAACTCCATACCAGATGAAACCAGGAAAATACACATATGATTCTTCCTTGATTATAGCCTGAAGCTTGTTGTCACTGTTTGAATGTGCTTACTTTAAAATCAGTAAGAAACTGGCAGAAAATCTGGGCTTTGTGTTTACAGATAAATAAACTGGTTGCTCTGTGATGCATTTAACCTCCTTATTTTACTGTGAAGTTTGCAACAGTGGAGAACCAAACATTTGGTGCAAGAAAACAGATTGCTGTTCTTCTCCAAAACCTATCCTGATCTAAACTTCACTTGACCTCTGAAGATACAATTACAGGCCGGTTCAGGATTTGAAAAATGTGTGTTATGGGTACAGTCCTTTAGCCAGGATTGCATGAAAAATCAAAGATTAAAGGTAAATGGTACTTGAAAAAGTTTTCCTAGGAAAACTATTTAGTGAAAAAAAATATATAAGGGAAACATATTTGGGCATACTAAATTTTATGGTCTTGACATTTTTGGCTTGTTTCTTTTATTTGGATTTTTTGGGATGTTTCTGCCTTTTTTCTTTTAATGGAAGAATATTAAATTTCTGCTATCAGTTACTTCTATATACAGTCATTTTGACTTTCTTGCCATAGTGGGGTGCACCTGGCTCGGAAAAGCGCTGTAGTTGGCTTTGAAAGCAATGTTTTACTGTTAATAGACTGTTAAATGTGTCTGATACAGACAAAGAGGTAGTATTTAAAGGGTGGAAAATGTGTGACTACTATGAACTTTTGAGGCTTTTAAGAAGTAGAGGGGGTGTAGGATTGGATGCTAATGCTAAAGGTAATGCTTGGGATAAAGTGAGATCCTCTTTAATATAAGATGGAAATATAGGAACATGCAGGTGGAATTGTTGCTTTTCATTCTTAATTATTTGTGAATACTTAATTTATTAAGGTAGTTGAGTTCTTAGCATTGTGTAAGCATGCTTTTGTTTACATGTACTAACCGCTCAACAGGAGTTTCCTTCTTTCTGTTTATGTAGAGCAATTCCAGAATTTCTCCTACTATCTCTGTGTAGTGTTCAGTGAATTTATGGTGATGATTGGCTCCCTGACTTGAAGACCATTGACTTTATTGATCTTAAATTTGTTTCAATTTGATTTTTATTCAGTTGGTGTGATGGTTTTATTTCACAGAAAAATTTTCCCCCTTTATTTACAAGCAGGGCTGTGCATGGTGGGGCAGGGGGTGCTCCCGTCTGCATGGTGATGGGCCCCCGGCCCCCCGTGGGGTGTCGCGGGCCCAACCCCCCTGCCCTGCTGGCTTCGGCTCTGTGCTCCCTGGCCTGCTGTGGCCCCCAGCATGGAGGGGGCTCCGTGGCTGCCCTGGGCTGGGTGGTACCCGGAGGCACCCATCCCCAGTGCTTCTGGGGAGCGGGGCCGCTGCCAGCCAGGGCCCCAGCTGTGGTTGGGAGCAGCCCGGGGATGGAGTGGGGGAGGAGGGATCCCCCCCACACACACTTTGGAGATCGGTGCTGCTGCATGTTTCTTGCTGCTGCCACCCCGGCACTGCGGGGACTGAGCTACCAGCCCACTAGGGGGGCATTGCTCGGCGCTTGGGGTGTTCTGCCAGCCCCGCTGCCCATGCATGGGGGACACTCCTGCATGTTTCTTGCTGCATTAATAGACTGATGGGAGTTATGTATGATGCCTTTAGTGAAGGCATTTTACATATTTTGGGGGTAATCTCTTTCTTTTTACTGTTACTTGATTGTATATATTTGTGAAGGTATCTTGTGTGTATGATACCTTTTGATTGATTATGTTATGTAATATGCATGTCTATGTTGAAGCACCAGACAGTGTGATTAATCACTCTGCTCATTGATATAAGCTCCTGGGTATGCATTTTTGAGAAGCTTTGTGGAAAATCAATTGTGACTGCTGAGACTGGAAGGGAAGGTAGCATGTCTTTGTCTTTTCGCCTCTGCTTGCATCTTTCTGGGACTTACAAACTTCACTGTTGCTTGTGTTACTGGTGTTTCATGTTGATGGCAGGGTTGCTAGCTTGCTGCCCTTACTTACGATCTTCTCCCAGTTTTAGAGGCTTCTGAATGCTATTAGCATACGGATTTTACAGCCTTGTCATTGCTTGAATAAGACATTATTCTCCCCGTACTTGCAAACTTAAGCGAGAATTAGATTCAAAAAGTTCTGGATACTCTGGCTCTGATTCAGTGAAGAAGTTAATTTAATGTTCTGAATTATTTTGATGCAAATCTCAATAAAGCCAGTATATATGTGAATGTCTATAGTGCTCAGACATGGATTTATGAAGGGAGAAGGGCTAAGGGGCCTTTGCTCCCTTGAATGGGCTTGTGCTTGCTAAGGCGTGAGGGAGCATATACTGTGAGGTAACTGCACTGCCATGGAATAAGTAGCATTGTTTTGGTTCTGAGCAGCTTAAGAAACAGCCCAGGTATTAAGACAGGTTATAACTACATTGCTAGCACCAGAGCAGATGCTGAGTATGATTCCTCAGATTAGCCAAACCTGGATGCAATAAAACTGTGCTGCTGTTGTCTTGCTTGTGCATTTGCCCACACATCTTGGTAGTCTACCATCTGGTCCTCTTTCCCAGGTGTTTGGTTGAACTTTCGCAGTCATTTGGTTTTAACTATGGGAAATGTGTTAGAAGACTATTAGCAGTGGAGTGGGTTTGCCGCTGTCATTATGGCAAAGGGGTTGGATTTGTGGCTAAACTAAAACACATCTCTGTTGTTAATCCACAATTGCAGTAGATTACCTTGACAGCAAGTAAATTGCTAGTGCAAGAAGATTGATTTGTTTGTTTGTTTTTTAAATACATATATATAGTCCAGGAAAACTGGCTGTTGTCTTATTCTCTCATTCGGTTAAAGGATTCTAATATTTTCATAAATGAATGAATGTCTTACGCACCTGTAATATGCAAATGGAGAAGTTAATCCTACAGAAAATAGGTAATGCTACATTTTATTTTGGTTATAAAATATAAGAAATTATGCTGTCATTGAACTATGCTTCTGCATGTTCTCAAATGTTTTGTTATTTTAATGCTGATTTAAATACTAGTTAGCGTACTGTGGAGCAGGGAACATATGCACACGCCTGCCCAATAATGTTCATGTTGTAATGTGTTATGGTAATTCACATTAAACAGTCTAACAGTTAAGCTCAGACTCTTTCCATTAGAAAATTCTTCCCTTTCTCTAAATAACAGTTTGAAAATTGATGTAGCAGAAGTGTGGCTTTTAAGTAGGAAACTAACCAGAAAAAATATGGACCTTTTTTTATTTGACTTTGGTGCTTGGCCGCATTAGTGTGTGTTTTTCTATTATTTTCCTATAATTATATGCTTGTTTTCTATGAAGATGGAATCTTCTTGTAAAAGTAGAAGATAATTCTAAGAGATAAAGTAGTGTCACAGCAGATTTTGCTTTTCTATTTTGCAATCTCTTGACAATACTTGAGGAAGACTGGATTTTTCATTCCGTCTTCCCGTCTATACGCCTTCAGTAATGAAAGGTATCTTAACTCCTAAACAGGTAGCCTCCTGCCTCTTTCCTAATACTTCTGCTTATTAGTGATGCTAACAGAGCTTATAACAGAAAGATTATTATATTCCAGGAAATCGTAAAAACTGTAATCCCTGCATGCAAGAGGACAATCATCTCCTGTTGATATCTTTGTTACATCTTTCACCTTCTGATTATAATACCCTTCAGATATCTTCTAAGAGCTTAGACACATTTAAAAACATTATGTCAGCATGAGACTTCAGCTAAAAGGAGCTTAGACAATTCTTAGCTAAAATATGATCTTGTGTTTTTTGAGCTGTTCACACATATAAGTACTTGTTTTGAGCTAATGTCTCCAGTAAAAATTTTATTTCAAAACTGTTTTAATGATAAATAAATATTCCTCCAGGCTAGTTTCTTTCCCATTTCCTTTCATTTGTTTCTTCATTCTTCTGCTTTCTCCTTATTCTGTTCAGACTTCTGCAACCACATTCCTAACAACTCTGATGTGTCCTTCCTTCCCTCAGCTCTGTTCTCTTTCAGCACCTTGATTTTTTTTCATTGCAGTGTTTTAAAGCTTCTATCTTTCTATCTGTGAGCTTTCTCTAGTGCATATGAGAAAGTAAATATAGATGTCACTTCTACGGCATTCTTAAAACCCCCTGGAGAGATGGTGCGTGTGGGCTGAGTACCAAACCACCCAGAAGAAAAATAAGTCATCTTTTAAGACTGAGGCACCAATAAAACATTTAGAAAACAACTTGCCATTTTCTTTTTTCCCCTGACATTTTGACTTCTGCATTTCCCAGTTAAAGGTCTAGTTGCATCATTTCTCGTAGTTTTTCTTAGAGATATGTTTTTGACTGAATAACTTAATAATTTATGCTGCCTTTGGGGTAAAATTCCTGGATGCTCCCACTTGCAGATCTGGAATCCTGGTTACAGCTGTTTACTTCACCAACTGTGATGTTTTGGGGCTGCTATGATTTAAAATACATCTGAGTTTCTTCTCCTTGTGCCCAGATCTCAGAACATTTCTCTGTGGAAAGGTCAAGGTAAAAAGTAAAGGCAAAAGTAAAGCAACAAACACTCTTGGAGTTACAGCGATACAGAATTACTGAATTTATAAACTATTTAGAATATTAGAGGTTTCTTCTTGCTTTTTAAATCTTTGTTGCTGAAATTTATTTCTCTTACAGTCTTTAAACCACTTACTTGTAGAAAGAGCTTGATTATAACTTAAGCCTTATTTATTGAATTTTTAAATTTCACTTACATGTTTCTCAGTAACAAATTATTTATTAATTAATGAAAGCATCAAAGGTTTCAAGACAGATCACTCTAAATTTTGAAAGTACACTTCCTTTTCCAATGGTGATTAGCAGAGTATATTTCACTCATTTGGCTTTTCCTTGTGTCCTTCTGTCCTTCCCAATATAAAAAAAAGCAAAAATTTATCAACTTCAGGCTGGATCCAACACAGTAGTTGTAAAGAGTGTTGCATGTAGAAGTGGTAAAATAAGAGGTAAAAGTTGGATGTCCTGGATTTGAAACAGATTGGACACTATTTTTCAAGGAACACTTGTAAATTGTTTTGCAAGGTGTATATGTGTTTAAATACAATAATAATTAAATGGATGAAACAGGTCCCTTTTTGCTGGGGACCATGCAAAACAATTAAAAAAAAGAACATATTCCTGTATCATTTAAGGAGGTTCTCTGGTTTTAACCTAGACTGGATGATGTTTTTTAGCACTGGTTAATTTCACTAGTTTCTGTTGTCGAGGTCTCTATTTCTTGCAACTATCAAACTCAGGCTATAATTATTTGCCTTTGAAGATTCAGAAAATAACAGTCCAGTCATTTTCCAGAGTTGAGTTGGCAGAAAAATATCCTATAGTGTACATGGCAGACTTTTGTGTTTTAGCTACATTGATTAAAATTTTCTTGTCAAGGTTTGATCTGACATTTCAAATAAGTGACTGGAGGAGTATCGTGCATTCAATACTACGTGTTAGAGAGTGTTCATCCTCCCTTTTTCAATTAGTATCTTTCATAATGCAGTTGTTTGTGAATTTGTTCAGTCACTGTGTGTTAGCTTTGGCTAGGATTTGGTAGCTGAGGGAGGCTACAGGAGTGACTTCTGTGGGAAGCTGCCAGAAGCTTCCTCCATACCCAGCACAACCAGTGCCAGGCGGCTCCACGATGGACTCGCCACTTACCAAGGCTGAACCAATCAGAAATGATGATAATGTCTCTATGATAACATACTTTTCATCTCCTTCTGCACCTTTCACTCTACCCAGTGTATCACTGAGACATCATGCTGTTGAGGAAAAGCATAAATGCCCTCTTTCCAACTCACTTTTCCTTCATTTTTTTATAGTTGCTTTTCTTTTACCCCTTTTGGTGTCCTGACATCCAAGGTGCATGTATTGAAGGCATTTTCTGCAGAATACTTTTTCTTCTGCAGCCACATAGCTGAAATCCTCACCCAAGTCATCATTTCCTTACATGCTTATAGAAATACGCTTTTTCCTGGACTTGAGAAATATTCTTTGTAGCAGTGCAGAAAGCACAAAGATCAATTTTTTTCTCCTTCGCTATGAGGTGTTTCTTTATAACATCTAGTTAAATCTTCTGAGCTTAGTCGATTTACCAATATTTTTCTTGCATTTGTGTCTGCATCTGTGTGTGCATGCCTTGTCAGAATTCCATCTAGCATAGAGCTTTTTTTCCTCAAATGAACATAGCACTTTGAATGTGAACAGCTGAAGACTGTACATACAAAGAACTTCGTATACAGTCTGACACTGTCTTGCAGTCAGCCTTTCAGTGGGACACAGAATATAAATTCATGCTCTGTGTATATATATATATATATATAAAGACTCATGTATCTGAATATATGAGTTTATAAACTCCATTTATATTCAAGATAACTCTGCTTATATACAAGCCTTCTTATTAGAAATGTAAAAATTTTAGATTTGTCTAGAAATTCAAAGCCAAGGCCAGTTTTTATATAGGCTACCTAAAACACAAAAACTAGCAGAAATATAATTTTTAGTTATATCTGACAAATCTGCACTGTTGCATTAAAATTCCAAATGATGATTAAAATGTCATAGTTTGAGGAAGAGATCTGAGGTTTGATTAGCTTTTTTTCTTGAGGTATTTCACTAATAGGCAAAACACAATGGAAAAGACAGCACTGCAAACATTGGAGAAAATTATTGTTAGTATTACTATTAATCTACAAGAAAGCATGTGCCTAAGTGTTGTCTTGATATTTATCCTTCTTTCATTCTTCAGAGACAGATATATAGCAAAGGGCATATTGAACCCTAAATCTTGTTAGTTTTCCAGAAGCATTCCAGAATTAATGAGATGCTAGTCTCATAATTCTTAGTAATTTTTACATTTTTTTAAAGATGTTAGTAATAATGTGATAACAGAAACTAGTTACTGGAAAAGTGTGCAAGAATATGTATCCTGCCATCTTTCATTCAAAGTATACTGGAGTAGGGGAAGGATGTATAGTGCTGCTAGAGTTAAGTTCACAGATGTCCTTTATACACACAAGAGTAACGTGGTGGATTGGATAGGAATTTATTCATGATTTCATTATAAAAATGACTGTATATTTTCCTTTAGCAGCAACCTTTATCTGCACTAAAGTTAAAATTCTTCAAAAAGAATCCTCATGAGTTCATGCACATCAATGTATATAAAAATGCCATCAACATAGTCCATGAGTAGTTGCGAAATTTTTTACGTTAAGATTTCCAAAAATGGATGCTGGCTCAGCATTATTTTTGTGCTCCTACCTACTCAAGACTAAACATCAGCAGTGAATGAACAAATGCTTGAATTTACAGTTCTGAGACTGTAAATCTGCAGTCTGGGGCTCACAGGGGTGGTAGGTGTTAAAATGGAAGTTACGATTTTTACAAGTAAGAGAATGTTTTATTTTGTGGTAACTAACTTTTGTTACTTTTGATACTTTTGTAACTTGTGGTAACTAACAGCTGACCAGATTCTCAGAGAGAACCTATCTGTCAGTACAGTATGTAGAAACAATATAATTTGGTACATTAATTTCCATCTCCAGCTTTTGTTATTTCTCTCTAGAGGTTAAAATTTAAAACATAAAATTTTAAGTGAAACAAAGAGAAGGGGAAGTAGAGAAGGCTTTTGATAGTCTTGAACCAGGCAAATGAAAACAGAAAGCATGAACAACCTCTTTTAAAGGTTTGATTGATGTCTTATTAACTATGCTAGGATCTTCTGATCAAAGTTCTTCAATACCTGTTGAATTCATTAGTACTTTAATTTTAATAGCACAGGAGAAATACAGATGCTGCAGCCTTGTTTCAGGGTATTCAAGGGCCTTTGTGCAGAAAAAATACTGATTTCAAGAACATACTATTTGGCCCATAATTTTTATTTTGAATTTGAGGTGTGTTTTATTTTAGAAATGAAAGTAGTAAGCTCAACTGTGCAGACTGTGCATACAATGATGAGCTACTGAGGTTTTATCTGTTCTATGTTTGTTCTAAGCAGATTAGTACATTCCTATTTATTTCTATTTTAGAAATCACCAATTAATTGAAATAAATTTCTTTGGACAATCACCCATTTGGTTGGCTTGCTTGCGAATCAGTAATGGAGGAAAATTGTAATAATTGTAGTAAAGGAGGAAAATATTTTTATCAGCCAGTTCAGCTCTTTGTCCTTGATTTTCAGCAATAGTTATGGATCAGTCATGCAGCATCTTCAGTATGGTTATTTATATACTGCATCTTCAAAACTCCTTGGGGCAAATATATGGGGATGGATCTCGAAAGACCTAAGGATGAAATTACTGTGAAAGAAGAGAGGTATGAAATGAATGCTGGTCATAGTGAAAGGCTACATTAAGAAATAGTTCTCCAACAGCAGGACAAAACAAATCTAAGATCCAGAATATTATTTGTGGATTAAATATTGGGAATAATACACAGAAACATGGGTGGTAGGAGTACAGTCATGTGCATGCATAGTGCTCCATGCCTTGAAATGAACTTGCCAAATACAAAACCTGGGATAGTCTGTCCCAAAGATGCTTAATAGCAGACAGTACCCACAAAAACCCCTCTGCTGTGCAGTTCCTGTGCTGCAGGCTCATAAAACCTCTCCTGACACATTTCATACAAGACTCCTCTTGACATTTTTATTGTTCTCAAAGAGCCATGAGAAGAGGTAGTTACCCAGCTGTGTTTGGGGGTTGTAGGTTGTACTACCACTGGTGATGGTATGACAGGTGCCATGGACCAACCTCTTCCACTTGCATGCATGCCAGGCAGTGGAGCCAGATGGGTGGAGTAGAGCTCTGCCTTTCCCTCCCAGTAAGGGAACATGCAATGGATGGCCTTGTCCAGACACAAAAAGAGTGGCGGTGCCTAGCTTACTGCTCTGGTTTGTGGCCTAAGGCCCATTTACACCCTGCTCTTTCATTTCAGGCATATAAGGGATTTTTTTAATGTGTTGTGTAAAGACAATGCATTTGTATGTTTCAGTGGTTGCAATATGGGATGCTTGGCTTGTAAACATGGCTGAAAGGTAAAAGAACAAATATGATTCATTAAGTGGATAATATAGTTTAATATAACTTTGGATGAAAAATGGCCTTTAAAAGTGGCATTCAGCCATATTGATGATGTCATTACTTCACTGCTATTCTGACTGCAACATGGTATTAGTGCTCACTGTTCTACTCTGTAAGTCACTATCCTCTGAAAATAGGCAGCCCTCAAAATCAATTAGCAGAAGTACAGTTTATTAAAATCATCTGAGCAAGGAAAGCCAAGGACAGTTGAAATCAAATACAAATGCTGATATACAAAATGCTGCTATGTCAAATATATGTTAATTAAAATTGATACAGGGACTATGTGTTTTGACCAAGTACAAACAAGGAAATGAGATCTACTTCTTATGAAACATTTTAAAGAGTAACAAGAAAATTGCTAAGAAAGTGGATGCTGTTCACAAATATTCCATTTCATTTCAACCTCAGGATCTTAAATAAGATGTATGAGATGTTTGATTAGTATAAATATATATTTTAGAGACTTACTGAGCTATCATTATAACAATTATGTGATTTTTTAATTAAATTTTGTATAGTGACTCAGATTCTTCTACTCTCTATTCAACCGCATATACAATACAATATTTTATGAAGGTTCTAGACAAATGACTGAGAATGACTATTTAAATTGTATTTACAGAATGTTCAAAGCTTGTAAGGCAGAATTTTTGAGCTTCTGCCCCTTGGGTTTAGTTTCTGCTTATCTTTCAACTTACTAGAAAATGACCTGAGTCCTGCTGAGAGCCAGGGAAACTAAATCTCACTGCTACTGTTGTATATTTTACAGCTACTATGCCCAGATTGCAAATATTAAGAAAATAGAGTGAAGGATAATACCGTCTGTGTTACAAAATCAAACCAAGAGATGTTTAAGTTCTGCTTGGCTAAATGATCCAGAGAGTTGTTAAAACCAGGGTACTGGCTGATGAAGTGTATTGAATGACTATGATATTCAGAATATTAATTCCTGGCTGTGTAATTTTTCAGTTTTATTGAGGCTCACATGCTAATTTTATGACTGGACAATAATTTTCTCATGCTAACAAATTCATTAGATCTATTGACTCAAGCAGCTACCGCCAACTCATCAGAGTTCTACTAGTTCTACTTCATAAGTCTAAGGCTTTCCAGCAAACAAATGTTTCAGTTCCCTTTAGTCATGATAGGCCAGCCCCTCTCTGTATCTTCAAGTCCGTATTTTCTCATAATTCTTAACACTTTGAGTAGCTCTTGTCTTTTTTTGTGTTTTTCTGTTCAAATACAGTATTAGTAACTGTCCTGGTTTGGAACAAATATATTCAGAAGGAAAAATATTCTCTGANAAAATTGACCTTGAGACAGTAGAATTGTTTTGAAAAGATTTCTCTAGCTAGTTTTTTTTCTCTCGGCTCTTGGGGCTCAGTTTTTTAAAAGCACAAGATTCATTTTTTTTTCTGCTGGCATAGAGGAGACAAATATGGGATAATCATAAAGTCACCCTAAGACAGTAACACAAAGACTTTCCAGAAGAGAAAGGCAGCCAAAGACAAGGAATATTAATTTAAGGGGATCTCAGACATTTCTTTTAAGAGGTTTTAAGTGGTTGCAGATATAACTTATCTGTAATTTTAATTTGAGGGGGTTGGTTGGTGTGTGGTTTTTTTTGGTTTGGGTTTTTGTTTGTTTGGTTTGTTGTTGTTTTGTTTTGGTTTAGTGTTTTCTTTTTTTTTAATTCAGAGAAACTTTAAAGACATCTCTATGGTTATAACATGCCCATCAAGAAGACAACAAGATAGAACATTCAACCCAAAACTCTTCTGAGACTGGTTCTTGTCAGCATTCTTCAACCTGAATATTGCCAAAATATTTTCCATGGAACTGAAAATTCCCCATATAGTGAACACAAGTCTTTGAAAAATCATCTTTATTCTCATAGCTTTCTTCTACCCTCTAAAAATAGTCCTAGTAATTTCTTCCCCCTGACTGTAGTGTCAGAGATAAGTGTATCAGCAGCCTTTCGTTGCTACTGAAGGTTTAGTTGCCTGGGAAGGAAGCCATCACAAGATGACTGTGCAACTCTGAGAGGTATTGCCCATGGATCTCACCCTTTCTTCTCTTAGGATCTACTTTTGAGCAGAGGTCTTCCTGAGCTACCCTAACTACTACATACTTCTGTGTCTTGTCCCGTACAGCCTTGATTTTGAGTGGCTGATTTGGCTACCTGTATTTATCTTTGACGGCTTCACTACCGTGACTGGTGTGGCACAGATCCCCCAGTCTCCTCTCTCACTACCCCAGACCCACACTGGTCTTGTCATTCAAATGTTGTGAAGCTGTGGACTTCTCAGTGGGTCACTGCCTCTGCCACTCTTGTGATATTGATCCTGGTTCATTTTCCCTTGAAAAGCAGCCTGCCCTAACTCCTTCCTGGCACTGACATGTGAGTACAAAACTGCCAACAAGAGCAATTTAATCGAAAGCAGTGAACATTTTCTAGGAGAAGCACAAGTGCTTATTAATGCATTCTACCAAAGCATGCAATTAGAAAAAAAAAAATAAAAAGAAGGCAGATGTATGAGAACCATATTTGATTATTTTTCTGGCAGTTCTCTGTGAGCCCTTGGCGAGTAAAGCCAGTGTATCTTGAAAGATTTTGATTTAATTTCTTGTATTTTTCATCATGTGATGGGTTTTTTTGCCTTTGGAAAAATAACTGGATGACCTAGCAATTCTACTAAAAAACAGAGTGAATTTTTCTGGGGGGGGGTGTTTCTTTAAATACTATGTTTTTTTTCTCAGCTAAAGCTTCTAGAATGTAAGAAGAACCATTATTCATGGAATATGCGAACTGAAATGTCATCCTTCATTTGAATTTAATCTTTGACATTTCCCATGAAAGAGACTCTGCTTGGATATTAACATATGTTGGCAAAGGTCTGCAGTAATTAATATGTACAAGAGAACTCCCTAAAAAAAACAAAAAAGGAAATAGCTTGCAAATATTAAACTCAAAAAGGTCTTTGATATAACCATTGATGACAACATCTGCTCATAGGCAGGAAAATGGCATTAACACCAAAGAAGGAAAGAGTGGGACTAGATTTTTCATAAATTCCTCATTCAGTTGCTCTTAAAATATAAGGAGACTTGAATTCTACCCATACCAAGTTTTGAGTCTGCTAATAAAAATTGCTGTCTACAGACATCAAGCCTGAGGGCAAAGGAAACTTAGGTTTTTCCTAAAGTTCTAGTTATTCATTGTATTCCAGAGCTTCTGCCAAAAGTTTGTCAGGATGGCATAGACTACATGCCCAACAAATGAATGCAGCATCAGGTTACTAGAAAGCTAGGACACCAGGAAGGGCAGTCTGTCACCTCTGTTATAATGTTCACCAACACGGCACTTCCCTAGGTATAATCTCTTGAAGAGAGAAGGGAGGGCTACTTGTTCATACATACATAGATGCGTGGTGGCTACACACATTAGAAATGTTCCTTTCTGAAAAACAATGAAATGGATACCAGAGTGTTCTCCACTTCATCTTTGCATAGATATCAAAGGTCTTAAAGCCTTCCCAAAGTGCTTTCATGTTTACCTCACATATATGCATATTCACTTGCACATCTAATGGAAATATTTCTATACCTAAGCATCTGAGTTTGTCAGCAGTGATTTGGAAATACAGGTTTGAGCTTTAATTTTTAATATAGGTTTTAAGCTAAGTCAGAGCTTCATGTAGTTCTTCTCTCTTCTTCTTTCCCTTTAGCAAGTAGTGATAAGGTTGTAATGAAAAGCATAGTACAAACTAAGGGGACAGTGAGACAGGGAAAGAGATTGCGTGAGGACACTCCAGACTTTCTGGCGTCTCATAAAATCAATCAAGTTTTTGGTTAGCTATGTTTATAACAAAGTGTTCTCTAGGCTGAGGGTGATGACAGGGTCCTGAAAAGACCCCCAAAAGGCCACTGAAGACCACCAAGAGGGGCAAGGATCGGGGCAGAGATGGGTGTTGACTATGCTAATTAGTCAATGATGTAATGGTGTTAAGGATGATGCAATGTGTATGTTTATTCATGGAGTAGTTATGCATAT
>WEIV01028629.1:88007-98162 GCA_013390005.1 Calyptomena viridis | reverse complement strand
TGGTGTTAGGGTATGGGTTGGACACGATGATCTCGGAGGTCCCTTCCAACCTGGCTATTCTGTGAATCTGTGAATCTGTGAATAATTATTTTGTCAGCAAATGAAACCTAACTGTATGGATGTATGGGTTGAGAAAACTGCATTTATTTACAACACAGTCAATAATCTACTCCTATCATTACTCTTTATGCAGCTTCTTTCCTTGATAAACATAATTGGTAAGCCAGAATGAAGTGGTGTGTGTACTAACAGTTTAGTAGAAATGTAAGGCATTTCTATTCTAAGGAGATCTATTTTTATTTATGTTTGGGGGGGACCCCACACCAAAAAAGACAACCCCCCAGAAAAAAAAAATACGCTCAAAAACCCCCACTCCAATACGTCAACCAAAAAAAACCTCTTGAAGATGTGGAAGTTATTTTATAACAAACTGGCAAGGCTTAAGATTCAGACCTTTTAATTTCAGCTTTATTCAATCAGAACACATTTTCTGCTGAACATTAAAAGGAAAGAGATGAGTTAAGAGGAAAGCGTCATGGGTTGACTGCAAAGAATATCTTGCTACAGTACCACACAACTTCTGAAAGTGTAATCTCTACAACAGGAGAAAAAAAGATAATTTTCTGTTTTCAGTTTATTTATTCAGTTCATGGAAATTTCTAATAGCTCTTTTATTACAAAATACAGTGTCTGAGAACAACAAGTTTAATTCCTTGTTGTTGTGGTTTTAAGTAGCCAGAGGTTTTTATTAGCTGGGGGGGCTAGGAGAGAGGCTTCTTTAAGAAGCTGCTAGAGTTTTTCTCTGCTCTAAGCTAGNCGGCACCTGAAATGACTGCACCTATGGTAAAGTGATTTACGTGACGACAGTACCAGGAAAACTGTTGTTAGTAACGAATCCACTAAGAAGCAGTTTGCAACAGACTGTTTCCGTGGAGAAGACCCCACGAGGAAAGCTGGGGTGGGACTCTCTCACTCTTCTGAACAGCAGCAAAGAAAACCTCTGCTTGTAACCTCCCCTACACACACACCTGCCTTCCCGAGCTGTTGGGGGAAGGTGAAGGATCTTAAAAGGGAGGGGTGGGGGGGGAGAAAGGTGTCTATAACAACTATCAAACTGCTCACCCTTAAACTCTTAAGCTCTGATTTTAGTAGTAGTTGTAGTTGTAGTAGTAGTAAATTCTTAACATTCTAAGTTAGAGCCTGTTTTGCTTGTGTGAAGTAGTTAATAAACAGTTGCTTGTAATCCTTATCACAAAATCAGGGGGGTTTTTTCCCCTTCTCTGAGAAATTTTAGATCTATGTGTGGGCTCTCGGCTTTTAGCCAGAGTCAAACCATGACATTTGTGTTATTTTTGCTGTTAATGAGTTTCAATCAAAACATATTTTGATAAGCTTTCTTTCTTCCTTACATATTTGGCACACTTTAGATGGCTTTGTTTAGCTAACTTTTTACTTAAAACATAGGTTTTTGCTGTTTTAATTAGCTACAGTTTCTATACGCATGTAGTTTCATGGAGCCCATAAATAAAATAGTTTCTTTGTACACTAATATTATCATCAGACTGTTCTTGACATGAGCAAAGTAAAAAGAATTATTTGGTAAGAAAAGTCTGACAATCAAAATGCAAGATATGAATTAATAATAAATCAACTTATTTAGATGTAAAACAAAAAGATTCAAATAAGACCAAAGACAAAAGCAAAGCAACAAAGGTGAAAATAAACCCTCAAAGAAAATTCAGTACAATGTAGAAATAAGTTAGAGTGTAGACTAAGTGAGATGAAAAAAATACCACATAGTAATAGAGAATGACATAAAACCAGACTAGCTGGTCTAAAGTTTGGTTAAGAGCAGTTAGTATTATCAAAGCTTGAAAGTACCGCCATAGAAGAGAAAAGCTGTATGTAGGAATTTCCATGGTCTGCTGTAAAAGTCTTTCACAAGCAGCTTTCCAAAAACTACACTTTTAGAACAGAAATGTATCAGCAAAAATTCAAGACAAAGAAGGAGCCAGAATCATGTTTCAAGCTATGTTGATGCTAGTTCACTGTTTCCAGGTTACTTACAATGACTCCTGGTATTTAACATACTGATAGCTATGGTGTTTCCCTTGTCCTTGCCCAGATGCTGCAACTGGTGAAGCCAGAGGAAAACAGAGTAGCAGCACCCTCATGGAATGCCAGGGAGACAGATGCTGTGGGACCCACAGGCAGGACAAAGAGGGTAAGCAGCAGAGCAACATGGGATCAGCTGAGATGATCTTTCCCTAGCACTTACTGGGAAGGCATGGAATCTGTCAACTGCAACTTGCTGTGGAAATTACAACAAGTGGAAACAACTGGAAAACTGTTGGTTATCACTTGGTATCCTCTCTCTAGTGTCCTACATGTCTCTGTACGTAAAGAGATTATGATGAGCTTTTGTCTTTTTTTCAGGATTTAATAAACTTTCTAATGTTTAATGGCTGTGGTAACTCAGATGCACAAACAGCCCATTATTTACATCATATTACTGTATTATCTATCAATAGTAAAATTCTGACTATCAACAAAAACTGCAATCCTGTAACATTTGTTTTTGTCTTCACTTTAAAGGTTACAGAAGGTCACTACCTGTGGAAGATCTATGCTTTTTTTTCACTGGTTGGATAACTAAGAATGAGTTACCTAATCAGTTTTATGAAAACAGTGGCATAACATTTATTTTTTAATGGGAGAGTAGCTAGAAAAATACTGGCTGGTCAACCTAACTCTGATGCTTGGAAAGATCTGATAAAAAAAGTTAATTTCATTTGTTCAAACTTGAGGTGTAAATCTTGTGATAAATAAATTTAATCAGTCAATTTAAAAAGTCAACAACAGAATAAGGCTAGGAGGAATATTTTTAAGATCTGATAGTCAGCTCAATATTATTTCCTTCTTTGTCAAAGCATCTATCTTACTGAGGCAGAAGGTTGAACAAGATGTGACTTGTACTGCCTTCATACTGAGTCCAAGAGTACTCTGCAAGGCACTCTTCACAGTAACATAATGAAACTTTTTCCAGGCATAATGAGTTAGAAAACAATTTTTCTCTGAGTGATTGTCATGTCTTAGTATCAAACTGAAAAGGCGTGGGGTGCTTTTGGTGATTACTCCCAGAAATTTTCTAAACACATATTGCCATTAGAGACTCCAAACACTGATCGGAAAATACTTGAAAGGCAGTCAAGTGTGCAAAAAAATAACATGACAATCTTAAAAAGGCACACGCACTTTTGTGGTACTTCACTGGTGGAGTTATAAGGAAGTAGGGGAAATAACAGCGGTGCTTTTTTGAGGGCTACACAAGCTCAGCTGTAGGATGTGCTTCTTTTTGAAGAAACAGAAACGCTGCAGAGAGTCACAGGGAGACCATACTTTTGGGCATAGACAATACTTTCAGGCAATGCTGTCTAAAGCACAAAAAGTGTCACACAGGGAGCAGTGATGATTCCTTAAGACCTCTGCAGGGAAGAACAGGAAGAAATGAATACGCTCTTCAAGGAACAAATTATATTCTATGGCAGGAGACACTTTCTAACTAGGTGGTGTTGACTTGATGTCATTGGTCGAGTAGACAAACTGCTCTCTGAAGCAGTCTGATAGTGTGGATTTTGCATAGAGAACCAGGTGGTTCTTCAAGCTGTCTGTTCTTTTCTCTGCCTATTTCCCAGTCTCTGTGAAACTTTCTTTAGTACAATGGCTATTCCTGTAACCCTACCACTTCTCTCAATTTGTTTTCAGTTCTTCTGCTTTGCCTTCTGTGCATCACTCACCATATAAAAAGAATTAGAAGATTGGTACATGTATTAGGTTCCTTTTGGGTTCATGGATTACTCATGCAAACGAGAGAGGAAACAATATAAATAACTTTATTAAACTAATATCAGAGCAATATATGGAAGTAGCAAAGCATATACAAGAGATCTCTTTCCTATGTCCTTGTTCATTCCGTTTCTCTAGTTTCCCCAGTTTTCCTCAGCTCCCCCAGCTTTTACTCACACAGTGACCAATTCAATCACCAGTCCAGAGATGAATAGGAGCTGGATGGCATACATTTCTTTCGGGTGTCCTTGGGAGATAACACGATCTCGATGGAAGGGTATGTGCAGCCTCAGCTCCCCACTCCCCTCTCCCCGATACTTTTATCTTGGCCCCACTGTTCTGTTATGTGTGGCCAGTACATCCCAGAAGGGTACAGAGGGCACAACTCCGCCCTTTTCTATGATTTTCTGCGCCAGTGCCCACGCCTGGGGGAAACTTGGGGGTTGTGGCACCCTGCACCACCTTTCCGGCCTTTTTCATCAGCAGCTTTCTCACAGCCAGTTACAATGTATTACAGCTTTGATACATGAACAGTGTGGTGGTGTGCACCTGCAGTTTATTGTGTTTGTCATGTTGTTTCTGTACAGTTCTGTAACCCTTTGTTTATCCCTAAATGGACTGCTCGGTCATCCCCCTTTTCCTTCCCATACAATTGTACACTCCTGTTCTGTATCCTCCCCCTAATTATCTTTAACCCTTCCCCTGGTCCAAAGTTATTCCATCCCAAAACCATATTTGTATCCTGACTCCACCTCCCCTTCCAGAACTTCCCATGTCAGTCCTGCTTACTCGACAGCTAATAGGTTGGAGTTGCAGGCCACTGGCTTCTCTATGATGTAACCCTTTCCTAAACCCTCCTTACCTGAAAGTCCATAGGTCCTTTCCCACTCTCCTCCCCTAATTTTGTCCCCATATTTAAACCCCTGCATAGAGATAGCTGATGCTCTCTGTGGTTGGCTTTTCCAGGGGCCAGTTTCCCCAATGAACTGTTTTCCTATTTTCTAACCACAAAGAGTCGCTCTTAATCTCTTGCCCTCCAATAGCCATGCCCAGAACACCAAAGGCAAAGAGGTTAAGGAGAAAGCACTTTTCCTCTGAGCCTTTCCTCTGAACACTTTTCCTTAGCCGCCTCCAAACTGATCATCTCCCGGTGAGAGACCTTGAGTTCTAGGGTGGCCCACTCCTGCTCAGTGCCCCCCAGCTGGACGGCTGGAGCTAGTCAGGGCTGAAGAGGAGTTTTGGGTCCGTCCACTGAGGTGGCTGTCTGCAGCAGAACAGAGCTGCCCACCCTAGCTCTCTATGTACTTTACTCCTTTTGTTCTCATCCTGCAAATTAACACACTGTAAGCTGACCTAGCAGTTCTTCCTTATTTTTCACACACATTCTATTTGTCAGCATTTTTGGACTTCACAGATCATCTGTATTTTCATTCCCATCACAATAGTCATAGTTATTTTAAAATTCAGCTCTTTTGCCTAGAAAGAGTTATGAAGTCAAAAGAACTTACAACAAATGCAGTGCATTTGGCAAGGTAATTTCAGGGGAGTATTGTATATTGCTTTCTCTTCAAAATAATTTGGGATTCTTCTTCAGGTAGCTTGTTCACAAGCTTTTTGCTTGTGTGGATATCCTGGTTTCAGCAGGGATAGAGTTAATTTTCTTCCTAGTAACTGGCATAGCACTTTGTTTGGGAGCTAGTATGAGAATAACATTTCTAACACAGTGATGTTTTAGTTGTTGCTGAGCAGCGCTTACACTAAGTCAGGGACTTTTCTCCTGCCCTGCCAACAAGGAGACTAGAGGTGCACAAGAAGCTGTGAGGGATCACAGCCAGGACAGCTGATCCCAGCTGGCCAAGGGGATATTCTATACCACATAACATAATGCTGAACATTAAAACTGGGATGGGAACTGGCTGGGGATGGCAACTCACAGCTTGGGAATGGACATCAGCCAGTAAGTAGAGAGCAAATGTATCATGCAGAACTTGTTTTGGGTTTTTTTGTGGTTTGTTGTGGTTTGTTTGGGGTTTTTTTCAATGTTTATTACTATTTTTCATTTCTTTTTCTGTTCCACTAACCTTATCTCAGCCTATGAGTTTTACCTTTTTCTTTTTTCAATTCTCCCTCTGTGAACAAACCTCTGTGCAGTGTTTAGATCCCTGCCAGGTTAAACCCAACTTTGATTAACACATTTACATCATACTCCTTTCAGTCCTCTCAGAACTAGAGGTTCTGCACCAAAATACCAAGCTACTCCTTATCAATATTTGTATATGAAGAACTACCTATTCCTGATGTCTTTTCCAAAGTATCTTTGCATCATAATACATAATGCTTTAAGCTACATTGTAAAATACAAGCCACATTATTTATTCCTTATTAGCCCTTGCAGATTCCGAGACCCCTACGATGTGATCTCCCCTCAAAATTATATAAAGCATAAGAGTGGCAGGCCAACATCCCACTTGATACTAAAAATGTATGTTGAGGTATGAAATTGAACATGTTCTGAATGTCCAGTACTCTTTCAAAGGACAGTAACTGGAGGCAGTTAAGAAAAAAGCCAAACTACATGAAAAGTTAGAGGTGTCCGATCTTATAACATTAATAATTGTTTCTCATGCTGGAAAAGCAGTATCCACAGAGATGATACACAATTTATTGTTCTAAGAGTGTACAGAAAATTGTTTGGAGACAAGGAGAAATGTACCTATGAATTACTGTAGGAAATAAAAACTATGATTGTTAAAAGTTTAAAAAAAAAAAAAGTGACTTATTGAAATAAAGAGTCTTTAAGCACTGTTCTGTGAACAATTTTTTCCCTCAGAATTTTGCTGCTCTCTCATCTGAAAAGTGATGTCAGACCACCTTGCAAATACTGACAAGATTTTTCTTCATACTTCACTTGAAAGTGAAGAGAGAAATTACAAAATTCAGTGAAATCCAGAACAATATGTATTATTTACTTGATGAGGAAGTCAAGAACTAACTGATACTTTTTATAAGACAAAAAGGGTAATTTATTTCACTTGTCCATCCTGTTTACTTTTTAGGTATAGCTGATTAAGGGAAGATTGTGGTTTTGCTTGATCAGTTGAATTTGGAATTTCAGCTGGCATTGGTTTGGCAGTTTGGCAGACTGGTTTCTGGACCTCTAGCCAATATTTTAATTTAGCTTTGAATAACTAGTTATGGCCAGGCTCTGCATAGCTTACACTACCTGTCCATTCATCAAGCATCCCCACTAAAATCAGTGAGGACAATTAAAATGAGAAGGGACAAAATCTGCCCCTTACTAAATATTGATATTCAGTGTCACAGTGCCTTTCTAACTGATCTTTCTCCAATGACAGGCAGAAACGCAGAATTACCAAAGGGCAAGTTAAAGTTTTATCCCAAAGCAAAAGGAAAAGTTTTCTAGGTAAATGATCCACTCCTTTGTAAACCTGAAATAATTAAAAAATTGGTATACTTTGTGACATGTAAAATATAAGAGCAATTCTAAAATACAGAAGCAGGGAACATAGCAAAATTGTACTTAGAAGGGCTTATTTGTTGTAGCTGGTTGAAAGGCAAATGAAGCATCAACTCTTGGGAACATGAAGACAGTTATCTGTGCATTATTTTTGTATCCAGGTGCACAGAAGAAAGAAAAGGAATCAAAAGGAAAATGGCACTCCAGACTGTCAGTCATGCAAATATTTCTATAGCCAGACTCCTCCTCTTCAATAAGCTGTTTTCCTGTCAGATATCTCTCCTGTAAGCACAGAAGTGCCTCTCTTTTTTCCCAGTACCTCTCAGTAGCAGGAGTTGACCGACTCTAAAAGCAGTTGTTTTATGTCTTAGAAGACTCGATTAGTATTTCTTTTTATACTTAAAGCCTTGTGTACAAATGATTATTTTCCTCTTCACTTGCTGTGTTACCCACCTTCAATGCATGCAAGCGAAGTTGGCAGGATAGTGACTCAGCTGGAAATGGAGAGTGGTGAGTGAGTGAGTGAGTGAGTGAAATAAACTCGAAGATCTTGCACTTCTCACACTCCCTCTCACGAGAAACAGAAACAGGAGCATAGGCAAGAAAGAAGACTGCTAGTGGTAGAGAAGGTCACAGCCTGGGGTCAGTTGCCACATTCTAGGAGCAAGAAGAACCCTTTGGAAACACCCTTGCTGATCCCAACAGCTGAAAGAGAAGGTGCCAAAACAGGAGTCCGTTAGCTGATAAAGAAACACACAACAGGTAAGCTGAGAAAGTACTTTGTGCTTAGGGAAACAGAGTTTGTCAATTAGATGCACTTAACAGCTGGAATAATTTTTTGAGGCAAAAGCTTCAAACAAGAGAGAACCAGATTATATAATACTCACTCACCTCTTTCTTTACCCTTTTTTAATATTGATCAATCAATTTTTCTTTAAGCTTCTCCAGATTCTCAGATAAATGATGTTCACTTTATTTGAGTATGCTTTCATTGGGAATGCAAGACTTTCCTTTTCCAAATATGTATTTCTTCTCTATGTTGAGGTTAACAGGGATACCTACATTGTGGGGTGCTATTCAATGCCAATAAAAACACTGGTCTGGAGTGTTACTAGATCACCTTCATCTCTTAAACGTTAGATATTGCTTAACTTTCACATAATGAACAGAATGCATTTATATTATAGCCATGCTTAAGGATGGTGTCCATCCTAATTCACAGTATAATTTGGTGAAACATAAGTGACATTGTCCTTGCTTTGATTTCCCCCACGACTTATGTTTTACGCAAAAGAGCAATGACTTTGAAAGCATTTTCCCCTGTCTCAATTTAGCTTGTGAAGCTGGTAGGAATTTCTGTGAATAAAATAGAAAAGAGCAATATATATTTTCTTGCTAGTGGTATTTGGGCAATGAATATTATTCATTTTAAATTCAAAATCAGATGACATTGACATAATTGGGTTACTTACAGACTTCAGTGTCAATGTCTTTTCTTCCACTTCTACTGTAAAAACTTTGTCACTATTGATCTTAGATCTTTCCAACACATTAGCATATACTCCACCATTATCCTCTTATCTAAGTTTTTGCTGTGCACTCTCTTTTGTAAACTCAGCAAAAGTTTATCATGGCCAAATTTCTTTTGATTTTGTTGTCACTTTTCCATGGCCTGCTCTAATTCACAGCTCTTACATAGAGGTACAAAATCAAAGATTTTTGTAGCCTGAGGATTCAAACAAGATCAAAGCTTTACGATTATATTTATGGTTGTTAGTCTGCTGAGAATGTATCTTAAGATATTTAATTTTTGAGAGTGATTACATGTCCTGATTGTATATCCCAGTACACATCCACAGAAATACATTACTGTCTTTCACTTTTTTGTTGGTGGAGTACAGTATTATGCAGGCCATAACATACCACTGATCAAGAAGACTGTTGGTAATAACACTGCATTGTAGGTGATTGTTATATAAATACCTCTGTAAAAGTTCAGTGGCCATTTTCATTTAGGGAAAGGAAAACTTCTGCAAAATCTCTATTTTCTTCTCAAGTGTTACTACTCCTGTAACATACATTATTTTTGTTAGCAGCCTTGAAAATACTGAAATACAGACAGAGGTGCATGAGGCAAAAGTATTTAAACAGTTGATGATTTTGACTAGGTCTCATAAACTTGCTACTTTAGTCCACAGACACAGTTTTCTACATTATTTTCCACTGTGGAGTAAGCTGTTACCACTTGTGCACTTTGAAAAGGTGTTCAGGCATTTGTGCCTTAATAGTAGGGAAGTGCTACAAGAGGTAGAACCAACAGATCCTGAAATTATGTGACATTGGAATACCTGGCTTTGTCTCTGCTTGTAGAGAAATGCAAAAAAATATTAGACAATCAAAGTGGTCATTGAGCATTTGCAGCCGAGTGCCACAATAGATTCATACCCTTGCGGGTAGGCCTTACAGATCAAACAAGCCAAAAAATGCCTTTAGACTGGAATACCCACCCTTGCCAATGTGATCTTTACTAGTTCTTTGTGTATCCATATATACAGGTGATTCAGTATTTTGTGGAGGTTGTTGACAGTATATTAAATCAGAACAGAGCCAATCAGTATGGCTAATGGCTAGAGAGGAGGAAAAAAAAAGCTGGGTTTTTTTCCAATACTACATTATTCCAAAATTCAGTATAAATATGAGGGTTTCTTCCACAAAAATACTTGCTGTATATATATTGGTCAAACTCCAATATAGTTACTTTAAAAATACCATAAACACACATATATACTTTGACCGTTGCTAATTTTCTGTCTCTTCTGATTCAGATTGAA
>WEIV01028629.1:74404-85100 GCA_013390005.1 Calyptomena viridis | reverse complement strand
TATTGTCACACTGAGTGACATTACACAAAGCAATCATTAGTGTGGCTGATGAGTGCTTTTCAAAAAGCAGCATCACTAGCAATTTTCTGACCTCTTTCTCTCTACATAGAAGGTATCTACATAGAAAGTGTTTCCAATATCAGTTTTAGACATTCACCTGAGCAGTATGCTGCTGGTTTCCATAAATTTTCTACAGTAGTTTTCACAACTCCAGCAATGTATGCCCACTATTTCTTGTAATACTTAAACTTATTTCATAAAAGTCTCAGTTGCATAAAAGGAGACCGCAGCTCTCCCTCTGTCCTTAATCTTGAAATTTTTCTTTGAGAGAATGCCATTGGAGAGCCAGGTCTCTACAAAGTAATTTCTGAATGGTTAAATTAAAGGTAAGTCTGAAATTATTTTTATAGTCTTCTTAATAAAGGTAAATCTGAATGTAACTGGGAAGCTTTATCTACTCTCTAGAGCTGTACTCTTCAAACACCTGATGTCAAAAATGAAATAAAACGTAAATCTACACACATCCTTCTAATGTGGGTATTCAAAGGTCTTTGGATGTGACAGCCCTAAACTGTGTCATCTTGTCAGAATCTGAGAACACACTGAAACCAAAATCACTTGATATTCTTCTGGACTTGTACTGACAATAAGATAAATTTTCCAATGAGTTTTGTTTTGCAGCTTATCTTCCTGGTTTATTTCTAGGTGTAAATTAGGAATATGGTCCCAGTCTGTAAGCTGGCTTCAATTAAATGGATTGTGTCATTAACAGACACTAGTGTTGATTAGAATCTCTCTGATTTGCTGACGTATGAAGAGCCATGTTTTCCCCATTCTCAGTCACTTCTCATTTTCTTTCCTTTTGCAATGGATGGGTATATTTGTCAGTAAAACATTTTCTGTTAAAGTGCATGGTGTTTAAATAGGAAGTCTGATAGGCACGTATACAAATGAGTTTACTTCATGTCACAATCACATAGTGGTTTTTTTTGTTTGATTGATTTGGTTCTGTGTGTGTTCATGGCTTTGTTTAAAAACATTTCCATTCTTGAAGAAAAAAGAAAGAAATGTCCTCAAGGCAATTAAAATAACAGAAACTAATACTTCAGGATGAACCCAAGTACAAGTCACTTTCATGGCTGGAGTTTGCCAGAACAAAGATGACAGAATGCACAAGTTGATCTCAAATGTATTTTGTTCAGGAGTCTCTATTCTGCTGTGTCAAACCTTCTCCTCCAAGTGATCATAAGTTTGCAGCCTTTCGGTTTTTGTTGCTTAGTGATGATCATTAAGCTGCATCATGTGTCCTGCTTAACAGCACAGGGAGCTATTTCCTATGGAGCACTGGCCAAGCTGAATGCCTCACACTGCAAAAGAAAAACCTGTGATAAAGGCTTGGTGTCAAGTAATACGAAATGTACTAAAAAGGAATCAGCTAAAGGGAAGCAAGAAGCACATGGGAAGTTGTGCTACTTGAGGATGACAGTGAGGTTTCTGACTTCATCAATTTGTTTTTGACTTTAGACAGAACAGTGTCGGGCCCTGCCCTATCCCAGGGAAACCGTGCTCTCATCTCCAGAGTAGGACATTATTAATTTTGCAATATGAGTGAAGGAGCATGGTCCTCTCACTTTTCTCTGCATTTAAAACAGGGAAATAGTGTAGGCTTTCCTTTTTGGGAAACATTTTTCAGCTCTTTGAATGAAATTGGAAATAGTGAATTACCAAACAGCTTTATCTATCTTTGTAAGCCTTCACCATCAACAGATACACACATTTGCACCTGCATGCACAGTATTAGAAGTGTTTTTACATAAAAATTAATATCTTATTATATTAAGATTAATAACCATATAATCATCTGTATATACATGCTGCTAAAATATCATTATTTTGGTTGCAAATCTTCCATTGGAGCTAAAAAAGCTTTTAACATAGGCATCAACTGTTGTATTGACAGGTAATGAAAAGAGCTACATGAGAAATAGCAGGGATCTATCAGTTAGAGTAGGCTGTCTTGTCCTTCCTTTCCAGGCTTCAAAGGAGTGTTTGATAAGAATGAACTGTGCTGATCCTCACCTACTAAGGCAGTGATAACCCAGGATCTAGCTGGGAACTGGTCTTCATCCCTCATGATATTCATGCTAATCCACTGTACATCTCTATCTGGGGAGCTTAGGAGCAAATAAGGGTGAAAGAGATTTACTGGGCTACGTAGTCCAGAATTTGCTACAGGTGTTTCTGTAATCTCTTTAAAAATACCAAGTTCCACTGCCTAGAAATAGTGATTACAGCAACCTCTGGGATGCTTTCAATTTCTTACTCCTTTTTGAGTTACAAGTCCTTTTCTTATCTACAGCCTAAGCGTATTCACAGTCAGTTTATCCCACTCTTCTCTCTCCTTGGGTGCTGTTGCAGGGGCACGGTCCCCAGTCGGCAATGCATACTGACACAGCCCTGAGATGCGTTGCAAATCAGGAACAAGTTTATTGTTTTAACACAGGTTTTTATATGTTTTCTAAGGTGCTCACATAACAGATAAAGCAAGAGCATTGGCTAGAGACCCTTGCCCAAAAGCCCACCTGAGATATTTGGTTGGTTGGTAAAGCGACAACTTTGCATACAATACCATGTAGTATATCAGCTATAGAAATGTCAAAACTAGAATACTAAAGATAATATGTCTTGATAATAATGTCTTGGTCCGTGAGACCAAGGAACCAGACTGTTTCAAAGGTACAGAACTTTCCGTCTAGATTCAGATTGAACATAACTTGATCAATATCCACACTTGGGGTTTGGGGCAAAACAGTACTTAGAGTTGTTCAATGGTAATGTTAATTTCCTGTAACCTTTCTATCCTTGAGTGTTATTGCCAACTGTGTAGCAGCAAGGGCAACTTTTCCTTCTGCAAGGAAGCTCTGTTAATGAGTTACTGTTTAAAATTTCCGGGTACTTTCAAGAGAAATAGAAAACTGCTTAAAGTCAAGGAAAACACTCTCAGTGCTGTAGTTATGTCATCAGAGTTGCAGTTATCTGCTGTCATGTTACATTTCAGCTCTATCTGTGCTCATAAGTAGTGTGATCTTTTAGGAGCTGACAAGGTTAATGTAGTGCTATGGTAGTGGTGTTGGCACTCTGACATTTTTTGGAGAGGGGAGTTGAGTTGTTTCAAAGAAGCACTAGTCTGATCCTTTGATTTCAATGCCCATTAGTGGTTGGAGGGCACTAAGTAAATCTGTGGAAAGCATTTAAATTCCCAGTGTCATTCAGAAGGAATATAGTTTTTATGGTTTAAGCTTGCTCCATAACATGAACCAATGTATGAGGAGGATATTGGTAAATTGTCTTCAAAAGTACACTCCCCATCTGGCCTACAATGTTAACATTTCTATGTTCTCATTCCTTCTTACTGTGAAAGACTGGCAGGGATGTTACAAGACTAGAACTCCTCTGCTGCAGGCTTAAGGTGGTGACTCTGTATTTCTGCAAGTGAAACCTCTAAGTATATAAGGTTTAAATGCAGTAAGTTTGGGGACACATTAGTATTTCTTTCAGCATAAAATCAAACAGTTAAATTGTGTCTTGCTGGTTGCTTCCTCAGCCTTGAATTTGTACTTGGTATTTTTAATGGGACTATTGATAACTTTGGTTCTCTGTGGATTTTTCCTTTTCAATTTTGTTTTTGGTTGGTTTTGGTTTTTTTGCACTCCCTCAGGCTCTCTTGTGACCTACTGAGTTTATAAGTAGAGGCAAACTGAAATAGCACCACCAGAGAATGCAGCAATGATTTCATTAAAAAGTCAGAATTTGCTAGTAGAGAAAAACTGATGTTGAAAATGCCTTTAGGTGGAATTACTTAACAAGTCGTGTTCACTATAATGATCACTTACGTACCTATTAAGGTTGCATTTCTTTTTGAGAATTCATCAGTTTATTGTAGAAATATTGATTGAAGATGCTATTTGTTTTTGGATATGTCATTTAGGAGTAGACTAAGATGCCATTATCTGCCATGGAAACAGAAAAACAAAGATCTTGTAAATCCTGAACTCTTTTTGATATCACAATTAGTATTACCGCAATTTAACCATCAACTAAGATGCCATTCTTTGCCATGGAAACAGAAAAATAAGGGCTATAAGTCCTGAAATTTTCTTCATACCACAATTAATGTTGCTGCAGATTAACAGTCTAATAATTTATGTTCTTTATTGGGCATCCTTTTTTTGATAAATTAAAAAAAATAGTAAATATAGGGAAAAATAACCACCTGGCAAGCGAGAAAGTTTAATGAAGACACATTGTATTTCAAGTGTTTGTTACAAAGAAGAGTTCTTGGCTTCATATTATACTGCAGATTTCAAGGCACTTGAAAGCCTTTAGATGAAGATGACAAGCTAAGTTATCCAGCCTCCTGAGGTAGTTGGTTCAGGAGATTGTTCTTAGCTACTAATCTATAGTGAGCAGAATGGTTGATGAAATAACTTTAACACTTGTCTTGGTTTAAAGACAATTATGCATTTTGAATTTGAAAACATGAGACCACAAAATATATAAAAGCAAATAACAGCCTTTTTATTAAATATGTATCTATATCTCTATCTATCTAAATGAGAAAAACCACAGAAACAAAAAAATATTCCCAGAAACAACTGAAAAACCTGTAGTGAAAATGAAATAAATGTCCTTTCTCACTTGGGTTAACTTTTAAGTCTCCGTTAAGTCTCACAGTCATGTGAAAATGGCAACCACCACAGCAGATGGTGGGCAGTAGTCCAGGGTTCCCTCACGAGCAGATACAGGGAGACGAGTGATCTCACTAGCTCTCCAGGTAGAAAAAAGGGAAGAAAAAACCCTCTGTGAAGTCTTTCCTCTAAGAGTGTCGAACTGGGCTCAGGTGAACTTCAGCAGAGCTGCTGTAGAAGCGTCAGAGAGTGAGACTGTGCTGTCTTTCTGTCCAAGGCTGAGAGAGAGAGAGAGAATTCTGGGTCTGGAACCACATCATCAGCTATGTGCCATCACCATCATGCGTGTGCACTGCCAGCCGGGGTGCGCTGCTCCGCTCCCTCATCACATGGTCACTGCTGTGCTCCCCCACCACCGGCAAGTGAGTCCCTGCCTGCCACCAGCATCGCCCCGGCCCAGGCCCCCTTCCCAAAAATGGCACAGCACCTCTGGTGGGAAGCCACGGCTGTGCTAACTGCATGACAGGCCCCGTGTCGTGCCCTGGCCAAGGCTCCACACAGCGTAAGGTGCAGTGGGCAGCAGTGAGGCCCCAGGCCGCGGGCAGGCAGCTCCTGCCCAGCTGCATGTGCCCAGCAGGCGCGGGGCACACCCTGCACTGGGGCTGGTGCTCTCTGCAGTGAATATGGGAAGGAAAAATCAAACCGATAGACAAGACCAAACTGACAACAATACCAAATCAGAGTTTCTTATTAGAGTTATTAGGAGTTAAGAAAATCCCCTGAGATGTTTGTGGTTTCCACAAAAGATGGGCATAAATCTTCACAGGACTGACTGTGGTTGCCAAACCCAGCAAGGCATTTCACTTCGAGCGTATAAGCAGTGTATATGTTCATACAGGCTGAACTGCATTTAATTTATCATGCCCCAAGCTGGACATGTGATTTGAGAACTTTGTGGAACAGAAATTTAATTAAGTAGGCAGAGAAGTAATGCAGTTGGTCAAGGTTACCTGGAAAATTACAGAACTGTTAGCCTGACTTCAGTTCCAGGTAAAATTACAGAGCAGATAATCCTGGGTGCAATCATGCAGCACCTGTAGGATGACCAGGACATCAGGCCCAGCTAACATGGATTTAGAAGGGGTAGGTCCTGCCTGACCAATCTGATCTTTTATGCCTGGTAGATGAGAGGAAGGCTGTGAATGTGGTTTACCTAGACTTCAGTAAAGCCTTTGACACTGTCTCCCATATTCAACTCCTGGAGAAGATGGCAACCTGTGTCTTGGACACGAGCATTCTGTGCTGGCTTAGGAACTGGTTGGATGGCCAAACCCAGAGAGTGGCGGTGAATGGCGTCACATCCAGTTGGTGGCCAGTCACTAGTGGTGTCCCCCAGGGATCAGTGTTGGGCCTGGTTTTGTTTAACATCTTTATTGATGATCTCAAGTCCTTCTCTGATCTCAATCCATCCATTTACCAGGTTGTATTGATACTGGGAATTGCCTGGACACAGGTAAAGGACCTTGCACTTGGTCTAATTAAAGTGTAATAAATTCATAAAGAAAGGTTTCATATAGAATTATTCTTTCTCAGTTGTAATGTATACTTTCTTGTTATTTGCTCAGCAGAAAATAAAGAAATATATTGCATGTGAGCTTAAGGGGAAGAGGGATTGTATTAATAACGAAAACCTTCTTAAGGCAGATTAAGTGTTTCTGTATATTTACAAATGATTCTCTGAAAATACATTTCTGAAATAGACTAAAAGAAAAATATTTTATGGAATAAAAAGTAACTGAAACAAAATTGAAAAAAGGTGGTAGTGTTTAGCACTGGGAATTATTTTTCAAAAATGGGATTTGATTTTGGTAGGAGTGAAGACATTTCCAACCTTGGAGCAGTAGTTTGGCTGGGTGTTCAAATATAAATTTCTAAATGGTAGTGTATGAACTTGTTTTCATAATACTACACTTGACAAAATCCTCGCTTGCATCAGGAATTCCAGGATTGTTGTTGGTTTGTTTATTTCTGTACTGGTGTTTAGGCACTCAGCTAGAAATAAACAAAGGAATAACTCCTGACATTCCTTTTACTTTCCTCCTTCAGAACAGACTTTGTGTGGTTTGAGTAGCACCATTGCAGTTTCACAAGAAGATGAAGTTAACCCTTAATAGTTCAAATCGATGCCCTTTAGATATCAAGGGTGAGGTATGATTTTCCTTGTGGGAAAGAGACGACCAAAACCTTCAGTTGCCATATCACTGTGCCTGAGTGAGTGGAACACAGCCACGTGAACTTTTAGAAAATGAAAACAAACTTTTGTAAAAATTTGTAACATTTTTGCTATGAAAGCATGTCATACCGCAGTAGAAGAAAGTAAGTAAAAAATTTGTGTAAAGCTTTTTGTTTACCCAAAATGGGTTTATTTGTTCTTTGTGTCAAAGAATAGCTTCTATAATTCATGTAATAGGAATAATAGAAACTCTTTCATAGATAGATAGATAGATAGAGATGCGTTTCTTTCTAATTAAGAAAACATCCATAGTATAGTGCATAAATGACAGATATATGGGAATACAGTCTTAAGAATATGAAAACAGAGTTTTAGATGACTGAAGAAGTGACATAGTGACATATAAATATGAAACATACTTTGCTTCTTAAATTAATGCAAACTAAGCTCACCATTTTGAAATTTTCACAGTGAGACTCAGAAGTTCAACGTGGATGAAAGCAAATAATTTCTTTTTAAAAAAATATAGAATCAACACTTAATCACAATTTGGTTTGGAAGTGTTTGTTTAAGTTGTTGTAGCACTCCACCCAGTTATAACAAGTTACTTAAGTGTTTGAGTTGTTTGAGTTATTTGAAATTTCAGGTATATGTAGTACCTATACAAAACATATGAAATTTTGTACCTTTTTTTTGTAATTGTGGGTTTATTTTTGATGGGGTTTTTTTCTTCCTTTTATGCATACTGTGTGTGACTTACAGGGAAGTTGGGGAATTTCTGCACTACTTCCTTTCTGTAACCAGTGACTAAAAGGTAGCACCTTCCCCTAGGTAAGAGACAGAAGAGGATCCTCTAACATGTTAAGCAGTGGGTTGCATATTCCTTTTGATCAAAGAAACCTTGAGGTGCACACATGAGGTGTACCAGAACTCCCTCACTTTTGGGTGAAAATGAATCTGTTTCGTCTGCTTCTTACAGATTCAAATTCAGAAATTCAGCACTGGAAGTACGCAATAAAGTAGTTTGAGTAAGAAGCTAAGGACTTTTTTAGGAGAGGACTGTTGACACAGAAGTTCTCTGTGTCCCTTATAGCTGCTGTGCATCAGGACCATGGTGGATTTCACTGAGAAATTTCCTAGTTGTATAGTTTTCGATAACCTGAAAACCTAAAGTGCAAGCGTTATCTGGAATCTCCAAAAATTTTACTTTAGAAATCTTGTCTTACTGCTTCAGATTTTTACAAATCAAAGTCCAGAGAATAATTTTAAAAAATTAGGTTTTTTACTGTTTGCTGCAGAAGTCATTCCTGCTGTATCACTTAAATGTTCTTTCAAAGTCATTAATTTTTTATGAATATACCAAGTAAATTCCCAATCTCAGCATATGTTGACATACTTGGAAAATGAAGTAAGGGAAGACAAGATTTGTTGGATATGCCATGGCAATAAAAATTTATTTTAGTGTCTTGTATGCGTCAGCATTTCAAAACCTATTTCCATGATGCACCATTACGTTCTATAAATCAACTGTTATCACTGATAATCTTTCATTAGGCAGTTTCCATTTCAAAGAGTTCGTGTTAATTTTTCATCTCCATCTTATTATGCCCCTGCATCCTTCACAGAAAAAATTTTAAAGGACATTTATTTTGAAACAAAAGATAAAGTCAGCCAGTGCTATGTTGTATAATGCACTTCCATATGCAAGTAGTTAGATGGAAAAAAATTTACTCTGTATAATTCTTAAAAGACATTGCTTCATCTTTTCTAAAAATAACTTTATTTTTGTACTGTTCAGAGTTCCGGAAGCAACTGAATGTTTTGCTGAAATGTGCTACATAATGCATCAAAGAATGTCCAGAAAGCATCTCTGCTTGTGGGGCAGATTTTGGTCTCGTTTATTTTTACACTAGTGCATTCTGCCTTTCTCTGTGGAGTTTTTGCTGGCTTAAATTTTGTTCCACATACCAGAATTAAACCCTAAAATCCCACAGAACTTCATCATATCCTATTGTGATGCCTTTTTTCCACAAGGAGGGTTATGTTTAAAAAAAGACTTATATGCTTAGCTTTCTTTAGAAGTGTCTAAGCCCAAAATTTACATATTCAGAAGTTCTCTGCTCAGTTTCACCTTAGTCTGCCAGCTCTGAAACTTTTATCATTCTTCAGCCACTGAACTGTGCAGAGAGCATTCAGCAGTGTGGGTCCTTCCTTTGCTTAAAAACCTTTAGATGCTTCTTGCATTAGTCTCTTCAAAAAGAGCCTGAAAAGAAGCTGGTGGCCTTCACTTTTCTCATCAAGCAGCTCAGGGTGAATAGTCTTTCTTTTACTCATGAAGTGATTTGAACCCACACTTCCTACCACGTTGCTTTTCCTCCTAAGTTACAGTGGAGGGAGTCTCTGGGAGACTTGTTCTGGTTCACTCCTATCAAGATGTTCCTTGGGATGCCCAGCCTACAGCTGATGCTTCACTTGCTGTAGATTACCTCTGGAGTAACTGTTGTGATAGCAGTTCTGTGTATGTGAGTGCACGAGCACACACTCATTGGGGCTTGGACAGGTCTCTGAAATCCTTCTAAAGGAGATGTTTAAATTTCAACTAATCACAGGTGTTCCTTATTCTATATAAACTTAGCTGGTTTTCACTTAACAATAAGGTTCTCTGTTACTCTTCTTATTCCTGTTAGAAACTGAGAGTTTCTAACTCTGTGAGTTAGAGAAACTGAGAATGAGGCTTTGTTATGCTGCCTCTGCATTAAAACACCCAGATCCCCCAAAAAGTGTGGAAAGAGAGACAGCTCACAGGCAGAGTTTGTGTGTTGGCTGGTGACAGCTTGAGTAGCTTTTGCAGTCATTAGTCTTGGTTAGATTTGCCATCCAACATTTCTCCCCATTTTTCATCCTGTGAGACACTGTGGGTACCTGTGCACTTTTGTCAGATGGAATCATCTAATCTTGGCTCTGACTAGGTAGGAGACCCACGCCAACAAATGCTCTAGATTAAAACAATGACCTTTACTTTGTTTCTCACACGGCTGCTGCTGCTGCTTTAGCTACTTCCATAATTTCTCACCCACCAGACTATTGTGCTTCTACTCTGAAATACAAAGAATATTTCTCCTTAAACTTACTATTCTTTAAAGGATCAAGGTAACAACACACTGCCAGGTCAGCTATGTGGACGGAACAATCTCCAACTTGCAGTGCCAGAGAACTGAAGTACTTCATAGTCCATTCACAGACTAGTAATGTCACACCAAGTACCTCAGCAGACACAAGACAAGTCCACTTACATACTCACCTCATTTGATCCAGAAACTTATGAAAAGTTTTCATTTTAAATAACAACTCAGAAGTGGACCTTTTCTTTTCTTAAAATGTAGATGTGGAACACCTGATCCATACAACAGCAATTCATCCTGATGGTGTGACCTAGTTGATACACAGACATACAGCAGAAAATGGGGACCTACAGATTGAGGTGTCCTGTGGGACAGTATAGTGCAAGTGCTGATCGAAGCTGATGTGTTGGGATGTTTTGTTTGTTTGCTTGTTTCTTTTTAAGTAAATGAGTTGCATTAAGGCTAACCAAAAGGAAGCAGCTGCTCTTTGTGTACCAATTCTTACATGGTATTGACAAATAACAGTAAAAGAGAGATGAATAATGAAAGAGAGACATTTCAAAATGTCATGATATTTTGTCAGGAATAATTTGCTTAGGAAAGACTACTTAATCCAGAGATTATGTATTTGTTTCTATTGGTTGGAAGCTGAA
>WEIV01028629.1:35135-55008 GCA_013390005.1 Calyptomena viridis | reverse complement strand
TTTGAAAGCTGTAACTAAATCTAAAACAGATCCTTTTTATTTTTTCTTCTTTGGCTTAGCCACATAAGGGAGTACAATAAAACAAAAGGAGTACAAAACAATGTCCTATATATTTAAAGATTGGCTATAATTAGTCCAGCTGCAAATATTGAATTTCAGTTGCTACGGTTCCCCTTTATTCTTCTTACATTTACAATGCTAGAAGGTAAACACAACTATTTTTATGTAGATTGCTAATGCTACTCCTGTTAGATGAAAGACAGAGAATTCAAAGGGGAAATTAATATACAAAGAGGATTTTACTTGTCTTTCATTAACTGAGTATCTCCACTACAGAGGTGCTTCTCTTTTTGTAAGATTAGCATTTCTCAACACTGTTCCTCTTTTCCTTTCTTTCAATAATTTTCTAATATCTTCCCCTTTCGTAAAACTGAAATCAATATTGTCAGCTAAAACTGCTTCACAAATTCTCTTCAATGAAAAGAGAGACAAAGTGCAATGGGATAGTAATTAAATCCTAAAATCTGAAGCTCTTTTTTCTTCTCATGATAAAAAATCTTATGTTAGCCATAAGATTCCTTTTGGGAAGGTGAAGAAAGTTGCTGCATGACAATTTTTGGCCAGCTGTCACTTAAAAAGTGATTTGAGGACCCTATTCCTCCCACCTCAACCTTTGGTTTTTTTTTTAATTAAACCACTCTGCAATTGCCTATCGTTATGTATAAAACTCAAGCTACTATAGACACATGGGGTGACTGGAAAAGGAAGAAAAAATACACAGTACTAAAGAGGAGGAGAAAGCTTTCTGTGTATCATGCTTGATGAAACTACCACTATTGATAAAAGGCTACTTATGTTTCACTTTAAAATCTAATTGCTCTGACTATCCAGTGCACTCAGTCATGTCAGTAGTCATTCTCTAAAATCAGAGATAAAAAAGCTTGCTAAGTATTTAGTTTCCTAGATGGTTTGCTGTAGGAGTCTCTCTTTGCCCACTGACTAGTCACCCAACCATCTAGCAGGGGTATTCCTGCTACATGCCTCACACCCTCACAAATAAAATAAAACGAAAATATTATGTATTTCATTGTAAAGTTTGTTCATATTCAGGTACCATTTTCCTTTGTTTTATTAATTTACAGCATGGCTTTGATGGAACAGCAGTAAGATTGTGAGAGGTGCTATGCACTCTCTTAGGAACCTACAAATATAATCTGAAAGTGTATATACAGAGAGAGAGGAAAAAAACATTGTTAGAATTAATGGATTTGAACTGCTTTCATGGAATCACTTGTTACTTTGCCTCAGTAAATGATTTAGTAAATTTTAGTTCTATTCACTTGCCATGTAACAGTCTATTTTAATGCTTAAGAAAAATTATATGGTTGAGTAAAACCAGTAATAACTATTTACTGCCACGTCCACATTACTTCAGGGTCTTGTCATTTCTACATTTTGAAAATCCAAGTGTATTAAATGGTTCTCCCTTCCTAACACCACTGTATTGACTTCTTCAAGGAAATCTACTGAATTTTTAGATGGCACCCCTCCTTCAGGGGAAGGAAAAAATTGATTCTTTTTCATTATCATATCACCAAGCGTGTATTAATTCTATATCTTACTATAATTCTTGCTCAGTTCTGCAGTCTGATGTCAGGTTACTGATCTGTAGTGTCACATGTTTTCTGAGGAACCTTCACACCATACAGGCCATTTGCCTGTCTAGTGTTGATGTAATCTTAAGCAAGAGGTTATGTATTCTGCAGTTAGTAATTCAGCTATTTCATCCTGGTGGGTATTCACTAGTGAGGAATTTCAAGTGAGGAGGTTAACAATTTTGAGTATGTATAATTTATGTTCTAATGTAATAGAGTTCATCATTTTATTAAATTATTGTAAAGACATACTCAGGTGGGAGACAATGTAAACCATGATCAAGAAATACATCTACCAGGAAATTTTCTGGAAGCAGGGACTTAAAATATGCAAGCTACTGAGAAGCTACTCAAAACCAGCAAATCTTGAAATGAGAAGGGTGATCTAAGGTACAGAATACTTGCCTACCTCAAGTGAGCACCTTTTCAAATTAGTTTCTAAAATTAAGAAAATACAGTTACAAATATAAGATTGTATACTAATTCCAATCTGGATTCTCTTCTGATAGTTTCTTCTTTTGCCAGTCTTGGTCTTGTGTGCTTCACTGTCTTTATAATTTCTCAAGTACCAGGACTATTATGACACCTTCCTCTCAGTTTGCTCATACACTTAGTCCTCAATTGGATCACTTGAAAAAACAGATTGGAGATAGGTAATTTAGAGTCAAAAAATCGTCTTTTAAAAACTTCACTCTTGAGATATTCAGGGAATGCACGGATTCAGAGCAAATGAAGAAAATGCAAAAGGATATTCTAACAGAAGTTATAAAAATGCTGATATTCCTCTTGCCAAAAAAGAATAATTTTACTTATTGTAAAATGTGGATGTTTACATTCATGATGAACTGGAAATGGTATTGCAATAAGTATTTTTCTTACATGCAGGAGCTGTGGGGAAAAAAATGCAAGCAGTCTATTAATTTCTATGCATTATTATTAACTGCTTATTTAGAGTTAAATGTCTATTGTTGTTATACATCTTAGTGTTCATCAGTGATCTCATTCTTTCATATTCTTTCAGTTAATCAAAATGAGTGAAATAGATGTAAAGGGATGATTTTAGCATAGAAAATTTCTAGAATTATACAAAATTGTTATCAATAAGGTAGCTACATTCTTGGAGATTCCTAGAAGGCTATATTGCCATGCAAATACAAACCTAAATCAACAATTTGGTTTCTACAAGAAGTAGACATAGTATTATGCTTTAAATCTCCTTGTCTGTTTCATTCATGAACATGTTCATGCAGTAAGTGTATTTATGCAATCTCTTTACACAGAAATACAAGAGTACTACAACAGCTAGACAAACTCATTAATAGTGGCCACAGTTCTTCAAAATTCTCCTTGAAAGTTCTTCTCATTAAGCATGTCTTATTTGTGCCCACTGTCATATTGTTACTGAGAAAGTACTCTCCTGTTTTCAAGTACATCTGATTTTATTATTAAATGCCTTTTTACGTATATTTTCCTTCCTTCTGAATTAGCATAATTCCAGTAATCTACTTTTAGTGTGTCTTATTTATATTATTTTAGAAAAAGTCTTTACACTCAAGGGAATCATGTGAGTTTGGTTGCATGCACACTGTGACACTATTTTCCTTATGCTTGGAATATTTGCACCTTTCTTCTGTCTAGTATTAAAAAATAAAATTTTATACTAGAATTAAGAAAAATACCAAATATGTTAGCATAACAGTAATTGGATTCGTTTTCATAGTTGCTATTCATCTGATCTAATTGTCATTTTGGCAAAACATATCAGCCAAGAAGTTCCAAAAGATCTGCCACATTGCCTCCAAGCATTTGACATAGTTTGCTGGGTGCCTGAGTCATATTCTTCACATGTATAGAAGAAACAAATCTGTCCCCTTGACTGCACTGCTCTGTCATAAGTACATTTAGAAAAACCTGAACATGCATAAACCTCCTGAAAAGTAAACTGGGTTAATCTTTACTCATGCTTTAACAGGATAAAGGATGTTATAGTGAGCCCATCATTACTAATTATGAGTTCTTTGCTTGGACTTTGTAGATAAGCTTGGCTTCAACAAATGACATAAAACTAGGATCCTTAGGAAACTACTCCTTTAGAGTAACAATACATGAACAATTTTTAATCTTCTTTTACAAAGTCACCTGAGGTAGAAATATTACACATTACTACGGGTAGCTCAGTGAACAGTTTCAGTATGCTGTCACAGATACAGATGCATACAAAAGTAATAGGATAAAGAACAACAAAAACATCTTAGTAACTTTGAAGACACTGCAATAGCCTTCTTCTCTCAAATATTGTGCTGGACATTCCCTTTCAAGAAGGGTGTTTCAGTTCTAAGGGCAGCTAAGAAAGGGATAATTTCCATTGGCCAAGCATAGGAAACACTTGTGAAAGAAAAAACTATACACACCTCTCATTTCTTAGCTTTTTTGAGTGGTGTTCTCCTGTAAAACACATTGTTGTAAGAATAGTCTTTTTTAAATAAAAAGGCCCCAAAATAAAATGCAACAGGAACAAAAGGAACAGGATCTGTGTCTTCCTTCTCTTACCAGAAAAGTTAGCAGCAAGTAAACAAAATATTAGAAATGGGATTATTCAAAATATATAATTGCATTCTTTTTTTCCTAAAATGTGAACCTTTGCAAATTACTGTGTTGGTAAGCCTGAGCAATAAATCATAGAGATTAGAAGGCATATGAGTATCAATTTAGATCTGTAACTAGCATTTAAAATAAGAGACCTGGAAAAGAGATACAACCTGTTATATCATAGACATCACTGCCAAAACTACTACAGTGCACAGCTGAGACCACAAAAGCTCTGCCTATCCTGTCAGCCTGCTGCATAGTGAAGATGCACTGGGAAGGGCTCCTACCAGCATCAGAGCTATGCTGGACCCTGGCTCCATGTTGACTGATCCAGCCACACCAGTTGTCAGCCTTTTGTCATCCATATTATTTAAAGTCAGAGTGAATGCATTCTCTACTTTACTGTCCTTATAAGCACTAGCAAGGGGAATGTATTATCCCTCTACCTATTACTAAGTCCTGAGCACCCTCCATATACCATATCTCTGATTAGCTCCCATCACAGATAGGATACATGCCTAAAATTGGAGCCTGGGCACTGCCTTCTCCCCACAGATTACAAAAAGGGGAAGTTCTGGTGCTCACAGGCCTTATCTGCCATTTGTACCTGATCATGAGAGAAGGACCTGTCAGCCATCTGTCTGCTGAGGACCTAGGTTAAGTTTGTACAAATGACAAGATCTTCTCACTAGTAGGATTGTTCTTTAAAGAGCAAGTATCTTACCTCAGCAAGCCAGTTTTTTGTTGTTCAGGACATAGGCTAAAATGGTATTTGTATTCTTCATAGATAAAATCTGTTCCCATAATTTATCTGACATTTAATTATTGACATTCTTGCATTTTAAGAAATTCAGTGATGGTAACACACAAAATTAAGACAGTTCCTGTTGTATGCATATTGTATTTCTGGCAAAAACATCCCATGTTCTTGTTGTAATTACACGTTTCAATCCCTGTGTCTTGGATATTTTTTAAACATCTGCTGTCACATCTATTTTGGAATTGAAGTTCTTTTTATCCCTCATTACTATTCTTTCCACCTCACATAGGTCATCTCTGTAGTTCCAGTACTTCTTCAGAGTGACTGCTGTCTTGTTTTCTTTTCTAGCTCTGCTGCCATGAGTTACTTCTATATTACAGATCAGAGACCAATAAGCAATACTGATCCACTTGAATGGCTTTTAGCTGCTTACAAAGAAATTTTTATGAGCATCCTAGTGGGCATTTTCATGCAAGTTCAGACTTTGCCTCTTAATAAACAGAAGTGACACTCTTTCCTTCAATGTGGGAACTGTGCAACCACTTTCAGTACTTTAGCACCCAACTTCCCAGTCTGCTTGGAACCCTGATATTAAATAAGTACACATGTAGACGAAAATATATTGGCAGAGTTTGTGCCTACCATACAGCAACCATGTTTCTGCAAATGTAAACCACTACATTTCATTATAAAATGACACCTATATACATCTATTCCAGCATGGATTTAGGAGGGGCAGGTCCTGCTTGACCAATCTGATCTCCTTTTATGACCAGGTAACCTGCCTGGTGGATATGGGGAAGGCTGTGGATGTAATCTTCATGGACTTTAGCAAAGCCTTTGACACCATCTCCCATAGCAAACTCCTGGAAAAGCTGGCAGCTTGGACAGGTGCACTCTGCACTGGGTTAAGAAGTGGCTGGGTGTCCTGGTCCAGAGAGTGGTGGTGAATGCTGCCACATCCAGTTGGCACCCAGTCACTAGTGGTGTCCCCCAGGGATCAGCGTTGGGCCCAGTCCTGTTTAATATCTTTAGNCAATGGGTCTTGCTTGAGTTGAATTATTATATTTCAATGATGACACCAAGATGGGGGGAGTGTCAATCTGCTGGAGGGTAGGAGGGCTCTGCAGAGGGACCTGGACAGGCTGGATAGATGGGCTGAATCCAACGGCATGAGATTTAACAAGTCTAAGTGCTGAGTCCTACACTTTGGCCACAACAACCCCATGCAGTCCTACAGGCTGGAGACAGAGGGGCTGGAAAGCGGCTAGGAGGAAAGGAACCTGGGAGTGCTGGTTGACAGCTGGCTGAACATGAGCCAGCAGTGTGCCCAGGTGACCAAGAAGGCCAATGGCATCCCAGCCTGTATCAGGAATAGTGTGGCCAGCAGGACTAGGGAAGTCATTCTTCCCCTGTACTCAGCATTAGTTAGGCTGNGGTCCAGAGAGTGGTGGTGAATGCTGCCACATCCAGTTGGCACCCAGTCACTAGTGGTGTCCCCCAGGGATCAGCGTTGGGCCCAGTCCTGTTTAATATCTTTAGTGATGATCGGTACANGAGAAGGGCAACAAGGCTGGTGAGGGGTCTGGAACACAAGACCTATGAAGAGCGGCTGAGGAAGCTGGGGTTGTTTAGCCTGGAGAAGAGGAGGCTCACGGGAGACCTTATCACTCTCTACAACTGCCTGAAAGGAGGTTGTAGCCAGGTGGGGGTTGGTCTCTTCTCTCAGGCAACCAGTGACGGAATCAGAGGACACAGTTTTAAGCTGTGCCAAGGGAATTTTAGGCTTGATATTAGGAAAAAATTCTTCACAGAAAGAATGATTTGCCATTGGAATGGGCTGTCCAGGGAGGTGGTGGAGTCACTGTCCCTGGATGTGTTTAAAAAAAGACTGGGTGTGGCACTGAGTGCCATGGTTTATTTGATGAGATGGTGTTTGGTAACAGGTTGGACTTAGTGTTCTCAAAGGTCTTTTCCAACCTAGATAATTCTATGATTCTGTGATTCTACGATTCTATAATTCTCTAACTGTATATCTTTTTATTAATGCTTCCTGTACTTGCTGTAAATTTATCATCCTTGCCTAGAATCTGCAATTACATCTGCCATTGTCTTCTAGAACAACTTTCAAGAGCAAACATTTGGACTATGTCTACAAAATACATGTTTACACCTGCGAAGAGATACTTTTGTAGAAAGATGAGCAAACATTTGCTGGCACATGCATTTGGTCTGTGCAAATACTTGCCAGTAGAAATGGAAGTAGAACACCTGAAACACTTGAACAAGGTTACAAGGAGTAAAACTGTGAATAATTTATTTTTCAACAGAGTAATTAGATAATTTAGGTTCATATCAAAACAGATTTAGGCATTCTTTTTTATCCCTGATGAAACCAGAAACTGTCAACATTTAGTATCATATCATTACATTAAAAAATAAACCAAAACAAAACAAAAATAAAGTGGTTTAGTTTTTGCAATATAGGGAAAATAGATGAACACGAAATTCTCATAGTAGGTGCTATTCTTCTCTCCCTTATTCAGTAATTCTATTGCGACCCAGTACATTGCATCTTCTTCTGGATTTGTCTAGGAGATCAAGTCCCAGATCCAGGACAGCAGATAACGTTTTGAGCACACTATTCTTTTGCCACGTTTTTGGTACTTTTCTACATAGATAGCTGTTCATCAGTGCAGGACCAGAAAGGATAGTGTTCACTTTCAAGGCTTGGCTGCCAGACTTGAAAGGCATGAATGCATTCTGTGATTTTTGTTTGTTTTTTTGTTTGTTTAACATTAAATTTAACAGCCTCATAATGAGATATGCAAAATCTTCTGTTCTAATCCCCTCATGCACAGAAGGGAACATGAAAGGAGTGTGAAATGGGAACACCAATTAATGGCCGACTGTTTAAGAAAGTAGAAATGGGTTTTATTGATTTATTTTTGTGAATAAACATAGTCAAACTTTTTATAACGTGGCCTTTTTTTTCCTTAATGCTGCATTTCACATATCATAAATAAACTTGTGGATATCTGTGGAGGCTGACAGCTGGACTGTTGGCCTCTATGGAGACAGCCTGGATATAAACCTGACCAGTCAAGGCCCCTGAGAGTAGCAAGGAGCAGGAAGTTCGACCTTAAGGAGAGTGACTCAGCAAAAGCTGTTTATGTGACTTGAGCCTTGAGGATAATGGAGGAATACAAGAACTGACTGTCCAATAACATATATGTTTATGTTTCCTGGTGCCAATGTTAACCTGACACGAGTCAGGCGGCCAATTATGTACAGACATGTCTTGCAAGCACCAATAGGAGTTGTAGGATAAGTGTTTTAAAGTAGAGCTAATAAACGGTGCAGTGTTCGCGTGAGGATCCTCACAAGACTGTGTCGCTTCTTCATTCTGCTGCTGAGACCCCTCAGTGACATCTGCTCACCCTGACATGCCTGTGGAGGACCATGCCGCAGAACTGATGCATCGGACTGGCCATCCAACATCCAGGACCAGCTGGAGCACCGAGCTGGCCACAGCACTGAAGAGAGTGGGCAGTGAGTTTTGCCACACAGAGAGCCTGTGATCTGTGAGCCTACGTAACACACAAGTGAAATGAACATGTACCAAGCAGCAGAACTGTCCCCCCAAAAAAACTCCAGGAACCCCCCAAAATCCCCAGGGCACTTGGCGTGTTTTGCCAAAGACCCAGTAATATATTGCTGGGTGCTGGCTGTTTGTCCAGCCAAAGGCTTGCTAGTGTCTGGAACTAGCTAGCATCCAGCGCTGGTCGCCGAGGCAGTGACACAAGTTTTTGGCAAGAGTTGCTGAGGAAGTGAGTTTCCAGCAAGAGTTGACGAAGAAGTGTCCCCCCCCGACCCCTGGAGGGCTGGATGAAGTGCATCAGCTGAACTATGGGCTCTAAAATATCTGTGGAAGAAAGAGCCATCCTGAATATTTGGACACAGTCGTTAGAAAAACCGAACGTTAAATACGACCTTAAGATGTTATGTACTCTTCTCCTCTGGTGTAAGAGCAAGGGGATGGAGGCTGCTGTGGAGAATGCCTTCTATGTTCCCCTGTGGGAAGACGCAGGGCAAACCATCTTTGATGTGGCCTCATGGGGAGATGAAAATGCCAAAAATGTCATGATGACTTGGCACACAATGTTAGATATATTACAAAAGCTAAAAGCAGATCATAAAGCCATGGGGGTGACCACTTCCGCCACAGCACCAGAATAATCTGTTGCTGAGGCAATCAAGGAAGTGGATGGTCATCCTCCCACTTGTAGAGTGGAGTCAGCTTGCAGGGCAGAGCCAACCTGTGAAGTGGACCAAGCCTGTGAGACCGAGCTGTCTTGTGGGGCGGAGCTGGATGCCTTAATATTCCTGGACGAACCATCCGCGAGCCCTGTCACTCCGCCCAGGGTGGGGTTATGTTCTTCGTTCCCACCCCATCCCTCCCTCTTCCCCCCCTGCCTGATGATGAGGATAAGGTGATGATGGGCCCCTGCCCCTGCCTGTCAAGGTGTGTCCCTCCCCGCCACCAGCGTGGCTCTGGCCTGTCTCGGCATCGCACTTTTGTGATCCCACCCCAGTGGTGCTGTGTTTGCTGAACCCGCTTGGGTAGTCGCGGGATCCCCAGTCCCTCCCAATGTCTGCGAAGAAGCACTTGTGGGCACTGGCTGTGATTGATTTGGGCTTGCAGAAATGGCAGGAAAACCACTGATGCAATATCCAGAAGAAATTTTAACTATACAACCTGCAACAGTTACCATCTCAGCATACAATCACATCAGCTTTTGGAAGTGAATTAAAGCTGAAGCTGTGGCACGAGGAGATACTGATTTGGCAGACAGAATCACTGCACTGACACCTGCCCCAGCTGTGGCCAGCTCTAACCTGACTTAGGGGCTTTTTTGGGTTTTAGGTTTAGGGGTGTTTCCCGTTTTATGATAGCACGGGCAGGGCCCAGACGAATACGTGCCCTTTAAATGCCAAATTCTGTCCGAGTTACGGCAGACAGTTGCAAAGTATTGACTAGGGTCTCCAGCAGCACTGAGTTTGCTCTGATGTCTGCAAACAGATGAACTCACACCATTCGATATTACTCAAATAGCCAGACTGCTGTGCACACAAATTCAGTATGTCATGTTTGCTTCAACTCACAATCAGTTCGCCAAGGAAGTGGCCCTGTGTAACTTGGAGCAGCCACAGGATGATCCCCGTTTCGGTACGGGCTTCCCTCAGCTACTGGGGATGGGTCCTTTAGCTGATCCACAGTTGCAGGCATGACTGGACCCTCACATGTTAGCACAAGTATAGGATATTGGATTCCAAGCACTTGCCAAGGTTGCCCACATGTCTAATCCTTCTGAGTGCTATGCCAAAATCCACCAGAGACCATAAGAACCCTACACTCAATTTATTGAACATCTGCAGGATGCATTGGAAAAAGAAATCACTAATATTGATGCCAAAGAACAGTTAATCCTGCAGCTGGCCAGGGACAATGCAAACAATGACTGTCGTCATGCCATCGATCTTTTACCTAAAGAAACTCCTACCACCACTGAGATGATTAATGCATGTAATAAGATAGGCACTGACACTTATAATGTGAAATCCTTGGCCAGAGCCTTTGCTGCAGCTCTGTGATTCCCTGGTTGCTGTTATCTCTGTGATCAAAACGGCCATGTTATGGCTGTCCACAGCAGCCTACCTCACCCGCTCCCTAGCAAAGACAAAAAAGGGGAGGGGGTGCTGGAGACAACAGCAATGCAGCTCCCCATCCTGCAGCATGGCAAAAACGTCTGGGTTACTCTGATCCAACAGCTTAATCAGTCGCAGTTTTGTGTTTCCTTAGCATGACCAGAACAACCATTCCACGCCTGTTTAGTAGGTATACCCTTAAATAACACAGAAAGTGAAGCACTAGTAGTAGAAATATAGATGCATCGTTCCTCTCTTACTGAATGTAGAAATACACATAGCTGTGTAGCACATGTAGATGTTTGGGATGCTATGTTGCCTGTGTCACCATTGCCTTTGCAGGAGCTAAATATCCTAGGCAGATATATACTTTTTTTTTCATCAGCAGAAAGCTATTCTTTAATTATGCAAATGACCATTATAAGAGTGCAATGGGACTGCTGAATGTAACACTGGAGACACCCATATTTCAGAATGAAAGCAAATAGTGCAGAACAGTAGCATGAAGTAGATCAAATCCAGCCCTGGGATTTGCTGTATTCCAAAAATTGCCACTAGGACTGTTCTTAATTTGTGGTGATTGTGCCTGGCCAGGTATTCCAGGCACCTTTGGCAAACTGAGTACCCTTAACCTACCTTTTAAAGGTGTGCTAAATCACAGTGCCTTACATAAACATATGCGTTTCAAAAGAAGTCTTTGGGTAACAAAAGAATGTAATGATATGGTACATCTATGGAATGTATATGAGTGTACCCTGACCTCTGTATTAGTGTCAGGAGCAGCAGCTGCTAAAGCCTTAAAATAAATAAACCATTCAGCCTGTTGGGTAGCAAAGAAGAGCAACGTGACGTCCCAGGTTTTGTATCAGTTAACCACTGACGTAGATAGTGTGAGACATGTCACTTTGCAGAATAGAGCAGCAATAGAATTTTTACTCTTTGCGNTTTACTCTTGGCGCAAGAACATGGATGTGAAGACTTTGATGGTATGTGCTGTATGGACTTGAAAAATCACTCAAAATCTATCCATGCACATATTTGTGAGTTACAGAAAGCAACAACAAAGATACAAGAAGATACAGGACTGTTTGGGTTGAATCCGTTGTTTAGCTCTTGGGGCTTAGAAGGTTGGGTAAGTGGATTGTTAAAAACAGGAGTGTTGATTCTATGTATTGCATTGGTCATTTTACTTGTTTTGCTTTGTTTGTTTTCCTGTTTGCAAAGCACGCTGCAACAGACAATAAACATGGCCTTCATAGTCCAAAGACAAAAAGAGGGAATTGTGGCAGCTGACAGCTGGACTGTTGGCCTCTATGGAGACAGCCTAGATATAAACCTGACCAGTCAAGGCCCCTGAGAGAAGCAAGGAGCAGGAAGTTCGACCTTAAGGAGAGTGACTCAGCAAAAGCTGTTTATGTGACTTGAGCCTTGAGGATAATGGAGGAATACAAGAACTGACTGTCCAATAACATATATGTTTATGTTTCCTGGCGCCAATGTTAACCTGACACAAGGCAGGTGGCCAATTATGCACAGACATGTCTTGCAAGCACCAGTAGGAGTTGTAGGATAAGTGTTTTAAAGTAGAGCTAATAAACGGTGCAGTGTTTGCGTGAGGATCGTCACAAGACTGTGTCACTTCTTCATTCCGCTCAGCAACAGATATCTGCATTAAAAATAAAGTCTTTTGTCCCTTTTTTCTGTTATGTAAAACACGCTTATAAAGCACACATAATTAACAATCTTGGGAAGTTGAAAAAGAAATTGCCAAAGCTGAAGTGGCTTTCCGAAGTTAGTAAACAGCACATCCAGAGACTTTAGATAATTTTAAACTAGCAGCCATGTAGCAGCTTCACCTCTTGGAATTAAAGTCCTATCAGTTATGTAGCATGTGCATGGGAAGGCCAGCAGGACAAAAACTTCTCCAAACTGACAGAAGTATCTTAGCTGAATGACGAATGAATATGATGACATTAGCTTTAGTGACTCTTCCTTTCCCTTCGTATCTAACAGGACAGATTAAATGCTGAGTTTAATATGCAAGACCAACAGTAACTACAGACTGAGGCATTGTAAACTGTAATCAAACTTTGAATGTCAGAATAAACTTAGAGATTATCAGACATTTCTAGCAAGTACTGTATGAGCTTCAAAACTTCAAGACAATTCTGAAAGTAGCTTTAGGATCTGTAGTTCAAAGTGTTACATGCTCACCTGAGCTTTCAAATACTGTTACTGCATTGAGGCAGATGTAGAAGTCTGATCATGATATTCTGGCGATGGCCAACTGGCGCCTGTGACTCCTCCAAAGGGGACAGCACTAGATGTTGTAGAGGTTTGATGAGTATTTGCACACTGCTCTTGGAGATGTGCCTGTTAAAGGGCTTCTCTGCACCTCCTGGAGGAGAGTGGGTATTCTGTTCCTACTCTGATGAAAGTGACGGATTTTTGGCTAGATCCATGTATCTTGTGTACTCACATTCCGAGTGACCCAATGAATCATCTCAAAATTCAAACAGGTAGACAATAGTAATGGGAGGGATTTGTTGTTGCTTCTCTCAGGTACAATACAGCTAATTTTTAGGACCTGCTCTCTGAGATGGAGTATGTTTGTGAGTTTTTCCAGGATGACAGTAAAGAAAATCACTTTTTCTTCCCTACTGTGTTCACCTGAAGAATAAACATTTACCTCAAATTTAACAGGAGAACACAACGGCTGATGGTATTTATAAGAAAATGCTGATGGTTCTACCCCATCAGGAAAGTGTTCTGAATACGAGAGTCATTGATGAAGTGTTGGGCCTCCTCAGTTCATACTCCTGACTAGCTCAAGCTCTGCACACTGGGTTACTAGCCCCTGTAATACACATGCTTGAATCCTGCAGTAGGGACTAAGTGCCTGGAAATGAGGTGCATGGAGATGCATGTAGATGTTGCCTCTCCAGTCTTCAGAGAACACTGCTTGCTGAATACTGGAATTCTGTTCTTGAAAAGAGTATGTTTAGTATAGTATATAGTATATAACAATTTGATGACTTGTTGTTGTCAACACTGTCATCAACAACTGTCACCTACATCACTTTTTCCTGAGCCAGTACAGGAAGATCTCTTACTCATGTGCCTTGATCATTCTACAGTAATAATCACAAAGGGGATTCCTACTATGCCCTATGGGTGGCTTTTTTCTCCAGAGGATAGGCTTCTGTGGGACAGAAAAACTAGTTTTATGCAGACAGCTTGAACACTGATAAATTTTCAATATTATTAAAATTATTTGGAGAAAGAAATTTCAGGACATTCTTTATAACAGTTACAGCAGAGATTCCATATTTAAAGTGAGAAGATCTTTTCCATTTGAAACTTAGTTTTGATCTTCTCAAAATATAAAGAATCTAAACTGCTGGTCAGGGTAAAGAAACTGAAGTCCGTATGTTTCTCATTTTTGCATCAGACTACTCTAACACAGAACATACTTTGAATGTGTGAAAATGTGGAGAACAAAAAAATTTTAAAGGTAGTTTTTCTGTTGAGAAATGGTCTATTGTCCTAGTTTTTTAAAGCAGCCTACAATGTTACACACAATTTTAATGTCACTTTATTAATACTAGAGCTACTAACCTCATATATTGGGTTGTAGAGATGACTTTTACCCATTTGGAAGGAATGAAGTTTAGTTCTACAGAAAGGTTTCTGAATGGGGGAAGATTTTATGGGCTATGTGAAAAGACTTAAGCCCTTTCTCCTTAAAATTAAAAAATTCTTTTCCTCAAAAACACAGCTAATTTTTGGTTGAGTAGTATGGAAATATAAGGGACAAAGTAGAGAAGTGAGAAGAATTATACTTAAGAGAATGAAAATTTCATAAAACTTCACAGAAATTTCTGGAATATCACTTCAAATAATTGTTCAGTTTCTGAACTTATCAAGCCAGAGGCAGCTTAAAGCACAGATTGCTTGAATAACTGCCTACTTTCACAAACTCTTTCCTGTTTTCTACCACCAGAGGTGGTGTCAGGTAACTTAAGTGTCCTGTTTCCTCTGCAGCCCAGCAGGGTGAGAAGGAAGGATAATGTGAAGGGAAGAGATAAAAAGGAGGTAGTGCAGACAGGCCTAGCTAGAAAGGAAGGAAGGAAGTGGTCTTCTATCAGTGACTATCCCAATTGTCTTCCCAAACTTGCTTCTTGAATCAGCCATCTCATAAACTAGAAAAACAACCACACAAATACAACTAAGTGTATATTGAGTATGAAGTGGGACTGCAGGTAACATAAATCAGAACATTGGCTTTCATATTTTCCCTGCTTCTATCTGTTCTGCAAGTGCATAAACTTTCCAGACTTTAGAGACATGATTTCTGCAAGCAGGACCACCACCACATTGACATTTCTATGCATTATGGATGCACCCAAAAAGCTCTAGATGTGATAATGACAGCAACAAACAAAAAAAAACAGACTTCTGTGACCAGAGATTTGAATGTGCTGTGGAAATGTAGAGTTTTTCAGGGGACCAGGACCACAGAAACAAATAAAAAAGCCCCCAGTAAACACAACCAAAGAAGCAACCTTACATTTTATACATGTTTAGAACTGGGAGGGCTACTGACTGGAAGAACCTAGAATGCATCTGAGATTTGAAGGCAGCGATACACACCAAATACTTGTCATTTGATAAAAGCAAATTTTATCTTTCACATCTTATAGCCTAATAAGGGACCCTGTCATTAAGTAATTGAGAATGAACTTTCCACATACAGCAATGCCAGTGCAAATCTATAGTTAACTGTTCCCACAATAAAATGGAAGCACTGATGATAAAGTACCAATGGACAAAAAATACTTTCAAAACATGGGCAAATTAAACTCAATTATTTAGAATCAATTGCTACTTGAATCACAGATAATGTATTTTATTGAGAGACAAAGTACTGCTAATATCTTCAATTTATGCACTAACAACTTTGCAAGGCATGTTCTTACATTTAGATGAAAGCACTGTCTCACTGGATTCAGTAGGTCAAAGTTATTCAAATACTGCATCCTGCAAAGTGAAAAGTAAATTCTCACACTTGATAATCCCCACACACAGGAAGTCACTCTTATGTAGGCTGAAATAGAAAAAAACTGCTAGATGTTAGCTATTCAGTAATTCTACAGAGTTAAAGTTCTGTTTCAAAACCGCACCAATTTGTGAGAATAATAAAAAGCAGTCAGATTAAACACAATGTAAGTCACCTGGGGAGCACTTCTATCAGCTGGGCAAAATAGTATTAATGTTGGTGCAATTAGCAAGCTAAGAAATTCCTTGTAGGTGGCAGAGTCCCTTGATACTGATAAAACAGCCAAGGCAAAAAAGGAAGAAATTAGGTTTGTGGGACCTCCAAGTACTATAAAAATATTCAGAAAAGATGGAAAAGTGAATTAAGTGAAGAAATACTTTTACCAGGTATTTTGTGGACCGTATTCAATATTTTCAACGAATAATAACAATAATAAATGTTTTTAGCAAAAAGAAAACTCTCATTCCTTAATGTCCTGACTGGAGGATGGGCATGCAGCAATTCTAGATATTTCTTAAGCTGTGAATGATGACATCTCCACTTTTAAGAACTTTGTTTACTGTTTTAGAGCTGTTGTCAATCCATTGTCCTTATGTTTGGTATCCTACATATCCCAGAATAGATGAAGGTTTTGAATGGGAGCAAACCTTTATTTTCATGGAAGACAGTGCTGGAGAAGCAGAGGAAAGTGCAGATTAGTCAAACTGCATGAAATCGAAAGTAGAAATATGCATCTTCATGATATGTAGCTGTACTATCTCTATGGGAGTCATGGTATTTATTCTCCTTTCCCCACTAGTTTGGAACATTACTAAAAGGTCTTTGAAATAAGGACTGATCCAGCAGGGGTGGGATTGGTTAGGGTATATAATTACATAACACCACAAGTTGCTGGTTTGAGTGTCAGAGGCATCTGGTGGGTAGAAGCCCTGGCAGATGGTACGGAAAAGGTAGTTTACACACATGGCTCGTACAGTTAGTTTCTATGCCCATCATCTTGGCAGCTGAACTGCAGTCTTTTGGTGTGGTCTAAGCATTTTTATTGCTGCATGGGTACTCTTGAATGATCTCATGTTACCCTATTTCTGCTGGTGCTACCTCCATTTTCATTAGTGTGAATCTACTTTCACTGAATGGCATCTTTCAGTGTATACACTGAGCTGTGTACCTGACAGGTTTTGCTTGAACTGGATAATGCTTTTTCCTTTAATGCTTTCTAAAAACTCCTAAGTCTTGTGCAGAATACATTTTGAGAATGGAATTTCCTAGGCTTTTTTCCCCTATTCCTTTTGTTTCCTTTTTGTTACCATCTTTATATATTTTTTTTTACTATTTTATGAGTGCAGAATTCTCATTTATTTTAACAGGAGTCTGGGTCAGTAGGGCAATAAGGAAACAGCAAAAGTAGCTTTTTAAGACGTTTTATTGCAGCCTGCAGGTGTTGTATCTCCATTGCAGTTCACTATGTGAGTTTTCAAATGAGTAGCTGTCATTTCAAATATTTCATAGTAATTTTTTCCTCTCAAAAATATATTTTTTATTGTGTTTGTTGCATTTCCTGTCCTGTTGTTGCTGCAGGTTTGCTCAATATTACTCAACAGTATTTATCTTGTTCTTGCAAATAGTTTAGAAAAAAGTCTGTTTTAATTTCTCCAATAATCATAATTATCAAGTGAGATCTGCAGTAACTAGCTCTCTCTTACTTTCTATTAAGGCGTGCACTTTATATTAAGGTTTACACTTATATGTAAAACTGACCTTCATGGCAAAGCAGAAGCAGGACTTACGATAATGAGGAAGAGCAGTTCCACCCATTATACAATGAAAAAGTAGGGAAAAAAAACTAAAGCTCCCAACCCCAAGCAGATAATGTTTCTTCCATAGGAGTTCACTGTTACCAGTTTAGCATGATTTAGCAATTCTGAGCTGCCATGCTAATCAATTTGTGGCACAAAAGAATGTAACAATTTAGTTCACATGAAGAATAAATTTTATTCTGAAAACAAATACACTCATTTTTGAAAACAAACTTCAAAATTATTTCACAAGGGAAGATGGTAGAATAAATAGCATCATTCTCTTCCCTGTCATTAATTAGTGTCACAAAGGGGAAAGTTTACCTCTTTAGCTCTGAAATGCAAACTCTCAACAATTCTTAGTTTGTATCTTCAAATTGTGATGAGATATCCCAGGCTGCACAATGGAAGTGAAGTAGAACCCTAGCTGATCAGTTTTATAGAAAGCCGTGTGATGAGTATGACCTCTTGTGTTAAACTCGGGAATATTCATTTGTTTATTCACATGATAAAACAACCAACCAAGTAGATTAAATATCTAAAAGCTACTAACAGCATTGTTCTTGACTTTCTACAAATAAACAGAATAACAGCAGTAGAAGTATTAGAATTGGGACTTGTGACTTCTACACATGAATCAGAAAAATAAATGCAATCATTTTCTCATATAGAACTAAGCTATCTGATATTTTAGTGTATCAAAACTTTGAGAATATTTTTTTCTTCTTCTTCACAATTCTAGTATAAACTTCCATGATCAGAGTAGATGAAGTTACAAGACAAAGCCTTTATAACTTCTAAATAAAACAGAGATTTACGAATTTCTTAAAAAGCTTTCCATGGTAAACTAGGTCATTAGGACTTTATCTTCTGGTAAAGAAAACGTTTCAAATAAAGTATCTTTAAGCAAGCATTAAGGAGAAAGCATGAACAGAAAAAAAAAGCGAAACCAAGGCCTATCTCATCTTTAACTAGTTCACAAAATACTTATTTTGAAAGCATGCTTCAGTATGGCTTTTATTTACAGAGTGATAAAAGCCTGGGTTCCCTAAGATTTTAATTTTCTAAGACTCATGCAATTCATGTATGTTTGAACACAGGCAAGATAGGACCAGTGAGATAAAATTATAGTACTGTGTTTTTTCAAACAATGTCTTTTCAAACAAACAATCTGAGGCTCTGTGAAAGAGCCTGTTCATTCTTAAAAATAAAAACACCTTTTCTGCTTGGTCATTGGTGCTCAGGGGAACTGATTGCAATGATGTGCACGCAAATACACTTAAGCGTAATTTCAAAAGGAAAGTGTTCTATCGTTCATGCAATGAAGTGTGTGTAGATTTTTGTTCAAAACTTCGTTGTTAGATAATCACAAGGCATTATGAGGTTGTGTATCACACACATTAATATTTATGAGTGCTTTTTCAAAATAACATATGCTACATAAATATAGTCAAGTTTAAATTTTGGTCAGTCTCTAAATAATCTATCTATACTATAAAACCATGATATTTACTACATTATTTAGGGTTGCTTGATTGTGTAGGTGCTATGTGTGCCTGCTTTAAAAGGTATGCCTTGATCAGGAATTAAGTAATTGAAATTTTATAACAGAGCAAATTTATAAACTTTTTTAATGGCAGTGCCTCACTCATATTTCTAAACTACAAGTCCTTCAAAGGTTTCAAAGGAAATGCAATGTTATGGGACACACAGAAACTGTAAGAGTATAGGCTTTTATCCTGGAAAGGCTTGGTAGATTTAATCTTTAACATTACTGAAAAGTTAAAACTGTAAGGACATCTTCCATGGTATCAAATTTTGCAGTTGATTTTCCAACCTGCAAAGTGCTGCCCGACTGTGGAAGGGGGGGGGAGAGAAAGAAAAAGAGGAAACCCCCTCTTATAATCTCGCCTAGATGACAGGAACGGCACAGCTGTAACAAGGTAAATCACTTATCGTTTTCCTCATTCTTCCCTTAAAAAGGTCTTCCCTTAAATAAATGCACGAAGGGGAATTTACCTGGTGCAGACATTGCTCTGTCAGAGGGAGCTGCAAGAATAGATTACTCAGTGAGTTTGGGAGAGAAACAAAGAGGCAAAATGGTAGCAGGCAAAGAGCTTAAGGACTGCAGTGGCATTGCATGCCAGGGAACCGGAGCCGAAGGGGGACGCAGCCATTCAGTGATCCGGGTCCCGTTTCACGGGAGAGCTGCTGCTGACCCGCTGGGGCAGCTCTCCAGTCCCTAAACTACCCCGACCGTGTCCCCGCCAGTGGCCTCACGCAGCTCTCCGCTCTGCATTTGAGG
>WEIV01028629.1:21011-35117 GCA_013390005.1 Calyptomena viridis | reverse complement strand
GAAGAAGGCTGTGCTAACGCAGCCCGTGCCCCCCCCCGCCTGTCCTTCGTGACAGGCGCGGGATGTGCCGGGAAGGGCTCCCCGCTCCCCTTCCAGCTCCCTGCAGCGGGCGCGTCCCGGGGCGGCGGGCGGGAAGCGAGCCTGACGCTTTGCTTTGCAGGGCGGCGGCGGCGCTGCTGGACAGCTCCGGAGCACGANCTACGGGAGCCGGGATGGGCCCGTCGTGGCGGCAGCAGGACGCTCCCCTGCCGACCGTCACGCATTGCGCAGGGTGCACCACCGCCCGGTCCTCCTGCGGCTTTAACGGCCCCGGCATGGACGCGCCGCGCCACTTCCCGGCGGGCTTCGGCCCCGAACAGCAGCAGCATCAGCGCCCGCCGGCACCGCCGCCGCACTGCCAGCAGCACGGCCAGGATAAGCCGAGCCTCCTCCAGCAGCAGCAGCAGCAGCAGCAGCAGCAGCAGCAGCAAAGCCCATGCCTCCAGTGCAACAACTGCGCCTACTATGGGGCTGCTGCGGCAGCCGCCGGAGATAACCTGCCCCTGCTGCTCCGCGCCTCCTCGCCCCTCTCGGGCGCCTTCCGGACGCACTCCTCGCCTCTATCGTCCGCCGCCTCCTCCCGGCAGGGCAGCCAGCTGAACGTCAGCGAACTCACCCCCTCCAGCCATGCCGGCGCGCCCAGGCATCCTCACCAGTATTCCCAGTACCACCAGTGCCAGAGCCTGCAGCAGCAGGCTGCCAGCCCCAGCAGCAGTGTCAGCAGCAGCAGCACCCACCACCACCACCACCATCACCACCACCATCATCACCAGCAGCAGCAGCAGCGCCGGGAGAGCAACCCCTTCACCGAAATAGCCATGAGNCATCTTCGGCATGTTCGGCATTGTCGTCATGGTCATCGAGACCGAGCTCTCCTGGGGCGCCTACACCAAGGTACCAGTCTGGGCGGCAGCCGATCCCACCGCCCCGTCCCCGTCCCGCGGTGTCCCCACTGGCGTGCAGCGGGGTGTCGCCGGTCCCCTCCCCGGGGCCGGGGTGGCTGTGGGGCGGAGCGGCCACCGCGCGTGGGTCTCTGAGGGACGGCGGTGTCTTTCTCTTGCAGGAGTCGCTGTATTCCCTTGCTCTGAAATGCCTTATTAGCCTCTCCACGATTATCCTGCTCGGGCTCATCATCGTGTACCATGCAAGAGAAATCCAGGTAAGGTTTCCTTCTGCGGGTAAGCAAGCGTTGCTGGCTTAGATGGGGATGCGAGGCAGTTTGTCCAGGGGTGCAGTGATGGTAAGTACTGGGCACGTCCCGCTGGCTCAGAAAGCAACAGTGGTCTCTCCATGCCCGCTGAAGTGGTGAATGGACTGCAGCCCTGGAGACGTGGCACGATAAAACAGTCAGATGTGAACCAGGGAAGCTCTGCCTGCTCTGGAGTTCTGCCTTCTAGGGACTGTCACCTGCAGTTATGCTATAGGATCACTTGGTCCTGAGATTATAGCATGCTTTCTAGGTGATGTGCCTGCTGTCTCCTGTAGCAGATGTACAGTAACAGTATTTTATTTCCCAATGACTAAATTTCATGCTGCGTGCTTTCTTTTGATGGCATGGTTAATTGTCTTCACTGTGCAAGCTATGTTATCTTCACTGTGCTGTCTCAGGTATGAGGATGTTCTAGGAGAGTGTTTAAGAGTAGGGGAAAGACTTAGGTATGACTTGTTTTATTTGATGCTGCACTGTCTTTAGGAATGTGACCAAAGAAAACTGTCAGGAGGGGTAGGACTGAAGATAGGAGGAACATAATGGTCAAAACTGTAGAATAAGTCTCATAAATACTGTCACATGTTCTATCCAAGTGACTTAATTTTAATTTTAGTTATAATTTTTTTGACCAAGAAATTAAAATTTGGTATTTCAGCTCAGCTGAAAAATGCAACAGAGATTTGAAAGTTTTGAGGGGAAAAGTATCTTACTCATAGATACAGTGTTTTTGCTTTTTCATATTAGAGAATTCTTGAGCTGAAAACTGAAATGTCAGATTTCAAGGGCACAAAAGACTTTTCCACTTATATCTATCAGTTAAAAAAAAAAAATTAAGAATTGTATAGTACACTGCTTCTGTGCAAATGAATGCTTTAGTTTCAACATGAAATGGTACCATAGTCCCCTACCTAGGGTAATGTTAGAGAAGTATTATGTTACTGAAGACTTTTTGCCAAATTGGATCCTGTTATGCTGTCCTTGCACATGCAAAACTTCTTTTCCTGGCTCAGAACCTAGTTTCTCTTATTAATATCAAAGGTATTGAAAGCTGTTTAATGATATTGTACTCAAAAAGCAAGTGTTCTAGAGAGAGAGCATATTTATAAACTACAGGAGTACTCATGAAGAAGTCTCTTTATCTGTATAAAAATAAGTAGTGCTGCTGCAGTGTGAGAGCCTTCTGTGGGGTATCTTTCCACAAGTGGTGCTTCAGGCATGAGGAGCAAAGCTGAAAACAACCCCTCTGTAAATGTTTGAGTTAGTCTATGCATTTTCCAGAAATCGTAAACGGAAAATTTTATGGAAGATAGCCAAATAGTTGTAGGTCTCTTTAAGGATCAGCTTATATTAAGTAGTTACTCCAAGATTCAATTGTTTGTTGGATTTTTTAGGTAGTTACAAATTTTCGTTGTACTAGAAATCAGATCATTTACTGGTCAGAAAAAAACAGTATTAAAAATCCAAAGTTTTCATTCCATTTTGGTTTTTATAACATCATTTTAAAGAACTTACTCATATATGCAACTAAATGAAAGGAATTACATAATGATATAACTTGATCATGGTTAATGTATTTTCAGTGCTACCTGACAGTATGGAACACATGTATATCTGCCTGTAAAAGAGCAAGACCCCATGTTTTAGAATGAGAGACAACAAAAACTGGTGCTTACGACAGGGCCTGGAGTGAGCTGCACCTTCAGGAGATTCTGGCATTCATGTCAAAAATGAAAGGAAGTTCTATGTTTCAAGGAGCTTGTTAGAAGGAAAGGGCATAATATCTCCCTTAGCTATCAGATATCTGCTCATTTTTGAATTTATGCATAGTCTGTTTTTCTACATACTTTTAAAAAACTTTTAAAAAATAAAATGAAGAGTATGTAGACTTAAAGCTACCATCCTGTGGTCATAAAATTTATGTGACACTTGACACCTGAAAAAAAGTACCTTTCAAGTACTTTGACGTAGTGACTTCTCCAAGCAAAAGAAATTACTGTGTAACCCCAGTAATGTAATTTTTGTTAAGTAACTTTTAAAGCTGACTGTTTTCTGAGGACACAAGTGCCTTTAATTCAAGCAAATGTCCTGCTATGTGCAATAGAATGAATGAAGTCTGTAGAATAAGGCCCAAAGATTGTTTGTTGTGTCCAGGAGGATTGTTTGCACCAGCTATTGTCAATCCTGTTCCAGTTCAAACATTCCTTTATGATTATTGTCTTTTGATTATTGTGTGAAACATGCCTAAACATTTGATATAGTGTAAATAAGCAAGAATTCATTAAGAGAAGAGAATTTATTCCATAGAACAGAAGAAGGTTGCTGTACTCTGCTTGTGGTGTGGTCTTTCATATTTCAGTAGAAGCAAAACAACCTAAGCATAACCTAAGCTTAAGTAGGTTTTCTTATAAAGTATGAGGTGAAAAAATGTCATACAGATCTGACAGTTTAGTAATTATTACTGATCGCTAGATGAATGCTGAGAAACACCTGATGACGTAAAATGCTGGGAAATGGAAATCAGATTTTTTTTTCTTTTTGTTAGTCTGTGTCTTTGATTTTTTGACAGGGAGATGGAACAGCAATGCTGCAAGGATGTCCATGGGACAGTGACTAGCAGCATAGCAGATGGCTTTAGTCTTCCCATTGATAGGATGTTGTGTGTGTGTTTTGCTTTGAAAACAGTCAGCCAGTCAGTTAAACCAGACTGCAGAGTTTGCCTGTCCCGGACCTCCTGCACTTTTTAAGGGAGTTGGAAGGAAAGTTTATAAAGGCTTGCTAAGATTCTTCCCAAGCCAGTGGGCAAGTGATAGTGATATAGCGACGTGAGAAAAGTGGGTATTGTACTTCTTCTTTTCCCGGTTGATGTGCAGTGGAGGAGCTGGAGCACCCTCAGTGTGCCGGGGGCGGCTGGGGCGATTTCCGCGGCGCCTGTTCAGCACCGCGGACAGCTCCGCGCAGAGCGCCTGCACCCCGCGGCACACGCGTCCCTCCGGGCGAGTTTTCAGCCTCGCGTTCAAAACCTGCTTTGAAAAAAGCTGCCCGGCTTTCTTTGTGGGTTCCCTGGAACTTGCGCAGGAGCACTGAATATGGCAGACCAAAGTCTCCAGAAAGGTGGTAGCCGCAGTATTTAGACAAGACTTACTGTAGGAATGCTGCGTTGTCTGTGAAATACTGGAAATGTTAAAATATTTTTGTCACATAGGTTTTCAGTGATGGCGCTGTATTGAATTATTCAGTATAATTCTAAGAATTAAAATGTGAGCCGCTATTAATTTTAATAAATGTGAGTTAATGTTAAGAATATGGTGAAAGTCAGATGAAACCGGTTGGGCTCAGATGCTAATTCATAGCTTACATTATAATTTCCAGAAAAGAGGATAAAAATTGCAAGCGAGCTTGCTTCACATCCTTCCCTCTTCTAGAAAAAAGAAATTCTAATGAACAACAGCGACAGGGTTGAATGTAGTGACAACCCTAAAATATGTGTTTTCTTTTTGTTCCATTGTTGTCATACCTATACTGCTGTTAAAAACATCACACTTGGGAGATAATGAAATATGCATTTCTCTTTCTCTAAGCTTGTGTGATTGTTGATTCAGTTCTTCAGAACAAGTGGTTTGTGCTTCAAAGATCAATGGGAAAAATGTAATTCATCATTATCCCAGCTTAGAACAGGTATTTTTCTGTTACTCCAATTGAGAGTCTGAAGAGGTGAAGGAGAAGAGCTAAAAAGACAGCATGATATTATCATAATTATCATAATGATTTTTGATGTATTAATTATCCAATTCATGCATAAACAGTTTGTTGCTTAATACTATTTTACATAATTAAAGCAGAGGCAGCAATGTAAAATAATCAAAATTGTAGTTCCTTAGAACTTACTGGTTCATTCCACATTTTTCAAGTGGAATTTGCTGTTAGATCCATAAATAAGAAGGAATTTAAGAAAGTTTTGGGTGGCAATTCACCACCCAAAGTGGTTTACCAAGTGATAAAACTGCAGGTTTTCTACTTTTATTAAAAAATTGACCTCTCTGCCTCTCTCTAGTACTGCTGAAGGTAGAAATGCTTTTTGACTATGCACCCCTGAAGTTCTACTGGCACTTTCTTGTATTACTTAGAGTGAAGGAACAAAATCAAAATTCTGTGAGCTTGCCAGTAGGAGGTCTTTAATGTCTTTTATTGGGGTTTCCACCATAGCCTAGTATTTTTTGAGAGATGGTGGTCAGTGTAAGAATATATCCACTGGAACACTTCTCCTTTAATGCTAGATTGCTTAGGGTATCCCTTCTGTGAATAAACATACTGCCTATCCTAATTCATAGTAACCTGAGTAATAGTAACATGGACTCTTCTGGACAGCATCTGAGCCTCTTTTCCTTCTCCCTGATGCAGATGCTGTCACTCATGCATAACCATGAAAGTTGTTGGTATTTGTTAGAAGTGACTACAAATATTTTTTTTGGATGTTAGTTGACATTTCTAACCACTTCTAAATGTATTGTTAATTCATACATAGATAGAATGTACATGGAAAGTCTTGCAAACTCCAAGGTTAAGGTTAAGCTATTGCTTTCACAGCAGAACCTCCCAGGGCTTCAGTGAGAAAGCACCTTCAGTCCCTAGGTAGTTCTGAAATGATAGGAAAATGTGCTACTGATAGGTTTGGAGTGAAACACTTTCAGTCTTCAATAACTTTATAAAAGTTATCGCGGCAGAGAGCCCAAATGTCTTGCTGATGAATCAAGAGCTGTATTTTCCCTGTGCCTGAAAACTTGGAAAAATTGAACAGTCAGTATCAGGTAACAGCAAAGAATGGTAATAAATTCATATCTTGACCTGTTTATTGTGCAAATAAATTCCATAATGCACAATGGTAATAAACACTCTATGGGAGCTTCATTATCTTACTGGCATCAGTGGAAAGTCTTGTAGTAAAAGCTTTGCACTCGTTAACCGAAGTTAAGCTGCTTTACAGTTTCTTGTCATAAGAAGTAATAGGTATTCTGGAGGCTAAATTATTTATGTGTTTTTATCTATGTCATTGTTTTGCCTTCACACGGGTGGTATATATGTATCTCATTAGCTGTCTTGCTAGTGATCTGTTGACTTTGTGCTGAGTCCAGCTTGCCTTTGCTTAGGTGTATTAAAGCATCAGGAATTGCTCACACAGGTGTATATCTTCTGCTGCAGAAATGAATGAGTTAGACTAAGAGGATAGAGAGCAGCTCTGGTGAAAAACTAGTGAAAATCAAGAAATGACCTTTGAGTGATACTTATCCCAATTTGAAGTGTCTTGGCAATTAGTGATTTTTTAAAATTCTATTTATTTTAATAGGTCTTGGGGGAGGCGACAACAAAACTCATTGTGTAGCAGTTGATCCAGGGAATAGTAATTTCATATGCAGACTCAAAAATTCTCTTCTACCAATTAAGTATAAACAGCAGAAAATCATGTAGGAATCCAAAGACACCATGTTTGTCAAAGTAGCACCATATCTGTCAAATTAACACTTTAAAGTGTTTTTGTGGAAATACTTAGATTTAATTCTGTTCAGTACATTTTTTTGATAGTTTTTATTTGTAGGTTGTGTTGATGTAGGAAAAGTTATAGGTGCCCGGTGTCTCTGAGGTGCAGCACTGTAATGCATATGACATGGGAGGTAGGCTAGAAAGTCCTTAATAGTCATCAACCTCAGAAGGGGCATTTAAGTTATATTTGTACTATGCCTTCATTTCCAACAGGCTTCATTAGAATGCAGGAAGGGATACCTGGTGATCAGTACATTGAGTGATTGGCCTGATCATACCTAGGATTATTTATTCATATCTGGTGTTTTTCTGAGCATTTTTAATGAGGCTGTTAGAAGTTCATCAAGATGTAGTAGTGCATTATGAAGTGTGAGAAGATATGTTGTTGCCCCTGTTGGTGAAGATTTTTTTTAACCAGAAATCAGATTCCAGATTTGTATAAATTGTGTAGCTTAGCTGAAATCAAGAGATACTGTTGTGTATGGTCTTAGAGGTATTCTGCATGCCCATCTTAATGTGAAAGTATTGTACATGCCAGATCTTTCAACTGTGGGCCTTCAGATTAGAAAGTTCTGTCAGGTACTTGACCACAGTTCTGTTTTTGCTGAGTTTAAGTGAAAGTGTGCTAAAACTGACAAGTGTACATTAATGTTTTTATGATTCTAGTTGTGGTTTGTATGTGATCTACTAAATGTAGCAGCTTGGCCTTTGAGTTTGATTTGAGACATATTTGTCTTCCGTTTTGAGCAAAGATCAGTAGAGGAATGGCTTCTCTTTAAGACTTGGGAGAATTTAAAAGCTGTGTGGAACCTTCTGTGCAATTTCAATCAACTGTTTTCCCCTTGATGGTGAAAGTCTTTGTCACACTCCCTTACTAGAGGATGAAATACAGCTCTGAGTCTGTGAAGCTAGTTTCAAGATTTAAATTGTCCATAAAAGAAGAGGTTGTAATTGGTCTAGTAATTAGCTTTCAGGTAAGCTGTATATATTGGTCATTATTAAAAGTTTCTTTTATTAACCAAAACCAAATTATGAAGCATGCAGGAAACGGAATAATTTTGTGAGGAAGTTTCTACAAATACACACAAATAGAATTAAATATCCCTTTTTCCTATGCTTGATTTTTGTTTGTTTAATAGCATAAACTATGCTACATTGAAAAAAGTGGAAAAAATTCCACTTCGTCCATTATTTTAATGAAAACCACATAAAGAAATTCCCTCTTATATCTCTCAAAAGGACAGAATACACTGTCAAGAGAACATGCTTTACAGCTTAGAAATAGTTATTTTGTAAAGGGAGTGGTGAAACAGGGACATTTTGTACTTTAAACTGCTTTATCTGAACTCAGGCTTTTGCAAACTAAATTGTTCAATTAATACCACACATAAGTATTCTCATAGTTGCAGGGCATCACACATTTGTAACTTACTGATTCATTCACCTTTCCCTCTTGGACCATCCTCCAGTGGTTTTCCTCCTTCATCTGTGTGAAAACAGCCCTTAAAAAACAAAGTTTTATATCGACATTTTAAACACAATAGGGTGTGAATATTACATACTCCATGAAGGAGTGAAGAGGAGTGAGTTCTGAAGAGCAGTGTGTGCATCTTCTAAGGAGCTTCCTCGTTTTTCATTTTGGTGGAGGCTGACTAATCTTTGAATGTAAATTCCTTTGGCGGGAATGCTAAATCTTTTCATAATAGATGGAAACACTCTTGTGAATTCCATATTAAGTAAAGGGTAACTCTAAATTTTAAAGTCACTGCTCTTAGTCTTTTTAATAGTAAAGTGTTCTGGTTTTTTGTTGGTTTTTTTCGCAAAGAAACATATTAAAACAAAAACATTTTGTGTCCAAGTGGTAGCTTCTAAACTTTTGTGCATACTAATACTGATGAATAGGGGAAAGCTGGGTTCTGTGTTATATAACTGACTAACAGAACTGTTTATTGAATTTTATTTTAATGCAAGCACAAAGTTACAGAAAGCTGCAGGGACCACCAGGGTGAGAAATAGGGAGCTAAAAGGCTGTGCAGGTGTAACTCTAAGTGTAATTTGTCTTGCAAAACCATTGCTTAAAAAAGCATATTTGAAATACAAATAATTGAGAAGTAAATGTATATTTTATCGTCACCTGTGGATAAAGAGCTGCCTGAGCTTTCTTATCTGTATTCTGCAATAAATATTGTTCCTGATAGTATTTCAGAATGTAGCTGTGTATCTTCCATAAACAGTTGTACATCAGTTCTGTGGTTTGATAGGTAGGTGTAAGATAGTCTGAAAAGAAGAAAATATTTGTATTCTAGTTTGCATTGTTGTCATGGTTTGACTCTGGCTAAAAGCCGAGAGCCCACACATAGATCTAAAATTTCTCAGAGAAGGGAAAAAAAAAACCCCGACCTTTGTGATAAGGATTACNGCCCACGGGGTTCCACCAGGCCCCTCTGCTCCAAACACAGGATCACAGCCTCTCTTTTCCGGCATGTCTCTGTTCCAGCGTGGAAAAATCTCCCAGTCTTTCCACGGGTTCACAGGCTGAAGAATCTTCGCCCCTATGATTCCTCACAGATTGCTGGGGCCCTATTCCAGTGTTTAAGGCATCTTCTCTTTCTTCTTTCTCTGACCTTGGTGCTAATCAAACTCCGCACCCTCCTGTCTCTTAAGCGGCCATGATGTTCTGCGCAGTTTTTTTTTTCCTCTACTCCTTCTTAAATATGTTATCACAGAGGCGTTGTTGCCTGACCTTGGCTAGCTTAGAGCAGAGAAAAACTCTAGCAGCTTCTTAAAGAAGCCTCTCTCCTAGCCCCCCCAGCTAATAAAAAACTCTGGTTACTTAAAACCACAACAATTGTCAAAGGGAATTATCTGGACAAGTCCTCACATTTTTTCTGTCACTTAAATGATTTTGCGAAAGGGAATGCTGAGACCAGGAGTTCAAGTGTTGTGGAAGTAATCAGGGGATGGCTTTGTAACTAGATTTGAAGCTTAGGCTTGCCTATCTTGTAGTCTTGTGCTCAGGGAAGTCATTTGTCATGTAAATGAGACACTGTAATTGCCATCCAACTATGCCTATAATTTTCAAGAATTTAGTGGATGTCCTGAAAACTGCAATATAAAATGAATGCACTGCTCCAGAATATGTTCTAATGGGATACTATTAGAAATCTTTATGGACCATTTTATTCCTGTTAAAATTGTTTATTCCAGCTTTCATAGCTCTGCAATTTCAGCATTACTACAGGTGTATAGACATTCACATCTGCCCCACCCCTGATGTCTCATGGTAGTCTTTTACTAGAATAATACATTGTGAAGCAATCCATCTTCAGTCACTTAACAAAACTAAGACTCATTCTAGATAGTGAATAGTATTTCTTGTTTTGTGAAGGTTGTTACAGTCTTAAGAATATGGGCTGTTGCTGCCAGAGAATGAGGCATGTCTTTAAAAAGAAAAATGGCATAGTAACTTTCATTCAGTCTCCACCATATCATCCATAAAATCCAAGTACATAGAACTCTAATTTCAGCATGGAAATGTGGAGAAAGACTGAATGTGGAGATGTGGCTAGACAGCACAAAATAAATGACCTCCTACCTAAACAAATAATAAAGATGACTAGAAATAATGATCCTGAATATTCACTGATTGCAGGTGAGTTTAATAAAGTTAATATTCTTACTGTATTTCTTATACAATATTAATTACTATTTTTATGCCAGTCATGCACAATTAAGCTGTGTTTTCACTGACTTCAGAAGGGAATCTGTATTTGTGAGTATTTAAACTAGTGGAATATTTAGAGCATTTCAATTTAGAGCATTCTTAATATGTGTTAAGGATCTGATCCTCAACACATTTGTTATTATTAAGATATTTTTTCAGAGAGACTTGAAAGCTCTTGAACAGATTGTTCTATAAATAAGCTAAGGATTCTCTTAACTCACTTCTCCTTTGTCCGTTGAGCTACTCTCTGCAGTAGCCATAAAATTCAGTTTTGACCATGCAGCTACTACACCCAGATTGTTAGCAGGTTCCTTTAATTGCCAATTCCTTTGTAGTATACTGCCCATGAGTTGTTCTTGGACTCTGCATAAAGAATGGGCCAATACAACAGAAATTCTTGTCCGTCCAAATTCAAGTGTAGATGAAAAGGTACCCCATGGCAGCAGCTACAGAACATGATCCTTACCTGAATGGTGTCAAGGGTAAAGTGACTTTACACTCAGCCCACCTCCTTCTTTTCTCCTCATTCAGGTTTAGGCTTCATGGTAAAAGCCAATAATTCACATTCAGTTGTGATTTTTGCAGTGTGATAGTTTAGAGTAACTAAATCTTTATGTGGTGGGATAGGCAAGTGCTGGACTTGATGCTTTGCCAGTTCAGTTTCAAGACAGTTTAATGGCAAAATGCTTGAAAACTAAATTGAGAGAAGACCACCCATGGCTAGTCTGTCTTTAAGATTTGGTTGTCAGATAGGAAAATGTTTGGTTCTCAATCTTTAGGTGCAGCCATATATGAATAGACATTTGTCTACCTCCCATAACAGAATGGGATACAGTGGAGCCAGATGAGAAATTTAGCTGTGTGGCTAATCTGTAGCTGGCAGACCATTCTTTTCCCTTGCTGTTTGACACTTGGAAGGAAAATAAAAAAGATGGACAGGTTTATTATTTTTTGTATCCAGCCTCTGATCAGAGATGTCATCTCATCCAAAATTAATAATTCCTGCCTTTCACCTGTGACTTATCAATGTATGTTGTGACTGGTAACATCCTGTGTTAACTGCTGGAGATCAGAATTTTTGCTCCTGTTGCAAAAATGACTTATCAAGCATAAGGGTTGTGAAAATAGAGCTTTCTAAACCATTTTGAATAGCAATTTTGTGTTTAAATTGCGGCTGATAAGGGAGTTGGCAGCAATCAGTGCAAACATGTTTCATGTATTTTGTTTGCAGGCATCTTAAGAAAACCAATAGCTTTGAGGATGAGAGCTGCTGTAAACTAGACAGATTTGATGAAGTTTTAATATTTAAATAATTAATATGCAGCAAAAAGAACTTTGCATGCTAAATAATGATTAGTAATGATCAAGTAAAACAGTATTTTGCCTATAAAGAAATACCAGTAAATATCTGTAAGTAAACTCAGTTTATTTAACCTGATGTTGAAAGCTGCCCTTCTTAAAGATATTTTAACTTAATTTTTGAAGCAGTTTGAAGACTTTATCTACTATATAGTTTAGACAGAAGCCCACTTTAGGCCTTTTTGGGTAAAAGGTATTTTGTCCACAGCTGCTTTATTGCTGCCCCCTTTACAATTTTACTTGCCAGGATGAATTACAGAGGCATTTCTTGCAGGGATCATAGAATCATAAAGATTGAATAAGATTGCCTCTAAACACTTGGCATTAGTGCATGGGTGTTTATTGGGATTTTTAAGTACACAAGTACTTCTAACTTCATTGTGATTTTCCTTCTGCAGAATATACTTTCCCTTAAGTGATTACGCTTTAAGAGAACAAATACTTAGATATTTTATTTCTGTATTTGGAGTTGTTTTGAACATACAATTAAATTGAGTTTGCAGTTAAACTGTTTCCGAGACAGTAAAAACACTTACAGGGACATTTAATTCCTGTGGTGCTAATGTGTACTCACCCATTGTCAGATAAAAATGTAATCAGTTTTAAAAAAATGACATTCAAACTTACTCAAACACCTGAAGTATTTATGTCATAAGTAAACACTGAAAGAGGAATTGAGAAGACAGATTCTTGTCTATAAAGTAAGTTCCTTAATTTGGGGTCACTGTTGTACTCCTTTGGCAGAGTGTTTTGTGTTATCTCATGTTATCTAGCCTCGGATTCAGTGTTTCTTCCTTTAACTTCTGTTTTCCTTACAAAAATGTTGTAGGTTTCTTCAGAAAATAGATCCTTCTTTTTAATTGGTTCCAGTTTTTCTAGGAGTAATGAAACCGAGCATCCCTGAACAGAGTGAGACTTCTCTTGCAGTGGCACATGGCAGCCTTTTTGGGAGATGGTGTTTCTTTGTGCAGTAATTTGTAGAACAAGTTATTTTTAGTACTGAATGAAGAAAAACAAATCCTAAATGAAGAGTTGTTAAATAATTATTTAAAATTAGCAACATAAATGAAATGTAGATAGTTCTCCTCAGTGAATTTCCCTTCTTCAAGGAGAATATAGAATCAGAATCACTTTAATTCTGAGGTGCTTGAAATGCAGAGAAACGTAACACAGACCACTGTGTTTCTTAGTAAATACATTCTAAAAATTATTTCTGCAAAATAGCACAGTGATTTCGTAGGAAGATATGCTATGTCCTTTATATATTAAGCTTTGGAACTGCTGCTTCAGTGCGAAACTAAAATCATCTCTTGCCTTGAAATCAGAGTTTCTATTGTCATACTACCAAGTTCAGTGTAGAAGTTGAAGCAGACCTCTCTGCCCAGCTCTCCAGCTTATCAAGGTCCTGCTGAATGGCAGGACAGCCTTCAGGTGTATCAGACGTTCTTACCAGTTTTGTTCCTTCTCTGTTATTCTCCTTACACTCAAGTTACAGCTTTTTTAAATCATGCTGCTTCTGTATCTGCCTGGAGAACATTATACTGTAAACCCCAGGTACAAAACTTCTGAGAACTGCTGATGTTGGACAGAAACCTTCTACATGTGGTAACTCGAGGAGCTTATTGTGTTTTAAGCAGCTGGAGGAGGTAGGGTATGTATAGTGAAATAGCTGTTAAATTAAGAATATTTTTAAAATTTAGAAATATTTTTCATAGTTATTGACTGACTAGAAACTCCTGATTCAGTCAATTTGATTGAGTCACTTATGGGTTATTCTGCTGAATATCTCAAATGGATATAGTAACCCTGGGTGGCAAACCTTTATTTATGAAGCTCTAATTTGTTTAAAGGTTTGTAAAAATTCCTATAACTAAATATATATCTGTTAATGACAGATCTGAAGAAACTCAACTGTGATTGTTCAAGAAAGAGTCCAAACTGAATTATACTAGGAGAATGTCTTTGTGAAATATGTTTTTAATAATGAAAGTGAAGTATTTTTTTAATATTTTATATTAATTTTGTTTACAATCAGCTCTTTCTATTAGTAATGGTAAGCTCATTATCTAATTACTTTGGGGTTTTTATGTACTTACGAGCTTGTGAATATTTCTTAGTTTGATCCATAATTATCTCAGGGGGTCCTTCTTTTCTGTAGCATTTGCAAAGAAATCCTGATATCTTGGAATGTCCTTTCCTTGCCTTGCCTTGTGTTATGGTTTTACTCTGGCTAAATGCC
>WEIV01028628.1:90078-102481 GCA_013390005.1 Calyptomena viridis | reverse complement strand
AAAAGGTCTATGTTTACCAATGGTTTTGTTCACTTCCAGCAAAAACAAGAGATGTCAGACATTTTGAAAGGCAAATATTTGCTAACAATAATCCATTACAGAATAAATAGTTATCAAGCAGCATAAAATATTCATTAAGTTAACAACTGGCAATGTGGTTATTCATTGAAATATCCTTTTGCTTTATAAATCTTGATATACTCTGGATTCCGTAGTATTCTGTAGCAAGGAGTTTCATAATCCAATTAGGAATGCACTTCCTTTTTTTCAGTAGCATTATTTCCTCCAATTTCAATTCTTCTGTTGGTTCCCAAAATATTTGTTTTGTCTCCCTTGTCTCCTTGCCAAAACAACCAATTGCAGTCTTTTTCAGTTTTCTTCACTTGATATTCCTTCCTCATTGCACTGATTTCCATCCATCCCTGGCTCCCCACAGCACTGTTTCTGTGAAGCAGAGAACAGTGCTGCAGACAGGATGAGTCCATCACTCCAGGTGAGTTCACAGCCACTCACCTACAGTTCTTGGCCTTTCAACAGTTCTTGATTGAAGAAGGAGCACATAGCTCACTTCCAAAAACCTCCATTCCCTGTGGTTTCAGANAAAAACCAACAATAATTGTGTATATATATATACACTAGACTACTCAAATTATAAATATTGGGTAATTACCATTAGGACTAAGTTAAAATTCACTCTCATTTCTAATTAGTCAGAATGTCACATATGTGTTACTATTTTGAAGAAATTAACTTCCTTCTTTTTATTATTATTATTATTAATTTGAAAAATTTGCTAGTTAGAATTTAATCGTACCCTTATCAATGTTCATGTTTTCACTGGTGATTAAATTTTGTTTAGACTCTGCTCTCTGACACTTTCTTTACTTCACTTTCATGTGAGTGCTGCATTTTGCAGTCTTATCAGAATACATTCTTTGCAAAAATGTAATAGACTGTTTCTTAATAGACACATTCAGTGTGTAAAATACTTTTGAATGCCTTAAGAGCTGGCAAATTAAATCATCCATTTCTGCTTTTTCACAAGCAAAATCAGAAGGAAAGAGATAGTACAAGACAAATGATTATCATCATAACTTTTACAGTAGAAGCTTAAAAATGTAGATTAATTTAAATGTCAACTTATTGTCAGGTTATGTTCTTAAGAATTTTATTTTATTTTTTTCCCCTTCAAATGTCAGTCTTGAATACAATTTGTTGTAAAATACTAAAATATGTACCCAAATCTTCACTACAAAGTGAACCTTTACTGAGAAGTGGATTTACACTGCCTGACAAAATAGATAGGTATTTGAGAGCATTTCCTTCCTCTGATACTGGCATTTTATGTGTAAAGGTGTAAGTCAGTCCAGGTTGAAAACCATTTGGGCATAGGTAATTGCATGGCTGGATTCTCAATATGTGTTGGAGAAAAGCCAAACCTCTTAAAATTCTTTTTCTTTCTGTCTTTATTTCTGTAAAAAGGAGAAAGTAACAAGATACAAAACAGGATAAAAACCAGCACTGCTCTTTTAGTCACCTTAATATCTACTACTTTTCATATGGAAAAACATGTCCTTTCCAGCATATTGAAATGAAATGGGAAAATTCATGCTTTCCACAATTCCTTGACACTGGTAGAGCTGCATCCACTGACATGAGTTTGGATTTTAGATGTTAAGACTACATGTCACTATTATCCAGAGTAGTAGCAGTAGTATTATTATTACTCTTTTATTGCATTTATATAAAAAATCACTGATATGTGATTGCCAGTTCCCCATGGACATAGAGTTCCTTTATCATTTGTGATCAGTGCAGGGGAGAGAAAAGATCTGGTTTATAATGTTCCATTTGGCTTTGTTTATCTTAATTATAAGATTTTTTGGCTCAGTTCTTTTCAAGTTACTAAATTGCTATTGTTTTTATACATTCATGTCACAATTAACAAACTTTGGTGTTACCATTTCTACATTTAATAGAATTTTCATAGTAAATTAATGTACTTCGGTGTTACTAAGCCTATTCAATTTAGATTCCAAATTCTGCTGCAAACTTTAATGAGCTTAGCAAGCAGGATCCTGCAGGGAAACTTGGCAGGGCACTGCATGGAGCCCTGTGTTTGTTTGACTCTGGCAAGTCACTTCTCCATCTCTCACCAACATCTGCCCATCCTGCATAGTCAGCGAGCAAATTCCTTGTCTGTCATGGCCAGTGCCAGCACTTCACTGTTGGAGCTGGCAATTATTGGAAGACTGAATCAGGGCTTAGAACTGTGCTAAGACTGCTATGAAAACAGACAGTTTAGCAATGATAAAGGGGTATGTGGGGGAATGACTCAATGCTAGATGTTCTTTCTTATCAGAGTCCCCCACCACACCCATGAGGGTCTATGGTCAATAGCACAGGATGTTTAAAGATGAAGTTACTCTTTCAGAGAGCTTCCCCGAAAGCAGGTATGAACCCAGCAGGCACCTGCATCCATGTGTTTTGGATTCACATTGCTACCTTAAACTTGGATGGAACACCCTCTTGAAATTAGACAGACATACAGTATCCAGTCAGTCTCTGTGAGCCATCTTTGTTTCACTGTTTTTGCTCCACTGAACTGTTTATCATTGCTGTTGGTTTTGTCTTTAAATAATAGTTTCAGTGTACGCATCTGTATTCCAGACAGACAGGGAGACTGAGAAAGATGCAGAAGATTTTACTCTGTGTACATAAATGCTCTGAACACCTCTATGCTGCTGAACAATACATTATTTAAACTGTGATTTGATAGTGATCACTGTCAGTTACCCAAATCCAATATAAACTCATTTTCTGTTCTTTTTTCCTCCTTTTTTCTTTTTTTTTGTTTTCCTTTTGATCTTCTCTTTTTTAGCACCCCTGGCATAGAAGGCAGATTAAAAGTGAAATATTAACAGGAATTTTGTGCCAGAAAAGCTTAGCTCCAGAGAGTGTGCTGGGTAATCCAATTTTAATTTCCCCAGTTTCTAAAGTGTCATATGATACTTGGTCAATCAGCAACATTCGAACCAGGAGTCTGCTTTGCATTAACAAGGAAATTTAAACCGCCCCCTTAAAGTTAAAAGAAGAAATAGTTTGCCTGATTTAACTGTCAAGTGGCAAGCTTGTCAATAGTGTCAAGTATTCAATAGACAAGATGACTATGATTTGTAAACCCCTAGTGAAATATGTTTTTCCACAAGCTTTAGGGAAGTCATTGATGTGGTAAAAAGCCCCAGGTTTTAATCTTGTTACAGTTCCTAGTTAAGTCTTATTTTAGTTATGACCAAGTTTATTGTGGTTTTATCATCCAGACATGGTGTTTGCTGTATCACAATGTGCTTGGACAATCCAGAAGGGGAGAGCACATTAGCTCACCCTAAAGTAGATTGGCTGAGCAGCTGAATTGTTCTCTAGGCTGCCTTGACTGTGCTGACCAGATGAGCCATGCTAGTGGATGCCTATGGATAGGTGTCTGATGGCACTTGAGACACTCAGAGGTACTCAGGGCTATCCAAGAACATATGACATAGAACTTTTGAGAGTACATAACTTTTGAGAGGGGCAGATGGAGGAAAAGCAGAGTACACTATGTGTCCTGTTCCATTGGAGGTGACATTCAAGCAATTGAAGTGTGACTCTCAAATCTTGATCAATTATAATGGCGTCTTAAACACCAAAAGCAGAGGTAAGTATCTATTTGTAAACATTTATAACTAGGATTCTTAAAACAAATCTCACCTGGTAAGGGCAGAATAACTGTGCCCAGGTCGTCTGGGTGCCCATTTCATGTGCAATTCTCCTTCATTTCCAGCTGCTGCTCCAGGTGAGCACTGCCACCCACAGGTTAAGTGCAACAGCTGCCAGTCTCATGAATATGTCTCAGATACCTGTGGGTGTTGCAAATAACACTTGACATCTCTGAATAGGCAACTGACTCAAGTTTCAAGTTTCATTTGAAGAGTCTATCAAACAAAACAGGAAAATCCAACACTGACGTGTTATGAAATGCTGCGCTTAGAATATGCATAATTGCAAATAATAGAACCAAAATGTCTTTTGACTATACTTGTTGTGATGACCTAAAATGAAGTCATCATATAATCAACAATAACTGAAGGAAAACACCTGTTGTCCAAAAACTGAGAGCCATGATGCTAAGAGACCCAACAAATAAACTCCACCAAAAAGACAAAAACAAAACAAACCTACTGTGAGGTTCATAAAGAAATGGGAAACAAACAAACTGATCCCATGGAGCAGATGAACTATACGTGTGATGAAGAGATGTTAATTTGATGGTATGTCAAAACAGACTAACAGCTCCCTGGCTGAGTCTCTGAACTCTTCAACTAAGAAGACTTTGGAGTTCAGATTTTGGTTTCAATAGCTTGCCTAACTTTTATTAGAACATAAAATGTTAGCAGTATTGGTTAGATTCCACTGAAAATCTTTTTTAACAAAGATTTCTCTGTTAAAATTTTCACTATGACCCACCAGGGCTTCATTCAGTACAAATGGTTATTAGGTTCTTTTTTTACAGGACAGAGCACACTGGTCTGCTGCACTACTCCAGGTTCACTCCCTCCTTGCACTGATGAAAAATTAGTTGCATCTTCATATTTGCATTTACATGACACTTAGGTGTTGTCCTTTTTATGTGTGTTGTTCACTGTGCAAACATAACTATTGTACCTTTCCCAAATGCTTAGTCAATTTTTTTATTTTTCTCCTTCAAACACCTGTAATAATTTCTGGAGTTGATGACCCTCAGATGTTTGTCACATCCTCACTCCAAGCACATAGACTTGTGTTGCTTGAACTCTCCAAGTTAATTTAAGTGCAAACTGACCCAGACTCATGGAAATCAACAGCAATTGTTCCAGTCTAACACACCTTTGCAAAGAGGAGAACAGATCTGTTTTACTTTGCTCTAATGAAGAATAAGAACCACACATATTAGGCTGCTATGTCTTGGAGGACACAGTAACAAAGAGGTGAACAGTGCTAGCAAACTGCTGCTGTAGGCATTTGTGAGTATGTAACTACCTCTTAGACTCTGTATTAAAAATTTATACATTTCCTGGAATAACTTTATTTTTTTAAAACTGATTACACATGATAACTGGAAAAGATAAAAGTCACAGACTCTGGCAATCTATAGTATCATATAATTTTAATAAAAAGCAAAGGTGTGGGTCTTCAGAGAGTAAACTAGTAAGTGTCATCAATATTGAATCACATAACCGTAGAATCATTTGTTTGGAAAACCTGTAAGATCATGAAATCTGACTGTTAATCCATCGCTGCCAAGTCTACCATGAAACCATGTTGCTATTCACAACATCTAAATGTCTTTTAAATACTTCCAGGGATGATGATTCAACTACATCCCTGAGCAGCTTGTTCCAGTGCTTGACAGTCCTTTTAGTGAAGAATTTTTTCCCAATACCTAATCTAAACCTCCCCTGGTGCTACTTGAGGCCATACCCTCTTTTTCTGTTGCTTGTTACTGGGAGAAGAGACTGACCCCACCTGGCTACAACCTCCTTTCAGGTGGTTGTAGAGGGTGAAAAAGACCCCTCTGAACCTCCTTTGCTCAAGGCTAAACACCCCCAGCTTCCTGAGCTGCTCCTCATCAGACTTGTGCCCCAGACCATTCCACAGCTCCTTGTCCCTTCTCTGGGTGTACTCTGGCATCCCAATGTCGTTTTTGAAGTGAGGCTCCCAAAACTGAACATTGAATTTGAGGTGTGACCTCATCAGTGCCGAGTACAGGGGGACGGTCACTGCCCTGGTCCTGCTGTTCACACTATTGCTGATACAGGCCAGGATCCCATTGGCCTTCTTGGCCATCTGGGCACACACTGGCTCATGTTCAGCCACTATTGACCAGCACCCCCAGGTCTTTTTCCACTGGGCCACTTTCCAGCCATTCTAGACAAATTGATGCTAAATATAACAAAAAAATACTGATCAGCTAGTTTATATTTCAAGAGAATTTGAAAAGACTGTTGCAATGGTAACTGTGATTATTGCTTTGTGTTTTCCTTTGCAAATCCATCTGCTGTTTCTTACCTTATAACCCAACTGGAAATCTTGCTGGGAAAGACTCCTATTTCTACCTGGGAGTGTATTACCAGCCATATTTCAAGACAAAGTAACATGATGTAGTGATTCATCATTGAAACTCCTAGGTAGCATTAATATCAATATCATCTCCAGGTTGATCATAGGTTGTTCCTAATTTATGAGGAAGAGTTATCATTTGAATAAGCCATGGAAGCAAAAAAAAAGGAGCAGATATAGAGAAAAATCCAGTTAAACTTAGAAAATACTTGTACTGTCTAAAAAAACAAGAAAACAGATGTAAAGTTGAGTCTGGTAGTGACTAAGAGGACACTTCTTTCTACATTGCAACCCAGATACCAGGTTTCAGTACAAGTTGCTTTAAAAATTTCTGTGATGATAAAGGACTAAAGCTTATGTCTGTAAAAGAAAACCTCAAGAAACCTGAGGAGCTCATACCCGTACACAGCAAGTTCTGAGAAAGCTGATGTTTTAGAAAATATTGAGAAAGCTTCCTGTTTAAAAGGCAATTATGGGAAGAATGTATGTTTGTACGAACGAGTCTGGCCTCAGAACATGCATCTAATGGAGCTGCAAGAAGGAATAAAGCAGGAGAAGCAAGGTGTTCTTCACAAAAACACACTGAAATGGAGGCCTATAGCACACAACAATCGTGTTTATCATTTGCTCCCCTAACCTTGGAAACTCGGTAAAGAATAGAAGGCATGATGTTTTAGACCCACTGTTTGCCACTATCCTGCTTGAAAAGACAGCAGCAGCAAAGTATTTATTCCAGAAGTTTCCTCTGTTGGTTTTGAGGCAGAAAGTTCTCTGAATCTCTTTATTTATTCAAATACCACTTACAATGCACCAAAGGTAACTTTTTCACTTTGTGACCATGTGAACACAGGAACAAACAGCTCTACATGGAGATTCAAAACCCATAACCTGCTTTCTGTCTGACTTCCAGGTTGACACTCCAGCTGTCTGAAATAATGCTCTTTCACTCAAGAAAAGATAATGAATATATTTTAAATAATACTAATCTGATTTTCCCATGACAGATTTTGAGCTTTTAATGAAAACTTGAAAATATTTTGACTCTGAAGTGTCGCATTGCTGTATTCCTAATTTATCCAGAAATCACAACTTCTAAAAAAGAAAGTAGACCTGAGACACAGAATGCACAAGCCAAGGACACAGCCAAGAAGCTATGTGTCTTCTGAAGCTGGAAATCCAAAATAGGTTGAGTCTGAGCTTCCACAAGAGATACTTTCATGAGCATTTCTTTGTATGATAATATTTTTCTTTGAAACACCCTCAGGGGAATTATTTATTTATCTATCTATTTATTTATTTATTTAAAATTTTTTACTCATGTTGGTTGAATTGTTGACCAGAGAAGCTATGTATATAAACATTCATCCACTGACGGTCAGCTTGTCTTTTCAATGTTGAACTGGTAATTTAGATGTGAAGTGTATTTCCTTCCACTAATAAATCCTCTAAACCATTGAATTAATTATTTAAAAACAGAATTTCTTTTGCTGCACCATATTTTATGGATCTGAAAACTATTTTTCTTACCTTCATCTTTTCTACTTTTGTTAGATCCCAAATACCACGGGGATACCTGTTCAGTTCTAAAACTAGTATTTATTATGGTATCATTCCATTGACATTTTTTGTCTGTAAATTACCTTAAGAACCTTTTATTCCCTAATGCTTTTTCTGCCAAGAGGCAACATTTCCTCTTCACCTATACTGAGGAAATAAATGCTAGTGATGCTGTGCAGTAAAGTTTTGCTTGGTTCAGCCAAAACCTCTCTGTCTCAGAACCAGGAGGATCTGTGTTGTAGCTGGATTTTTTGGCAAAAGAGTTGCTTCTGTTGTGAGCTCCCACGGTGAATTTGGTGGTGTTTTTTGAAAGTAAGAGCAAATGGAAAAGTAGGCATTTCAGTGCTGTGGTATAAAGAAATTAGAGAGTTAGAGAGAGAAAATCACATTGTAGGTGCAATCCAGCTCTGAAAAATAAGGACAAAAAAATCACTGCTTACTGAAATAATTTCTGGTGATGTTTAAGTCTTTAGGCATTAGTGCCATCTTCTGTGTTGTATTCTTGGTTCCTAGTCAGCATTCATTTTTGATTAGAGAAGTGCTTCAGGAGAATAAAAACCAAAGTAATGCACCAGCTCTAACATTTTAAATGCATCTGGATGAAGAGTTTTGGGAAGGAGAAGGATGAATTTCCTTACATGGTATCAAACAGGGAAACCAACAGCTGAATTCCTGTATGAATGTATCAACCCACTGGATATCACACCTTAGCACCCAGTTAGTGTTCAGGTTTGGCACATAAAAATATTCCTCTACCATCAAAATATGAAATGCAAAAAAGCTATTTGCATTGAAAGGGATCAGTTTCCCTTCCTTGGAGATGTCTCTCTTCCCTGGAGAGTGAAGATGATTGCTTTAGGATAGGCATATATACATGGCTACAGTCAAATGAAATGAATTTCATTTGTTGAGATCGTGTAACTTAGAACCCATAAAACACCACAGCAGAACATTGCAGCAAGCCATTTTTTCAGACTCATGCAGAATGATGTTATTTCTTAATTTTCTTCCTTCTCTATGGTTTTGTGGCAGACTATCTTTCTAATCTATCAGTATTTATGAAATGCTCAGTTCTAAGTCCTGAGTAACTTAATTTCCTACAGAATATCTAAACTGCAAATTGCTCCTTCTGTATAAAAAGACATGCGGGCATTATCTCGTTATCAGAAAGAGCTCAAAGAAATTAGCAGGACAGTTCTGAAAGCAAGGTAGTGAATATTAGTATATAGCTCACAAACACTTAGGGACTGAAAAGAATCTCTGCCTTAATTGCTTGAAAATAAATTTCCTATTAATTATAAAAAAAAAAAAGATGAGCCAAATGAGGATTCTCAATTAATAATCCTGAAAACTGAAATTAAATCTCAGTCATTAAACTCATGTAATGTCTCTGCACCTAATTATGATTTCCCTAGAATTTGTCTTAAATTTATATCTCACATTATCTGAGCTTAATGGCCCTCTTATAATTGGAGAAGATGTAAACTTACCCTCAGCCTTGTGCATTGGACAAATCCTCAGTGAGGAAACTACTAGTCCACGGCAAAGTGAGTCATAAACAACATGTTCTGTGTGTTGAACAGAGTGGGGAAGAAAGTTAACACCTGGAAGACCACTAAAACTGCAGTTGTGTATATACATATATAGAGAGATATACAGGATACTTTACTTCTTTTCCAGATATTGTTATTTATGCTGACTAAAATATCCTAAGAAAAAAAAGAAAAAGAAAAAGAAAGAAAAGGTGAAAGAAAAAATAACTTTTTTTCTAAGATTATTTTATTGTTTATGGGATATCAGTCTTGCCTTACTAATTTTATTTAACTTTCCCTGACAATATCATGAAGTAAGCATATTATCTGAAAATCAACCTAGAAGGAACCTCATGTATGCAACATGATGGAGACTGGAGTTCTGAGTTGTACAAAGCTTCTGTGCATAAGTGTCAAAGTTTTACCACCTGACCAGCAGAGCTTTTGAATAACACAAATTCTCATTTTCTAAGGGGAAGCAAATCAGCAGCTCAAGGCAGCACATAGCAATAATTTCATCTCTCATCTGCAAAATTTACTTGGACCTTCACCAGCTCCTCAACATACCTGGCAGGCATTTCACAGATGTTGAACCCACTAACATTTCATTTTCTTCTTAAACTCATCCTTAAAAATTTATGTCTAACATATTTCTGGATGTATCCTCTTCCATGACAAATCTGGGAAACTTGTCTTAGGACTGTAGTAGCTTATTAAAAATTAACACTGGGAATTAGATAGCTTCATGCCCATGTTTATGTCTTGTGTGTAAGTGCAGGTGGGTGTTAGGGCTCTTTTAAAAGAAGGAGGGGACAAGAGATGGAGAGAAAAAGCTGCAATATCTAAAAACAACCAAAAAAAAAAGCAAATGTAGAATCACAAAGGCTTTTGTTTAGCTATTGAGAGATTCTAGCAGGATTTATGCTCCCAATAAGACAGCTGCCTGTAGGATAAATGATCCCAGAGAGACAGCTATTTCGGTTGAGAAGGAAGAAAAATGGCAGCAAGATAACTGTAAATTAAAAATACACAGCACAGGTATGTAGAACCCAAGCTAAGATTTTCAAAGTAGCAAAGTAAAGCAAGAGCATTGCTCCTGCTTTTTTCTGTTGTTGGTTTATTGCCCCTCTGGTGGGACATGAAGATCCTTAAAAGAGATGTGAAGTAAGAGGCAAGAGATTCCCACCTTGCTAGGATCTCCACAAGAGAGTGAAAAGACAATCTACCTATCTATAAGAACAACCCCAGGAAGACCTCAGTCAAGATGAGAGGGCAGAAATCAGCATCCCATCACTCCTAGTGAAGGTTCCAGGCTTCAAATTCTACTGCCATTTGACTTGAGTTCAGCTGCTTGGAAGATGACTGAATGGGTTATCTAATCTATACCAGCAATCTATTTTCCTGCAATTAAAAGACTGCTTTGGAAGTCTATCCTCATTTGAAGACATATTTCCCCTTCTTATTCCTTCCAGCACAAGGTGGTTCTAACCTGCCCACATCCTCTGTACATACTCCTTATACCTCTGCATTTCACCAGTATACTGGGTTTTCCCCTGAAGCTGCTTCAAGTGAACTGTACTTCCAAATGCCTCAAACAGCAAAGGTAGAAAACCCTGCTTTTTCAGTAACCCAAGGTTTTGATGGAGCTGAATCAGGGCTATATGCACAGCAAGTAATTCCAAGTTATAAACCTACTTTCAGAAATTTATCTGCTGCAATGGATTGGTCAGAAATAAGAAGGAAAGCATTGAAAGAAAAAGACTTTGATATAGCAGACACAGAAAGTATTGCATTGCCAGTTGCTTATGGACCAGGAAATGCAAACCCTACATGGGAACGCTTAGACCATGAAGTCATTAAAGATCTCATGAAAGCAGTGAAGGACAATGGTCTAGGGTCTCCATATTTCAAACAGCTTTTAAAAGGTACATTTAACACTTATGACTTAACACCATATGACTGCAGATCTATTGTGTCAATGATTCTTACAGATTCACAGTTTCTTATTTGGGATGCAAAGTGGAGAAGACTTCTCCAGGAACTGAGAAACAGATACCAAGGAGGACCAAATGCAAATCTCACAGTAGCTCAATTAGCAGGAGATGCACCTAACAACAGACCTGAAGATCAAGCTAGAGATTTGAATAGAGGTGTGCTTACAGACATCAAAGAAGCAGCACAAAAAGCAATTTTACAAATTCCACCAGCTGGTGTTCCTGAAAGTATTTATACAGAAGTCAAGCAAGGTCCTCCAAAAGCATTCACTTCCTTTTTTGGATCGCCTTTCACAGGCAATGGATAGACAAGTGAGTGATGAAGCAGCAAAGCCACATTTGCTTCGAAGCCTTGCATTTGCAAACGCCAGCGTGGAATGCAAGCGTATCATCAGTGCCATGCCAGGCCAACCCACTGTGGCGGAGATGACAGAGGCATGCAGCAAAGTAGGAACACCACAGCATGTTGCAGCAATTCAAGCAAACATTTGGGGAGAACAGCTTGAAAAAATCCTCAAAGCTCAGGATGAAAGACTCTCAAAAACTCTTTCAGCACTTCAACCAGCACTTCAGCAAAAATGTTTCTGTTGATGCCTTCTAAGGTGTAATCTTTGCCTCTCTTCACATAAGTGAAACAATGCTGTTGTGGGGGGGGGACACATAAAACCCTGAAATCCCTTTTGAACCTTTTGACCATTTCCATTAATGACCAAAGGCTATGCTTGTGTTTCAACAGGAGAAGGACCGAAGTGGGTCTCAGCGAGACACGTGAAGCCCTATCGAGCCCAGAAGCAAGCAGATGCTGACCTTGGAAACAAAGAAGCGAGCACGCGGATGTGAACCAGTGTCAAGATCATTTGTTCTGCGTGCAAAGACTTTGAGATTCGGGTTTCTCCGTGTTTTTCTGTGAGGGAATGTTATGCAGTATTGTATTTTTACAGACTTAAACGGGAAATAAGGTCATTGAAAATGAAATTTGATCAGGTATTATACTTGTGCCTTATAGTCTTATCAATTGCCTTAAGCAATGCAGCAATACTGCCCATGAACCAACCCAGAGGGAACGTATGGGAAACTCTAGCAAATGCGTCAGGCTTGGATACCATCTGTCTGACTCATTCAAAACCAAAGAAGCCTTTTTCAACTTGTTTAGTAGGTATGCCAGTGGACAAATGGCCAATTCCA
>WEIV01028628.1:46567-89112 GCA_013390005.1 Calyptomena viridis | reverse complement strand
AAGAAGAAGATTTCTGGTTGGGCATCTTGAAAACTTAAGTTCAAGATGAACTTTGGTTGGGTAGAATGAGGGGGGTAGTCTCCCGAAGGTTATAAATGTAGAGGAGTCAGGTTATCTCTCTCTTGTCTTCGCCCCTGGACCCTGGAAACTCCCATTAAAGTATTGCTCTTCTTTAATCATCATTAATTTATTTTGCAGTTTTTGTCTCCCCCTCTGATTTCAGGCATCAGTTTGGCACCCCCAGATGGGACCAGGGATCTGAGACTGATCCTGAGACTGACCAGAGATCTGAAACCCAGGTTCAGGGTGACATGCTGAAATAGAGATAAGAACTTAATAAACAATAAGAAAAACTGAGAAGCTGTGAGTCCAATTCCTTTTATCTGGTACTGAACTTTGATAATAAGAAGAAATGCTCAAAAACAGGAGCCCAGGTCATCTACAAGTGTTTCTACAGATCCCATCCCACTCTCATAAACCTTCTTTTTCAGTTATGAGAGTATTCAAGATTCCCTAGTATGTCTGACATCATGGTAAAGCAAGAAAACTAGAAAACCCAAAAGATAGCACTCAACTACACCCTTTTCTTCCCGAGAAAGGAATTAAAGAGGCACATTGCAAATGTCTGTCATGTAAAATTTTGTTAACGGTGAGCAATGAGAACAGTTTGTCCTTGAATGTTATCTGAGTCTAAAGTCATTGCTACTTGTCCATTTCACCTGACTGCTGTTTAGAGCTAAAGAAGGAATTAGTACTAATGGTAAACTGCAACTGAGCAGCATAGAAGTGGAAATGCAGTTTTTGTCTTGAGTGGGAAGATGTTAAGCTGCTTTAATACATTATTCTGGATTCTGTGTTTCTCAGGTGAGGAGTAGTATTTTATGTTTGACAATAGCAGATGTTGAAAAAGGATTTGGGAAGCCTCTAACAAAATCTTTAATCTGTTGACAGAAGAATTTCATTAGCCAGTATTATTAACATGGTTTATAAAATTCCACACCTTTGCCTGCATCCAGACAAAGCTATGTCTGCAGTACTACTTCTACTTTTACTACCTAGAAAGGCTTAAAGTTGGCCTTTCCATGAGCTCCCCATGGGTATTCTAACAAGTAGTGGATTTAACACAGTACTTGACACTGTACAACAGCCAATAAATCCAAGAAAAGTTACTTCAGTGTTCAATAGGTTGTAGTATTTTTGATGGAACATGGGAAATTATAACCTTCGGGCTGAGGCATGGGTCTGGAGTGACATTAGTTGCTCATAATTTTCTTGCTGAAATCAGGAAGGAGGTTGGTGAGACTCACAAATCTGAGACAGGAAAATTCTTTGTAAGATGTCAAGAGCTTCTCAGGTGGAGCTTAATGAAGCACAGTGATGGATGGCTTCAGATTTTCTGAAAACACTTTGTAGATATGTGCAATCTCTTCTGCAGAGCAGGAACCTTCCACAGAGCTCAATTCAATAAGGTGAAGATGCAGTTTGGGTTAATTATACACTTAAAAGGTTTAGTTGCAGCACAAACCTTTCTTTGCCACCACCGGAGTCTAACCATGTCTTTTGGATGAACACCATCCTCAGGGAAAAGAATAAGGGGAAAGGATCTATCAAAAGCAAATGCTAATGTACAGTTTTAAATACTCACCAGAATCTTCATTCCGACCCAGAACTAAACCACAGTTTCCTGATTAAAGCCTTTGTCCTGGTTCAAGCAAATTTTGGATTTGTTTACATTTATGCATCTTCATAGTCAAACAGAGGCATCTTTTGTGTTTTGAGAGCAGAAGAGTTTTGTCAGGTGCCAGGCCTTACTCTACAACATTTTGTAGATCTTCTAGGAAGTGTAGGGACACACTTCTTGTAAAGGTGCTGTAGTTGAACTCCCAACATAAGACAGGACGAATTAGGGTCACAGTGAATTTGGTAGATCTCACAGCAAGACTTTCTTTTGACTTTCAGTTGCCTGACAGAAAGCCTTGCTGATGAAAGCAGAGGTCAGAGCTTCACAGAAGGTATCAGTGAGGATCAATTCTTCTTCCTTCAAACACTTCTCTTTAAACTCAAACAGATTCTTTGAGTGTCATAAGATCAGCTTAGCTACAGTCCATATAACCACAGGTACAGTGCATTGTGTTTCTCACCCTTTCTTCTAAATTCTTTAAATTCCTGTAGCATATCAGAATATTTATCCTAAAGCAGTCGTAAGCTGTTTACTTCTAGATGTGGATTTCTGCAGTTTCTGTCTGTGTTTTGATTTGGAATCTATTTCTAATTACATGCTTGCTGAGGAAATTCTTGATGAGTAATTTCTTTCTGTTATGTTCACTGGAACACAGTGTATTTACATATTCTGAAGCGGAAGATAGCTGTCTCTGCTTTTCTCTAACTACACTCAGGAAAAAACCATCAGCAAAAAAAGGTAACATTTCCTGTTTTATTTTTTTAGCTGGTGGGAGCCAGACATCTGCTTTTGTAACTGGGAAACCCAGAGCATTGGTCTTGCGGTATTGTGACCTAGTTGGACTGGGAGAGGGGGAAAAAAATATTAGATTTGAACATATTGTGCAAAACACATGAAATTCAGATGCAATACAAAAAATTCAAATTCTGTTGCACAGTGCAAAATTTTTCAACTGAGTTCACTGATTGTTTGCACTATTAACATAATCCATTGACACAAATCAGTGTTTTGCACTGAGATTGACTCACTGCAGTGAAGGAAGGTGGCTGAAATCCATAAAAGCATTACAGCGTGTAACAGAGGTCAGAGCTTTGTCTCTTTAAGACCTTGGTGATTTCTAGGCCAACTTAATATCAGCATCTTTATTTTAAAAATTAAACCTGTTTTCTCCATATTTACCTCTTTTCTCCTTCCAAAAGATGCAGTGGTTTTAGCTAGGGCCAGAAGAAAACTGCATTCCCTTTCCCTCACCGAAACATCTCATAGAATTGTAGAATAAAAAATGGTTTGGGTTGGATGAGACCTTAGAGATCATCTTGTTCCAACTCCCCTGCCGTGGGCAGGGATACTTTTCAGTAGAACAGGTTGCTCAGAGCTCCACCCAGTCTGGCCTTGAATACTTACAGGATTAGGACATCCACAGCTTCTCTGGACAACCTGTGCCAGTGCCTCACAAACTCACAGTAAAAAATACCTTCCCAATATCTATTCTAAATCTACTTCCTTTCAGCTGAGGCCATTCCCCCTTGTTCTGTCACTACATGCCCTTGTAAATAGTCTCTCTTCAATCTCAAGGGAGTGATTGCAGTTCCAGGCTATGTATGAACAATGGCAGGGAAGTAGTTAACTCAGCAGGTCTTGAAGTCTGACTGGAGCAAACAGTTGAATCTCTAAATCTGTACCTATATGTATGTTAGATATAGGGGAAGAAGGATGCTTTTTTTTTATTTTTTTCTTTTCCTTTTTTTTTTTTTTTGCAGTGGCAGCATGTTTGTGACCCATGAATTTTATTTGGTAGAATTGCTTTCATAATTTAACCTCACCAAAAGTGGCTGCACCTCTTAGTAGTTCTTCATTATAAAAAATTCTCCATGTCACCCCTAGATAGTTTCAAGCCAATAAAGAGAAACTGATTATTACTTTTTTCTTTGTCAAATGGAAGAAAAAATGCCCAGTGTGCTATGATAATAATGGCAATAATAAAAGATACTGATAATACTTGGAGATCAGCTGAATAAGCCTGTTCACTGCACTATTTTTGGGGGTGGATTTTCATACCCCTTCGTGATGACACTGTTGGAGTGTAATGTATTGTCTCTTCCAGATGACACATTACTTTCAAGTTTTGTGTACGGTACAGGCTAATAACATCTCATGGCTTTTCAATTGGAAGTTGTTCTTTGATAAACTGACAGTGATATGAACACTCCTGCAAGATATTGTTTTTGTAACAATGGAGAGAGAGTTGGGAATTCTACAATTAGTGACGAATTCTAAGTGACAATCATTGTATATTGCCAGAGATGAAATCAATGGGAGAATTCTAGAAATAATGGTCTGTTTTATCTGTGAAAAGAATATGACCCATCATTAACACCTTCAGACAAACAAGTGATGATTTAGGGCACTTAACAAAAGTTCATTTGTCTATTAGGCTTTTGAAAATGAGAACAGGAATTGTAATTACAAGAGTGGGAAAATTTTTGAGCACATGAGAAATTTGAGATTGAAATTGCTTGTTGGAGTATTTTTTACTGTACTGTTGCACTTAAGTTGTACTTTGAAGTTGCATCAAGGGCATCCAGAGTGTGCAGATAAGCAGTATCTGTCAAGTCCTAATATTAAAAAATGAATCACAGAAATATGTCATTACTTAGAACAGATGTTTTAATATTACCATTATTAACTTAAAGAATTAGAGCCACTCAAATTAATAAATGTCAATAAAGAATGCCATTGAGATCATGAGCCTCAGCATAAAAAAGATACAGATAAACACTCTGTCACTGTATTAACAGCTTTCTAGCCATTTCTCACACTGTTAATCAGAGTGTGGGCTGTTTACCATCCTTCCCATCTAACAATAAGTCCAATTTCCAAAAGGGAGGAATGATAGATCCAAACATTTGGCCTATCAGTTCCTTCCGGGTGGTCAATGAACTTAATTTAGGACATTTTGGTGTGATCCAGTACTTTACATCTTCTAACAATAGGCAAGGTTCCACATCAATATCTTTACTAGATAAATCTCTCCGTGTTCTTTCAATCAGTTTCTAAAGAGAATGTCCTTGTCAACCAAGTGTCTCCATCTATTTGGGATATCTTCCAATAGCACTCAATTTCACACACGCTTTTAAATTCTGCTGTGTAGATCTCCAACACTACAGATACCTGTCAATACTTCTGAATGAGTTTCTCTATTTCAACTCCTCCATTTCATACTCATAAATTGCATCACACATTATCTTGTTTTTCTTCTACAAGAGGCTGCATAGAAAATGTATCAAGCCATTAGGTAATTTCCAAGGTACATTAATCATCTTACCAGGGTGTAAGAACAGACTCACAAGTGCCAATATTCAAAGCTGAGTGGTGTGCTTGGAGGTGTCCCAGTGCTCTTGAGAAAGGTCAAATAACATACAATAATGTAAATGAGAATGCTTTTCACTAAACAATTATTCTCCATAATGTACCATAAAAGGAACACAGAAATAGATACACTGGGTCCAAAGATGATTTTTTAAATCAGAATGTCAGAAGCAGACATACCAATCTCTTCTGTAAATACAAGTAAAGTCCCTTTAGGCTTACCCTTCAAAGACTAGCCCTTATAATGAATGGAATTGAAATCAGATTCAGGTTGCAGTTTAGACTGTCTTCAGAGTCAGAGAAAAAAAAGCTTCATCAGTTTGCATCAAATTCACAGTATGAAGCTTCTCAGTGGTGGGACATTTAAAATTCTTAGATGCTAAAAATGAAGCCACATTTCTCCTCTGGGATTTGGGCTGCCCCAGTGTAACATCAGCAGCCAGCCCTCTGCCAGAGGGGTGTAGCTGCAGATGAAATCTTTCACTCCCAGGGTGCAAACCCCAGTGACTGTTAATCAGGCCAGCACAGGGGTGCACAACCTCAGCTTCCTCCAGATACTACTCAGCAGTGGGAGAATGCACTTCCTAAGGATGCTTCTTTGGACTGGGATGCAGGTAGAAACCCAAACCCACCTCCTTCCTGATTCTCTCTCTAGGTAGAAAAATACTTCACATATCTCTGAAGTTCTCTTCTTGTCAAAATTTTCTCTAATCTAGTGCCCAGTGTAAGTTCTGTGCAAAGACACAGCCATTTGCTTCCTTGCCTTCAGGAATATTTCAGCTTTTTTTTTTAGGGGTTCATCCATGAAATTGTAGATGTGAATATCTTTTCAAGTGTGTCTGATCATTACAAGAGTGGAGGGGGAGATGATTTCAGAGAGAAGAACAGGATTTTTAGGTCTCATTTTATTCTTTGCTTTTACTGGCTTTTGAAAATGGTAGGAAGATTGCAACGTCTTCATTCCCAGAACAACATCAATTCTGTAAGGCCTCAAATGTCACAGAATTACTTTTGAATCCAGATATTACTCCCAGTCATTATACAAAGGATATTAATGCTGAGATTAAACCACAGAATGACAACAACCAAATTAATTTTCTGTCCTTCCATCTCCTGTATCTTGTCTGTAGTATGAATGAAAATTAACTTCCTATGGAGGGGGAACGGCTGTGAAAAATATTGAAGCAATTAATTACTGTTGATTTTGTTCTTCTTGACCAAGACATTTCTATTTTCTTAACACTTAATTGATGCAGAGTTTTAAGTAATGGGATAAGAAGTAGCTGTAGTGACATTTTGTGAATTACATTGCTCCCCTGCTTCCTCCACATTACCTGGAATGTTTGCTCACATTTTAAACAGGAATTTCATAAAGTTAAAACTTATGGACTATCATATATATCATCTTGAGAAATAGATGCTGATTGTACTCAGACATCGATAAAAGATGGAGTATGCCAAAAACAGCAAACGCACATCAAAAGTGTAATAAATAATTGTTGAAATATATGACTGAATTTTAAAAAGTAGTCAAAAAATACTAAATTTTCAAAGGGTCCTCATGAACTTTCCTTTGTTACCATTGCATATTGAAATTAAAATTTAAGATTTCAATACAGCCTTCACAGAGCTGTTAGCACATCTAAATAAACTCACCTTATCTCATTTTCTTTCAGAGCTGTTTTTTTCCTTTTATCATGTGACCATCAGAAGTACAGTGTGCATACACATGCTTGTATTTGTACATGTCTGGATTCTTCACGCTGGAAAGAATAGCAGCACCTCACTTCTTATCCAAGCATTACAATCCACTGTCATCAAGCAGCTCTCCACAGCCAGTGGTATTACAGCCCTTGGTTTAATAGCTGACTGATTCTTCATGCCTAGTGAAGCAGAAATCTGTAGTCAAACTTGCCCAAACATGGGGATCAGCAGAAAGTCTAAGTGTCTCACTTCAGAGGACATCATGGAATTTCTCTAAAGGGACTGTATCCTCTACAGAGAGGATATGCAAACCCCTTGTCAGCTCTTTTTTCCCAGCAAGAAAGACTCCCAGTTAATTAATAGGTAACTGCAATCTCTACAGCTGTATATTTTGAGGAGAATAAACCCTAGTCCTGGATAAAACTCTGTGGGAAGCATAACAAAACCAGCCCTCACCTGTATGTAGCCACACAGGTATGAAACCCAGAACTGAGGATATTAACATCTTGTGGCTGCATGTTAATGAGTTCTGAATCCACAGAACTGCTGCAGCACTGGCAGGGTGAGGCTGGCTGTGATAATTGCTCAGTGTTGTGAAAAAGCGAGTTTCAGACAATCATACCCTTTGAGTCACTTTCCAATCTTTCTTATCCCTGAATTTACTTGAAGAAGTTTCTTATAATTTCCTTTGTCAGATACAGGTTGTAGCAAGATGCAGAGTGTTGTAGACCTTCCTTTGCAATTACATTACAGAATCACAGAATCACAGAATATCCCCCAGGGATTACACCATGTGCCTGAGAGTATCATCCAAATGCTTCTCGAGCTCTGTCAGACTTGGTGCTGTGACCACTTCCCTGAGGGGCCTGTTCCAGCACCCAACCACCCTCTGAATGAAGAACCTTTTTGTAATATCCAAACTAAACCTGCCCTCATGCAACTTCAGGCCATTTCCTCACGTTCTGTCACTGGTCACCACAGAGAAGAGATCAGTGTCTACCCCTCTTCTTACCCTCACAAACAAATTGTAGTGTTAATACCCACTGTCCGCAGACCAAAAGCTCAATATCAGCTGAATAAAGCTACATTTTCAAAAACATTTCAAAAAGTGTTACATATTTTTGAACACCCTTCACAATATGCTGAAGTCCTCAAACTGTGTCTAGAGCTAGCATCACTCATGGGTGACTGACAGACGTGCAATGACAGGCACCAAAAATTAGAAGTTAGTTCCAAAATATCTACTGAATAAGACCAGCTTTAAGATCAGATAAGAAATGCTTGGAAGAGTTAAAATGCAACATTAATATGAGTTCTCATTGCCATGCTTAATGCACAGAGTGCTATTTGCAGTGGTGGTCTTTCCCTTTCTGACAAGAATTACTGACAGAGATATTCCAATCTGACAGATAACATTTAATTAGACATGACACTCTGTTGAAGCCAAAGGCAGACTGGGTGTTTATACAGGTAACAAAAACACACTGAGTCAATTCTAACAACAGCAGCAACATATTTCAATATTGAAAGGGTGCAAAGAGAATATCTAATAAACAGTTAAGAATTTAGATGAAAATTCATGGGTAGTTTTATAAAATATGTTTTTTCCTTATCTGAATCATCTGTGGGAATTGACACTGCTCATACAGATAACTAATATTTTATCCACATCTACTGCAAGTCTTCTGTTCAGTTTCTGTCTATGTAGTTTTGAGCCCTAGGTTCCTTTTTGAATTTTGGAGATAAAGTTCAAAGTAATTCCAATCTAAATTTTCAAGTGTCAGTTAAACTTATATTGAATTCATCATTTTTGGGTAGAAGAGTTTAAAAATAAACTTTTCTGACCAGCTTCACACGACTTCTTCTCACATCTCTCTTTATTTCCACTGCCATTAAAACGTCTCTTGTTTTGATCTTGCCATACTTAGATCTTGATCTCATTGCTGGAAGGTAAGAGATCTATTGCTGAGGTATCTAAACATCCGCATGAGGCTGACAGGTATCACATAGGACCTCTGGGAGACCTGAGTGCTTTTGGAGAATGAGCTGCAAGTATTTCAAATGATGCTTGACTACCTTGTTTAGACAATCAAATTTCACTCTGCCTTGTCAAGTAGGGCAGAAAAAATAACCTCTCACATACAAGGAAGTTTCAGTTCTGAGTTCTTCATTTTGGTTAAAACATGAGGAGTAAGACTTCTGCCTAGGCACTGTTGGTGAGGTGTTAGTGAAAGCAACATCACTCAGTACTGATGGTCTGATTCAATACAAGTGAGCAAATTCTGCTGTTAAAGGCACCTTTCCTCTACACCATACTGTGATTTACCAGGTATGATATTGTATAGGAGCTGAACCATTTATACCAGAACATAGAAATGATGTTATTGCTGCAAATACCTCATTAAGCCATACATATATTCTAATGAATAATAGCTTTTGTAAAATCACATACACAAACCACTCTGTCAGGATCATGGAAAATCCTAGGAATATTCAATAATCACTGACAGGAATTTGCTTTATGATTTACAAACGAGCCCTTGGGAATTCTAACTATGCCACACAATGACTCTACTTCAGGAAAGGTTACAAGGCATCTGTGACATTGTTCACTATCCCTTCTTGCCACTTCGAATTTAAAAATGAAAGAGCTGAAAAGATAAACCAGGTTCAAACCTACAGCTGTCACACAGGAACTTCCCTGAAATCTGTCCTCACCCTGGCACCCATCACAGCTTGTCTAATGTCATTTTTAGGGTTTAAATGAAGTAGCAACAACATATTAAATATATAGATATTGAGGATTTTGTGTTTTCCAAGGAAATGCCTGGAAACATACTTATTTTCAGTCCCCAAAAGATGTCCTTACCACTTGAGCAAAAGAGGATCAGCAGGTCTCCAGGGAATCTCACTAACAGTGCCCAGTTGTTTATTTGAGCTGCTGTTATAAACATGTATTCACCCCTTTTTATAGGCAATTATTTTTTCATTGCAAGGGGAGCTTTGGTTTAATTTCCTTATTTGGTACATATGGAAGAGCTGCCTAAAGCACTAGGCAGGAACTTTTGACATTTCTATAAAAACCTAAGTGCAATCAATAGCTGGATATTGAGGTCAGAAAAGTAGCTACTGAGAAAGTTCAGTTAGTTACTGTAGTTTACAGAAAGAAACCACTTTTCATTTAAACCACAGACTTACAATAGATGCTAGTGAAGGGCTATGGGGATGACATTATGTCAAAATAAAAATAAATTGTCAGTATAAATCCAGGGAGACATTGTCACAATATCATCTTGAAACAAAATGACACCAATGCAAATTTTATAAGAAACAACTTTAAGATGTCAAGACGCTGGTAAATTGATGTCAGTTCAGGTCTGCAGGGAGACTGGTAGGATTAGAAAAGAAAAACCTAAACAAACTAAAAAATATTCCCAAAGTAATAGCTATAATTAAAGTTTCTAATTTTGTCAGTTGAAGTGGAAGTTAGTTGTAGCAACACAAACACACAGATATCATGATTACAATGTCAACAAAAAAATGAAAACTCAACAAAACCCCCAAATAAACAAGGCAAAAATGAAAAACAAACAGTCAAAAGAAAGGAAATACTGATACAAACATCAAATTGTATGTACAGATAGACACTGACATTTCCACAGTTTAGATTGCTTCTATATTTATGTACATAATCTCTGATCCTAGTTCAGTTGACTAATAAGAAATCTGGAAGTTTCTTCATACCATACAAACCTCCAGTATCTTTTTACTCATGCAGTGTGCAATAGAATTGAAGGTAAGTTGAACAGATCAAATAGACAGTAAGAGCAGAGCTTGACTCTTCCAAACTCTCAATATGAGGCTTTGCTGGATCTCCTTGTCATTGTTTCACATGCCCTGTAGTTCAGTATCCTGATAAATCTGAGCCTAACCCCACTAGTGACCAAGAAGGCTCAGAAACACAAACAGATTTATTTTTAAAATCTTACAGGATTTTCTAGGAGTGTTTTGAAGCGTCGTTTTTGAGCAGTGAGATGCTGGGGGCAGTAGCGAGAACACTTAATGCCTGGCATCTCCTGAAGTCATTTACATTCAGGCAAAAGTGGGTGGAAATTCTGCCATGTGAAAACGACATTTGCAAATGTGTAAATGACTACACAGCACTTGGAGCAGTCAGCAACCAGGGCCGTGCTCAGAGACGTGGTGCTGCCATGTGCAGAATTAACCTTTACCATGTTCTGCTCTCCCTGCACACAATAACAGCAGATTCTTGTCAGGGGGTGGTTACACAAGGCGGTACATATGCTTCCAGGCACCCAATCCCAGATCAAAAATACATGGCATGTAACACTGAACTGATCTATACTCATTCCCCATTCAGTATTGATTTGAAACACTTTAGGGTGTACATCTGCCTCTGAAGACTTTTTTTGGCATAAAAACTGCATTATCTGCCCTGGCTATTTTAAAAGAGGAACTATTATGCCATTAGGACCGAAGTGTATCAGGTTCTAACTGCCTGAAGATCTGACAAACCACAGGTGCTCATCAATGTCAGCCTAGCTGAAATCAAGTATATTCTGCAACCCCCCTTTGGATGTATGTTTAGTTAAAGAATAACAACCACCACAAGGCATTAATAATAATTATACCTTTGAAACCATTAATTCCTGAGTTTGTGTTTAGGAAAATATCCTAAATATTTATGACTGAAAATATCACAGGACTAGATTTCAACACCTTCCATGCTGGAGCCTATCTGAAGTGAAATCATTGACGTCAGTGGAACGATTCCAGATTTATAGCTGCCAAGTTATGCACATCTCTGTATGTGTCATCCTATGTTAGTTATTTAATGCATTGATTTGCATACCATAAGCAATTTGCATTGAACCAAAATTTGCATAGAACAGCATAGAACCACACCAACATGTCCGAAGAGTGAGGTGGGTAAGACATCTGGAAGCTGGGGCAAAGGTATTAGTGACTGTATGCAGGTTGGGGATTAGGATCTGTGGCTGATTTGTGGGGTGATGGTCTAACTACTTCAATAAAACTGAGACATACCGTGTCTTTCACCTGCTATCCTTGTGCATAGAAGTTGTGCCTAAAGGAGTCACTGTAGCAACCTCCTGCATTCCATGTTGAAGCCACAGCTGGTGGGAATGGGGACTGTAGGTTGACACAGCAGGAAGAGAGGACTAAGGAAGTAGGAGGGATGCTGCCCATATTTTCTGGTGTCTGTGAGAAGACCACTTGGTGGCTAACACTTGCAGAGCCAAGTTAAATTTGCAGCCAGATGAGAGCAGGCTGGTAAATACATGTGTGAAAGATATAATGAAAAAAACATGGACTTGCTAAGCCCACAGATGTACTCTAGGGTAAACGAAATGAGAATTTAGTTTAGATTGACATGAATCATGGACATAAAGAAAACTCTCATTAGGAAACCCTGGGATCATCAACAAAATCCTAGCAACTCCCTGCTCAAACCACACAAATCAGGTACTGATGCCTTGACCATTTTCTAAAAATTGCAAATCTAGTCTTGATGAACTACAAGAATTTTACTTGGAAGGATTATCTAGAAATTCAGTTTGCATCATTAACATCTTTGGTCTTCTAGGATGAAAATAATGTTTTCCTTCTCAGAACTCTCTCTGAGATTAATTGCAAACTGGCATTTCCCATGCACACCCATCCCCTCAGCACCATCTGGGGTCTTTGAAGGGCAAACTGTTGAAAAGTGCAACCCCATCAGGTTCTCTGGCTCCCTGGGTGCTTAATGCCTGTTAGTGCCTATATTTTTAACAAGATGCTCCTGCTTGTGTGAAAATCTAAATTGCTGGCTTTTAGCAGCTTGGATTCTACAGAACTTCATCAGATCCATCAAAGTAGATATCCTTCTCTCTAAATGTCCTCAGTGCCTTTGGAAACACCTGTTGAAGATGCAGCCACACTCATTGCAAACCTCAGTTAAGTCAGCTGATCACTGTGAGAAGCAGACGAGCAGCCCTGGAAGCTTCAACCTTGACAGATTCAATCCCAACCACTTTCCCAGACACTTTTGGTGTTGCTTTCTTTCTTTGTTGGCACCTAGGAGAGTTTTCTTTTCCAGACATCCTAATGTCAGGATTTAATCAGAATGCAGAGATGCCAACTGCTTCAAGGGCTTAGTAACCAGAGGTGATCTGGTGTGGGTGCTTTTGTCACTTACTTCACATGTGGAAAATCTATTTTTGCCAAAATTTCATGCAGATGAACTGGGAAGGGATGAGGAGGAGTAGAAGGAGAGAAGTGTACAGGTTACTATGCCCTTGTACCAGTGACCAGTACAACCTCTCCAAAAAAAAAAACAACCAAACCCTCACGCATGGAAATTGTCTTAGATATTGCAGGATTCCAGCACATTTTTCCTCCAAATGTAAATAGTTCATATAAAGAAAAATGTGGTGAGTCCTTAAAATCCATCTTCCTCGGAGACAAAAGTGTGTTCTTCACTCATTTAAGTAGCACAAATTGGTTCACTTGCAGTAAAACCTAGGCAGGTAACAGTTTCATTTGCAGTTTTAACAAGGTTTGAGTGTTCATTCACCAAGCAGCCTCAGTGGCAGAGATGCAGTCACAACATCATGGCTGCAGGTTCCCTGCTCAGGTCAGAGCTGTCTGCCATTGATTTAATGAGTTGAACTACATTCAGTAGGCTCCGAATTTTAATTGGACTTGCTAGTCTTTATTAGCAACATTTATTACCTTCTCTACATTTATTTTTGGCCTACTTTTAGACAATTTGCATTTGTTTGAAAAATTTTAAAAAGACACTATTTTTCTGGCTGAAGGCAGGGTCTTTGAGTGCACACCATTTCCAGCAATGGTTAAAGGAGAAAATCCAGTTCTTACAAACTGCTCCTGCAGTAATATGGAGTTACTTATTATTATTCTTCATTATGAATAAACTGAGGTTATTTAGCTTTATAAACAAAAGTGGAGCTCAGCTGCAGCTTTCAGTAACTGTCATGAGTGAATTCCTGTGATGATGGACAGATTTCAAATGGTCAGTTCTATTTTTCTCAGTGAAATCTAGATCACTTAGTCAGCCTGTTAGTGATAATCATTCCTAAGTAAACAAAAAACCTCAAACAAAGCCCACACACACTTTTTACATCAAAACATATATTTAGTTTTAAATGGGTGTTGGCTGCAGTTTCTGCTCTTTCTCTATTATTCTGCTTCTCTGAGTTTGTCTCCATCTATGTTGTGCTGTCACATTTATTAAAGTTCTTCTGAAAATGTTTTTTAATCACACAATATCTCCTCCTGCTTTAGCAAGTTAAAAAAAGTCACTCACAATACTTCAGGTAGTATAATGGCAGTGGTTCTCATAAACTCTCTGTTTTTGATTTGGTCACAGTTCTGCTCCAGGGCACCTGAAATACCATTTTAATACTTCTAAAGATAAATAGAGTTCTGTCAATAAACTGAAAATTGCTGACCTTGTCTTGTTCATCAATTTAGGCATTGAAAAAATTCTGCCTCCTAGGATTGGCAGTGCTTTTCCATCTGAAGTGAAAAATGCTAAGCCTGCCATATTTAATGACAGGCCCGGGAGGGTTAATGAAAGAATAGAAGTGACATTTCACCTTGACTTGCAGCTGCCCTATAACATTGCCTAAGGGTCCAGCCAAGTGTTAGCTCTATCTGAGCAGTACAAGGCAGGAGTAAAGACCTATAGAGAATTCTTACAGGATATCCTCGACTGCCCTGGTTCTTGCCCTGGTTGCCTCTGTGTGCATGTGTGTGTGTGTGTGAAATCTGTAACCAATGAAGCCTCAGAGATTTTTGTCTTCATTCGTTACAAAAGCTCTGGAAATGCTGAAAAGCTGAACAAGAAAGAAATTTTGCAGTGAATGAGTAAATGGTCTTCCAGCTTACACCCAGTCTCTACCAATATTTCAAAATTTGCTTTCTTTATTGATAGCTTCATTTTTATAAGCTAAACATTGATGATTAGTCTAGACTGGTAATTAGAAGCTATTTTTTTACACAGAGGCTTGGATTAAAAGCTTTTGTGATTTCATGGACTCTGGTTTGTGTGAATGTCAATTTGATCCTTTTAGCATGTTTATGCTAAGTATCAACAGGCTCCTGGGAGTCACGGAAGAGCAATGCTGAACCTCTCAGACACTAAGCAACAGCTGGGGTGCTGTTTCTGTTTGAAAGGCTTTCTTCCCTCCTCACTAATGGAGGATCAAAAGTCATCCCCTCAATTAAAAACTAAAGAAAGGATTCCATTCTTTGGTATTTTATGTCTAATTAAGGATTTTAGTGGGAAATGTACATCAGTGCTCACTGATTAATTTATCAAACTCGAAAATCCCCTTTCCTCTACCAGTCCAATTAGCCAGGCATTTTATATGTCTGGAAGATTGAAACACTGTTACTACACGGAAACCAGAGGCTCTTTGCATGGTAAAGAGACTGGAAAATTTCTTGTCTAATCCCATGCATATTTAGGGCCTGATCCTGTGAATTATTGAAAATCCCTGCTAAAAAATGTATGGTCTACTGAAGGTCCATTCTGATATGATATTCAATGCCCTGAACACACAGGAGCATCAGGGAAAAGCAGGGGATGCTGAATGCCTTGGAAAATAGAGCGTTTACTGTATAAAATGCCCAAAGGGAAGCATAGCTGCTGCTTAGACGATCTCAAGCACTGTAGAGTATAATTCACACATTAGCTGCTGTCTTCTTACCTTGTGTTGAGATATTTTTGTATTTCAGAACCTGGGATTGATCTTTCCTTCCACAAGCCACCTGTCAGAAACAATGTGGAAATATATTATCAATCATTTGTCATTCCCTTCTAACACAAGGATCATGAATCACGCTGTTTGTCAGCTCATGTCCCTTACCTATACATCAGTAGGGGTTATTATCATCTCTCTTTTCCTTTGCTGAGAGCAGGCTTGTGACCGCAGCATTCAGACCATTCTCCCTGTGGCATGAGTATCTCCCAAAAGTGCACTAGGAAACATAAGTAATACATTTTATATGTTCTTTATTTGCTTATCCTTCCTCTCAGGATAGTGTTTGGTGGAATGCTTTGTGCTGTGGTATATTCTTGTTTTAGTGTTTGGGTTTTTTTTCATTTAGTTCTGATATTTGATGATTTTGTTGCTGATGGCTTGTTCTATTTATTTTGAAGAACTATGTTGTTTCACTTTTTTTATGGAGGGTAATTTGAAGGGAACATGCTTGGGTTTTTAAATTGATTTTAACAGCTCTGTAGCATGGAGATGCTCAATAGACATAGCCTTGAGTAATGGTAAACAGCACAGCTCTGATCAGACCGGCTGGGAGATGTTGTGGTTGCACTTGGATGGATGGATGTGTGGGTGGATGTATGGATGGATGGAGTCATATCTAAACATCTTGGAATGCAGACAGTAGCATGTTTACCTCAAGAGTATCCTCTTAAAGCAAACCCTCTCATTCTTTCCACTTAGTGCCCTTGGTTTGCATTGTGCAGAGCTCTCAGAGGGCATGAGTTGGGTTCTTCCAGCTGAAATTAAATTGGAAGATATGTATTCTGGTTCTGAGGGCACTCACACAACAAGGTAGCCCTGATCTGTTCCATGTGGTACCTCTGACATCCCTGCCCATGGCTGCAAAGACGCCACTGTGGTCCAGCCTGAGGATGTCAGTCTATTCCTTGTGTTTCTTCCCAGCCATCCCAGGCTGTGACCTGGTTTCCCCTCACCAGATCTGTTCCAGACCCATGTGGTAGTTAACCTCAGCTAAGGGCTAAGGCCTTCCTCACTGCTCTTCTTCCTTAGGACAGGGGAGAAAGCAGGATGAAAAAGCTCATGGTTCAAGACACAGGCAAAGAGAGGGTCAGGGCTGCAATCAGTCCCTGCAGCCCCTCTGGGCTGCTCCTCCCTGCACCCACAGCTCAGCTGAGTGGCTCCAGTGGTGGAGCACCTGGAGCTGCCTGGGACAAGCCGGGACTGGCTGTATCCAGTACCAGGCAGTCCCAACCTCCCCCGCTGCAGCTCCTCTGCCATCGACTGGGCGTGGACACCCCAAATCCCCCACCCACGCACTTATGTCCTGTCCAATGCTCGGCCCCTTCCCATTCCCAGGGAGATGCCTGTCCCCCATCCTGCCCTGCTGTCCAGCTGGGGGTGGTGGGACAGGCCCTACCCTCAGGAGCACCATTTCCCATTGTCGCACTGTGGCAATGGGGTCCAAGAATGAACCCAGTGGCTTCCAACCACTAATGATCCATGACACCCATGGGACTGTAACAGACTTTGTGTTCCCCCACCCTGATAATGCACAGTAAGGATATCTTGGGTCTTTTCCTTAATTTATCCAGCAATAAAAGAAAAAAAATAAACTCCTAACCTGGATGTAATCATATTATCCTGCAGTTCCTGTTACCACAGTCTCATCCTGCTCTTTGACTGGCTGGGCACACAACTACCCCAGTGCCAAGTGTGGCTCTCTCTTGGCATGGCACTGCCTTTCCCTGCCAAGCCTGTTAGTGTGGGCCCATGTGATAACACTTATGTCACCTACAAAAAGGGTCTGTGGCAGCTCTTCAGGCTGGAAGGCAGGTGGGCTGCAGAAGGTGTGATAAAAGTCTATAAAACCATGAGTGGCAGGAGAAGAGGAATGATGTTCACTGTGTCTTCCAGTAAGCTGTAGGAGACATGAAAAGAAACTTGCAGTTTTAAAAAATAAACCAAAGCAAGCTGCTCATTCCCATAGCATGGGAACTCCTTGCTGAAATGTGGATGGTAAAAGTTAGTTTCAGGAAACACCTGTAAAAATTAACAAGAGATTAAAAAAAAAGTCAAGGATTATGAAAATTAAGGATGCTGGCTCAGGCAGTCTGGGACTATAAAGAGCTGGAGATTGTAAAGGTGTCCTTGGGGAACATCATGATGTGCTGTCCCTGCGTGTCCATGTATCTCTTGGCCTCTGTTGGATAAAGAATATTGGAACAGGGAGACCTTGGTCTCATTCAGTATAACCATTCCTGCACTTTCATGTCATTCTCACTCTTAGATTCATGAAATAATATCAGCCTCTGATCTCCCAGTGTTCAAATCATGTGTGCTGCCCCTTGCACAGAAACTGCCATTGCTTCATCTCTTTCTGGTGGAAGATCTGTACCACCCAATGCACAGTCTGAGCTTTGCACAGAGTGCAAGGTACCCAGAGAGACCTTATTTGTTCTTTTCCTAATACAGTCACCTACATATGACAGGAGGAAAGTGTGCCAACATGATTAAGTAGGAGGGATAGGGCAATTTTCTAAAGATGGCTTGATTCATGACAATTTTATGAGCTTCACTGGTTGCCCAGACAGTTGTGGTAGGACACCTGCAGCACTAGATATTTATGCTGGGGCAAAACTAGAAGCCATGTTGACACAATTATTTCCCCTGTCCCTCTAACATTTTGCATTCTATCAACTGCTACTAAGGACACAGTTTTGATGGCTATGACTTTTTCTTTTGTAGGTCATGCCTCTGACTTTTCTCTGTCCTATACTTTCCATTCCCTCTATAAATGGTTGATAGCTCACATCTGAACTCTCAAAAGAAAGCAGAATAGTAGAGTCAGGTATAATTTGTCCGAACACATCCAAACACAAGATAAGGTAAGGAATGCTTCTCTTCTCCATACAACTGAGGTACTAGGAAAGCAAATATATAATTAATATGTAGATAAATTCAGCTTGGATTTGGACCTTATTTAGCTGTATTTTATCTTTGTGTTCTAGAATTTTAAACTTTAAAGTTCTGGGGGCCATGGAAGAGAGAAGTGCAAGGATAACTCATATTTTAGCAGCGTTTCAAAAGCTAAGAGTACCTGTAGTCTGCTCCCACAGCAACGGGAATGAATTTTCAATAAAAATATTCTGCCTGGACAGGTAGCAGATGAAAAAAGAGCATCTGTCATCCTGGACATGGCAAAGCTCTCAATTTTCTCTCCTGGTCTGCATTGTTTTTGTACATCTTGATGTACAGATCAGCTTCTTTGGCTATTGCTTTCAGTGCAGAAACGTCTTTGCCCTGCAGAAACCACTGAAGGGTGCTTTTCTTGCCCCTGTACATATGGCAAACATGCCTCATGATCAAAGAAAGTCATACTGGAACACAGGAAAAAGTCTTCATGTTAATACGTTTCACAGATTAATCTCTTTGTACAGTAGGAAAGTGATTTTAAAGGGTAGAAATAAATATACAGACCTAAAAGTAGAAATTTTGCACCCAGGAAATATGCCATGTTGACAACTAAAGATCAAGACTGGCTCATCTGGAGTTCTTATGCAGTCCACACTCTTCAAAACTGTCCACAGTTTTGGAGATTTCTATTTGAAGTGAGAGTACCTGAAGCTTTGACTGAATATTTTCACGAAACACTGAGTGTTACAGAGCACGTACATGCTCCTTACTTCCAAAGGCTAAATAAGCATGACTGCAAACACTATCACAGCATTAGAAAAAAGGTGCTGAACCACACTGTAAGAGACACTAATTCATGATGGAGAGTACTCTGTTATGCATGAGGGAGATTGGTCTTTGTATAGTGTGAGGAAAGGATAGGCGTATTGACACGGCTTCTTTTGAAGAATCCATCCACTCTGCCATGGCCTCCTCCTTCCTGCTTGCTTCCTATTGATTATAGCTGCACTAAAGTTCAGCTGATCATTTATATTTCAAATGAGAAGGAGAGAGAGCTGAAGATTTAGAGCCATTTAAGCACCTCTTGCTAGAGTTAATGCTTGAATGTCACCAGCAGTTGTCAGTACTCAGGCAATGAAATTCCTGAGGGTGGTTCATAATGATTCCATTTGTCAGCATTTCAAGCAGAAACAAGCAGGTCTGATATTCAGGTCCAGGGGGTATAAGAACAGCCAAAAGAGTGTGTCTGTGTGTCACTCACCAGTAGAACACACATAAAAAAGCACATGATAACACAGAAGTAGATGTACAATTTTGACTGCATTGCGTGATAAACTGAGGTTGCAGACATACAGGCTACTGAAATATCTTTCTATAAGAACTTTTTTATCTATTGTGTTACTCCCTCTGCTAAATACACATATTGGTATAGCAATGCTGTGCATATGGTTGTAGGATGCTCTGGGAATCCTGTGTAAAAGTGTACATGACCTTTTACATTCATATATATGTACATGACCTATGCTTTGTATTTTCGGATTTGCCAGACCTTTACTAAAATCTGTAGTCAACTTCTGCAGGTTTTTGTGATTCTGTTTCTTATTCTTTAGCAATGCTGGAAGACCTGCACAGACAAGAGGGGAAATCAAATTGCCAGCAGACAGTACAGGGTACAGACTGCTCACCATTCTTCAGTTCTGTTATCTCTCCTGTTGCCTGCTTTGTCTTTCCAGACAACATACCCGGTGCATTTTGTGTTGCACCTGTGCTAAATCTGGGGTAGAGTTTAATTTTTTTCCTTTTTTGTTCAGCACAATAGGTGATAGATTGGTGACTCGACATGCCCTCTCAGTGCCAACACACAGTGAAGTGTTGTTAAAAGCACAAAGCAAACAGGATAACAGGAAGGATATCTTACTTTCTTGCCTCCTTGTGTAAGGTCAAATTTTAGGTGATGCACATAAGGATCAGTGCATCACAGTAAGTTGAAAAAAAAAAAAAAAGCCATTACTAATATTTTCATAGAGTGTTAATTTTTTAGTTTCAACCACTTATGAACTACTATCTAGTTTTGATGAGCTTTTTCATTAGACTGTGTCTGCATTCAGACTTAAAGTTGTGATCTGAGAAACCTGAAGGTTTGATGGACTACTCCTAAAGAGCTGTCATGAAAGATGACTAAGAGAAGTCAACATATAGTTTACTAGTTTAAAGTCACTCTTAGGGATGCATGTTTTCTCCAGTGGAAAACATGGATAATTGCCTGAAACAGAAAAAGTCTGAAAAATTACCAATTAGGAAAACTGAAAGGGTAAACTAGAAACTACCCATATAGACCATGTCAAAACTTACTCTCCTATATGCAGAGTTTGTATAGTGAAGTGAAAATAAATTAGCATAGACGATAACTATGTGAAAAAGAGTATTTTATCGTCATTGATTTTAGTATTTTTTCGTCTTCTATGTCATTTAATGTAATGTACTTTTCTGTGGTGCCTTTTCACTAAAAGATTCTATATGCTGCTCCCAATATAGCTTATTTAAATAACCGATTAATAAAACTGAACAAAAAAGTAGGAACAGATTTTCTTTTATTGTAGTAGGATGACTCTCTTAGTGCAGAACCTTTATGCAGCTTCCACTTCGCTTTCCATACACTACTCTCTTTTTAATGATTTATTTAAATACATTAAAAATAAATTTAATGTGAAACACTCATAAAGTTTGAATCCTCCTATGACTGTGTAGGTTATTCTAGAGCAATTTCATAGGGCAGTTTCATTAAAGGACAATTTTGTGAGCTGCTTTAGGCTGATTTTTCAGGAGGTTTGGAAAGGATGGTCCATGAGAAGAGACTAAGTGAACTGGTACTGTTATATCTCTACAGGACTGAAGAGAAGAATAATTACAATGTTAGAGTCTGAAAAGAGAAACGGTGGGATTAGAAACACCGGGCTTGAAGTGCTGGAAAGAAAAAATTATGTCAGACATAAGGAAAAAAAATCAGCAATGTCCAATGGATGCAGAAATACTATAAAATAAGTATTACTGTAAAATAAGTAACATTTTCTGTCATTGTCTTTACAGCAAACAGGGCATAATAAACAAAAAGAGACAGAATTTAGGCTCTGCAATGGGTAAAATTAGACTTTATTATCTATAGATATACAATGGAGTAAAAAAAAAGAACTTAAAAAAATAGGGTTTAAGCCACAGGGAAAAATTGCAGAGTTTTAGTGCCCAATTCTGAGAAATGCTAATACACAATGTCATCTTTGATTGAATTCTCTAAAACCAGATGCTTAAATAAGACTTTTCCTCTCTGTTTATTTTTCTTTGAAATTCACTGTTAAAAATTCCAGAACTGGATGTCGCCAAGAGCCTCTACCACAGAGATCAATAATCTTAGAAAATAGATATTCCCATCTATTACATCTAGTTATTTTTTACTTGCTGTCATGAATATTATAAGATCTTCTCTTTGTACTGCAATAATTAAGGTGGAAATGACATTTCCATTAAAAAGATCATATAACTCAGTGGGGAAAAAAATAAATGTTCCAGCTGGACTGAAACTGTGCTTTGGACATATCTGCCTAGAAGAGAATACTTCCATCAGATTCAGATTACAAATTCAAATGTGTCTAAATAAAAGTTGTGGAAACATTTTTTTAGGCACTAGAATATCTATCAAATGCTATAGAGAGAAAAGCGTTCTGAGGCAGTATGGCCTTTGGCATGGGATTTGCTCTGTAAAGGCCATATTTCTCTGACTTGGATAGAAATTTTTCTCTTGAACTGGATGAACAATTCCACAGTGAAATTATTGGGAATAAGGCATTTTAATTGAGGTGATGACTCAGTTCTCAGTATATTTTGACCTTAAATGGATAACAAAAAGCAGGTGGCATTTGAAAAGAAGATCCTGCACAGTGCAATAGATATGTCCTGATGTTCCCAAATTCTTCTTTCTCCTCCTCCCTTAAGACTCAAGCCAGGCCATGTCTTCCTCAGAGACAGTACAGCAATTTTTCCTCTGGTAAGGCTTAAGCTATTTCCCTCTCTTCCAGACTTCTTTATCAGTACTCCTCTGCTAGAAAGGTGAAGAGTGGGATTCAACAACTGTCTGTTTTTAAGAAACAGCAACAGAGAGCTCTGGAGAAGAAGCAGTGAAACCCTACAGCCATCCCAGACCTTCACAGCTAAAGCATCCAGTGTATGTGTATAGAAGAGGGAATCTGAGACCCCAACATCCAGGTTTCCTTTGACAGTCATCTGTTAATGGGGTTATTAGGAGCAAAAAAACCAAAATGCAATCAGAATGGATCCCAGTACATTCACAAGGGACAATAAATGATCCAGTACTTGGAATAATAAGACCAGGGTATGGTGACCCCATCATATCTCTCCTTAAGAAGGATGTAATTCGGCTCTTACCCTGTCATAAGGATCAGCCTGGGGAGAACCATGAGCATTTGTGATTTCTGACATAAGGACTAAGACTAAACTATGTGTCTCTTGGTATAAGGCTAAAACAATGACTCATCATCTTGCTGACTGTTCTCACAACAGCACAGCATCTTCAATTATCCCAGATTTTCATCTTTTAGCAGACGACTTGTTATACACTATTTATTTGAAGAGCAAAGCAGCCAGAAAGTTTCTTTAATGAGTACAATAGATTCTGATCTCTGCTCACTCCTCATTTATCTCAAATCCATGTTCCAAAGTCAGTGGTGAGTGCAAATGAGGGAAGAAAAGGAGGCATAAGGGTTAGCCAAAGGAGACCAAACTGCAAAGATAAGAGGCCAATAACAGAATTGACAAATTTAGATATAGGAAAACAAGATTAGAACTTATGTGAGAGGATCTAATGTAGTCAAATTAAAGCAATCCAGAGCAATGGTTAGTGCTTTGAGTCACATCCTGTCTTCATTTGGGGACGAGTTTGAATGGAATATCAGGCAGGAACTGTCTGGCCATTCACTAGGCACTCTGTACTGTACACTGGAACTGCTTCAGTGTAGCCTGGTCCTGGTTCTGATGTCAGGTACAAATATATGTAACATGTATGTAACAGGTGCTGATCTCTCATCTCTGATGCTCAGTGACAGGACCCAAGGGAAGAGCATAAAGCTGCATCAGGAGAGGTTTAATAACGATATCAGGAAAAAGTTCTTCACCCTTCAACTCACCAGAGGGTGGCTGGGCACTGGAACAGGCTCCCCAGGGAAGTGGTCACAGCACCAAGCCTGACAGAGTTCAAAGAGTGTTTAGACAAGGCTCTCAGACACACGGTGCACAACTAGGGTTGTCCTGTGTAGGGCCAGTAGCTGGACTCTATAGTCCTTGTGGGTCCATTTTAACTTGGGATATTCTATGATTCTATGCAAATCTAAAATATTCTCTAAATGCAATCCTTGTTTGGGGTTTGTATGATTTCTGTCCTGTTAAATGGTGCAATATCTATACAGAGTAACATTTTCACATCATGACTTACTTTAATTCAGTATTATCAGTGTTACTATAGGAAAAATTTTCTTCATAATACATAAACTCAGCTGCTCCTTTGTGGCTGTCTCATAACAGTCTAAAATTTTCTTTCCCAGATCACCATAAGATTATCCCTAGTGAATATTTAGTCTGGAACACAGTTGTTTCTTTAGCTATTTTTTTTTATTTTTACATATTTCTTTGCACTTTCTCCCTTCAATAGTTCTCCCTGAACCATTATCCAATTACAGGATGTTGTCAAGCTTCTCAGTTAAAAACCACAGAAGTAGAGATTAAATGCCACTTGTTCTGTTTGCACACTTCTCTGTTTTCCTCAAAGCACATCATGATAGGACCTAAGTACATTCTGTCTGAAATACAAGCATGCACAAGGAGTGAGAACAGTAGGGGAGACTGGCAGGAGGATGTTTGAGGCAGGTTAAGCTACCTCATAGGTCCTGCTTCAGCAGAGACCCCTGGGACACAGCTCAGTGAAGAACCTTATGGAAAGAGGGATGCCCTACTTACACTGTTATCATCTATGCTGGGTTTGAATGGGATAAAGTTCATTTTCATCATAGCATCTAGTTTTACACTGTGCTTTGGATTTGTGATTAAAAAGTGTTAATAATACAGAGATATTTTCATTATTGCTGAGCAGTGCTTACATAAAGTCAAGACCTTTTCTGCTTCTCACACACCAGTGAGGAGGCTGGTGTTGCACAAGAGGTTGGGAAGAGACACAGCTAGAACTGCTGATCCCAACTGACCCAAGGCATATCCCAGACTATATGGCATCATGCTCAGCATGTAAAGCTGGCTGAGAAGGAAGGGGGACACTCAGAGATGGTATCCATCTTCTCAAGCCACCGTTATGTGTGATGGAGCCGGGCTTTCCTGGAGATGGCTGAACATCTGCCTGGCCAAGGGAAGTGGTGAATGAATTCCTTGTTTGGCTTTTCTTCCATGAATGGTTCTTGCTTTGCCTTGCTTTGTCTTTATCTCAACCTACAAATTTTCTCATTTTTACCCTTCCCAGGGAGGAGTGAGCAAGCAGCTGTGTGGGGCTGAATTTCCAGATGGGGTTAAACCATACCATGAGATGCAGAAATTTTCCTGGGTTTTTTTTTTGGAAGTGCATCTGAACAGTAAGAAAATCCTTTTGTTGTTTCAGAGTTAACATGATAATCAAGCTGGGGAGATGTGGATCCTCTCCTACTAATGTGGTATGAGTCTGGATCTTCTGCACCTCAGAAGTTAACAGGACCTTTAGGCAGCTTTAGCTGAAATGAGGCCCAGGAACTCCATATTTCAAACCAGTTGCTATGAAATAGTAAATGTGTTGGCAGCCTGCGGAAGAGATACACATGCTTCTACCTCCCTCGCCTGCACTAATGTTTGTTATTATATAGACACTCATCATAGCTTTAAGCTCCAGCTAGAACACTCATTAATCACCACCTGGGAACACCATACACAGAGCAGGCGTACGTGAGCTTTTGTGAGAAAAAGCAGAGGGGAGGAAGGCAGTGTGTCATGTGGGGGTGTGAGTGATGATTTTGGGGTGCAGAGTGAGAGACTGAAGTGAGGAAGAAGTAGAGCATGTAGGAAGTAGGAAAGAACACTGTAAGAGCTGTTTGGGGAGATGAAGAGAATGAGAAAACACAGAGGAGGAAAAAAAGACAACCTTATTTCAAACAAATTGGGCAAAGGGGAACAGAGTGCTCTGCTAACAATATCCCATTTAGACTGCTCTTTGCCCCAATTACTGTCAAATACTAAAAGACAAAATTGCAATTAGGCCAAGACCATGCCTCTAGCAAAGATGAGGCAAGGATGAACCCTCCCCCCAGTTTCTGGTATAGTTCTTCCCTCCCTTTGAAGACTTTCATCTAGATCTTATTATGTACAATTTTCTTTTTGGTCATAATTTGTGCTAAGTATGGCACAGAAAGTATCCCAGGGCAGGCCTCCCTCCCATTTCCTGTGTGGTTTTACTCTGATCTCTGGTAATTGGTGGACTTCTAAAAAGGTTATTATTATTTATTATGTTTATTACAGTCATGCCTAACAGCCAACAAATGATATCGTTTTCTTATGTTAAGCACTCTACAAACACATAGTGGTAGAAGATCTTTGCCCCAAAGAACTTTTAGTTCAAACAGAGACATGGGTGAGGCTGAGACATGAGACATGAGAGCTTAATACACTGGGAGTGAAGAGTGCTGGCAGCATAGGCAGCAAACAGCATATGGCAACAGCTCCATGTTTTTATTCCATTGACACAATGAGAGGAATAACTGCAGAAAAGAAAACCTGACGTAGGGAAAGAAGAAAAAACGAAATACATGATGTGATGTCAAGGAGCTCTAAGAGCACAAAACAGGTCCATTGAGACCTAGACATATGTCTGAAATTCAATAGTACCCTGGTTTGGAGGGTTCTGTAACCTCTTAGTGTCTCTTAATGGTGCTTCTGTACAGGTTCTTTTCTTTTTTCTTTTCCTGGGAAAAACAGTTGCTCATAGGATAGAAGACATAGTCCAGCACCACATTAGGCACAAGATGTCCAACTTATGTGCTGCAAAAAATAATCTTCTGACAAAGCCATTTTTCAGTGTTCAGTCATTTTGTCACTGTTTTCCAGAGAACATAAAGCAATATCACTGGAACAATGCATAAAGAATGAAAAATTCTGTAATTCTTTACTGATTTGCCAATAAATAACATCTTCACCCTGAAATGTAAGGAATTTGTGTTTTCTCTATCTTGAAAACTCTGGGAACAAATATTTTCCTTGAGTCAGTGACACTGAGACATTTAAGACCTGTGATTTTGTCTTCCACAACATCCTTCTCTCTGCATTGGAGGGACATGAATTTGATAGGTGGATTGTTTGGTGCATGATGAACTAGTTAGGTGGTCATATCCTGTGGTAATGTGTGATTAGCATGGATTTCTCTCTGTATATTATTGTTTTGTTACTTGGTATGTTCTGTTATTTCCCTACCCCTCACTCCAGATGGTTTGTCCCCTCCCTTCTCCTCCCTTTCCATTGGCTGGATCCCCCTATAAGAACCATAGGCTGGAAATGGGAAGGGCTCTTCCCTGGTTATCCCTGATAAGCTTGGACCCTCCACGAGGCCCGTTGCCTCTGGAGTGAATAAACTTACATTATATATAACCATGGAGAGCCTCCAGCATTTCCTTGTCCTCCGTTTCCCTCAGCCATCCCCCGGGGAGTGCAGGGGCACACTCACCCCTCGGCAAGCCCTGAAGAAGCCTCTTCCTACCGGTGCCCGAGGCTGAAGCAATGCCTGGGCTGAAGAAGGAGCGAGGCAGGACAGGGGGAAGGCCGCAATATCCAGAGGGTAGTGGTCAATGGCTCACTATCCAGTTGGAGATCTGTGATAAGTGGTATTCCCCAGAGGTCCATATTGGGATGAGTGCTAGTTAATGTCTTCATCAATGACACAGACAATGGGATTGAATGCACCCTCAGCCACTTTACAGATGACACCAAGCTGAGTGGTACAGTTGTCACACCTGAAGGATGGGGACATCCAGAGGGACCTGAACAAGCTTGAGAAATGAGCCCATGGGAATCTCACGAGGTTTTACAAGACCAAGTGCTGGTGCTCCACCTGGGTTGGGTCAATTCCCAGTATCAATACAGACTGGGGACAAACAGACCGAGAACAACCCTGCCAAGAAGGACTTGAGGGTGCTGGTGGATGAAAGGCTGGAAATTGCCTGGCAATGCACACTGGCAACACAGAAATCCAGAAGCATCCTGGGCTGCATCCAAAGCAGTGTGGGCAGCAGGTCAGGGGAGGGGATTCTGCCCCTCTTCTCTGCTCTAGTGAGACCCACCCAGACTGCTGCATCCAGCTCTGGGGTCCTCGACTCAAGAAAGACTTGGACCTGTTGGAACAAGTCCAGATCAGGGGCACAAAAATGATCAGAGAAGAACTCTCCTATGGAAAAAGCAGGAGACAGTTGAGATTGTTCAGCCTGGAGAAGAGGAGGCTGTGGGGAGACCTCATTGCTGTCCTTCAGTACTAAAGGGAAAAACTTTTTAGCAACGTGTGTTGCAATAGGACAAGGGGTAAATTGTTTCAAACTAAAAGAGGGCAGATTTAGACTAAATATAAGGAACACATTTTTCTGATGAGGTTAGAGAAACATGGGAACCTCTGGTGGCCCAGAGAGGTGGTGGATGCCCCATCCCTGAAAATATGGGTACCATTTAGCTATGCTATAGAACCATGTTTTCAATTCCTCTCACTATGGAAAGAAAAGCTACATATCTACATATTAAAGAAAGGCCTGGTTTTTTTTGCTGAGTTGACTGGTAGCAGGGCACAGGTCATATCTGTCTGGACAGTCTCTTTTCTTTCCAACAGGGTGATTATCTATACTAAGAAACAAGAGGAGTCCATGACTGATGCTAATGCTATGCTGAATAAGGAAAAAGTTCTAGCTGGCACAGGAGTACTACAACATTAAATACTGTGTATGAGCGTGGACCAGCTTTGTTTTCACATCTTGGGCATGGATAGTCTATAGTATAGACAAAACTGAAAGAACCAACACTGTAAACTTGTCATAATGAAGCCAGATAATCTCTTTTCAATGTAGGGCTTTTATTTCAGACTCTGGTGACTGTGCCATGACAGAATAGAATTTTTTTTTTTTGGAGGTGGTAAATTTCTAACTTATGTTAGATTTTTATTTTTGAGACCTTTGCCTGAACCAAGGCATGCAAGATGAATGGCCTTTGCTGAGAATAGTAGCTCCACAATCTGGAGCTAGAACACTTTGATCCTAGATCCTTTGCCTTTTCTTTTATTTCAATCCAAATGACAAAATCAGTCTAAACCATTTCTGTGCCTAAAGCTGCTCAGATGCTTGCTGGATCAGTATGCGAGTCATATTCTTTGACAACAGCGAATGTCAGACTAGTGTGACATGTTGTGTTTCCTTTTAGGTAAAGCTGGCAGTACCTTGGGTTTGGTGATTGTGGCAGTTTCTATCTCATTCGTTCAGCAGATGGCTTCGATATGCTGGAGCTCAGTCCTTTGCTTTGAAAGACATAATGTTTGCCTAATTTTATGATGCAGAGCAACACTGTGGGGCACAAAATTACATACCTTTTATAGCAAATGGCATTACACGTTTGATGATATGATGCCAATTATGCATTTCAGGATGTCTTGAAAAAATCGGTATGTGACAAAGTTTTAATTTGAAGGGAAAATTCAAAGATAAATTATTACTCGCCTACTTTCTGATGTTTCTATGTTGAATGTTCCATACCACTAGAGTAATGAGATTTGTGCCTATATATCTTCATTTTCTTTTGAGCTTTGCATTTAATTTCAGTACTCATTAAGACTGCTTATACATAGCAGTGCTTTTTTTATAATTGGGGATCATGTTATTTAGCCTTAGGGTCATCCTAAGGAGTGTGACATCTTAAAGGTAGCATATTTTCTTACACTTTGCACTATTCTAATGTCTACATATTTTGCAGCTAATTCCACTTGTCAGATTTTCACCATCTATTTTCAGGAATCAAGTGTTGCCATTCTGTTCATTTCTGAGGTGGAAGAATAGACACAAATTCTGCAAAGTAGATTTAAGACTTCTTTTTCTGTACATACAGTCTTTAATGCACACACTTTCCAGCATCTTCAATACTATGTTAAAATGTCAAAAAAGTTTTACAGGAAAGAGAAATTCTTGGTTTACGCTGCTGAATAATTCTTCAGCTCTTAACTTAAACCAAAGATGTAGATATGGAAATGAAAGAGAGAAGAAAACAATGTAGGAGATACAGAAACTCAGTCGTGACTTTGAACCACAAGCCAATTATTGCACTGCAATTTGGAAAACAGAGTAGGACTGTTCTACACAATGCTTTTTCAAGTCTGACAAGGAAAATGCACAATTGCTTTAATCACATAGTTGTGAGGTATATGTGAGTCACTTGTGATGCTATTTCCTAAGTAAGAAATTATATTTGTTTAATCCTTATGAACTTAATGAGACCCATAATTAAAAATCAGAAGCCAGAATGCCAATGAGATATTTATTAGGGAAATGGTAAAAGTGAAAGAGCTTTGCATTTTTTCAAATTTAATCTTTTATTGTAGATTTCTACAAGTGTGTAACCCTAGAAATCTGATAGTCCTTGAAAAAAATCTCTCTTGGTGGTTTGATTTTAGACTCCAAAAGAAAGCTTTCACTATGGAATGCAGAAAGAAAGCAAGTACCTGACTCTCATATTGCCTTCACCTAATATATTGCAAGTAGGACATCCAGGAATACAGATGCAACTGGACATGGATTTTGCTAGCAGTGAAAAATATAGGAAGAGAATGGTAAAACATTGGAAGAAAAATAATACTTAAAAGAGAAGACACATTTTTAATGTTTGTGCCCCAAAGTAAGAATATATAGGGAAAGTATTTGTCATTTAGATACAAGCATTTATCTTTCATAATATTTTATTTTAGTACCTCTTTGTGAGTAAATAATCTTATTGTGACAGAATGAGAAATATTCATCCACTGCTAAATCCAATAAAATAAGATTCGATTTTCTTCCAGACTTTTATAGGTAAACTTGATAAAATTTAGTGCAAGCTTTGCATAAGGGAGGACTTTAGAATTTAGCTTATTCCAGAGACAAATTCATTTAGTAACACGTTCATTTGGGCTTTCATCCTCAAGCCAAATACTTGGCTCCTTTACATATGAAATATATCAAATTAATTAGATTTCTACATGCATTGTATGCAGGCAGGATACAAACATTCTGAACCTCTGTATTTTGTTATTGTTGCCCCTAACTTTTGCACAGGTATGATGGAACCTGAAGTAAGGCAGAGCTCTGAGGTGGACTGAGATCACAAAAACACCAAGCAGGCTCTCCATCGTCACATGTGTTTATGAAAACACAAGAAAGAAGTAGCTTTTAAAGTGAAATTCTAAAATTACATTTTAGTTCTAAGATCTGCTGGGTAAAACACAATAGAAATCAGAGGATTTGCAATCAGATTTTTCTCTTCTTTCTTACGATGTTGAGGTCAATCCAGTGGTTTTCAGAACCTATCTGGGCTGTAGCAAACTCCATCTGAGTAGGAGGCATTTGGTTCCTGGAAAAGCGTCTTCTCAGTTGTTCTCTAGAAGTTTCTAGCTTTAGTCTTTGCTGCTGCCCTACTCTTGCTGTACAACTCCAGCTGCTTCACTCGGGTTTGTTATGGTTTTATTTTATGGAAAACTTTTCCCCCTTTGTTTACAAGCAGGGGGTGAGCCTGTCTGCACAGTGCCCCCTCAGTGGGGTGTTGCGGCCCGGCCCCTCTTTCCTCCCCTTCCCCCGTGCTCCCCACCCTTTCCCCCCTGAGGAGTTGTTCCCACTGGTGGGCTCCCAGGGAGGGAGCAGAGCCAGGCCTTCGCCCCAGTGGAGGCGGGAGGGACTCTCCGGGGTGTTTCATTGGGGCTTTCTCGGTGGGAGCAGGGTGAGGTGCTGTCCCTGGGGGGGGCTCTGCTCGCTGCTGGGGGCCGCAGTCCATTCCATTCCAGCCTGCAGGAGCCGCCTGGGGGCTTGTCCGTGATTCAGCCGCAGCCCTGGGACCCCCTGCCCGCCGCGGCCCCGGGGCAATCCCGGCTGTGGCGAGTTCCTGGCGCAAGAACGTGACTCTAAGCCCGGTGCCTGCCTTGGGTGGCACAAGCCTGGGGGGTGTCTGTACCCTGTGCCTCCAGTGGCCGGGGCAGTCAGAGAATCCTGGTGGGAGACTGGGAGAAGACGAACGCCCTTCCGGCTGACCCACATGGGAGAGGTGAAGAAGGTTTTCCCGCGGTTTCGAAACCAGAAGTAGGCGGGGAGAAGACAGACCAACCAGGATGCAAGGCTATGGCTTCCAGGGGTGAGAGAAGCATGGGAAAAAATGCGCACATGCACGTGCAAGATGCAAGGAATGCAGGGCCAAGACAAGGGGTATAAAAGACAGTGAAACCCAGAGGCCATCCCTTCTTTTGGCCGTGCGAAGCTCCTGAGAGGGTGGCTGCTGCAACTCGGATCCCTTCCCTGCATCACACACTTCTGGTTTGGCCAAGAAACTCACCCCATCCTTTTATTTGGTTTTTTTCCCCTGCATACCCTCGGATACTTCGTTTAATTTTGGGGTTTTTATATTGTTTGATAAGGGTGTTTTAACATAAGGGTGTTCTTAACATATATTTTTGTTCTCTGTTTTAATAAAAGTTTTCTCTATCTTTATACTCAGATGAGTCTCAAAAATTTGATATTGAATTCATTTTAACTCACTTCCACTGTCCCTTTTAAACGAGGATAGGGTTGTTCTCAGGAAGGGCACAAATTCCCCTCAACCCAGAGAGTACCACTTCATGCAAGGAATATGTGCCAATTTAGTCAAGTGAGCAGTTTTCCTTCCTGCATCCCTTTTCAGCAGAACAGTACATATAATAAAACAGATCCGACTGCAAAAAAAGAAATTAAACAGTTCTACAATCCATCACCATGTCCTTCCTTAATACTGTCTCCCTCATCAGACCTTTTCGAGTTCCCTGCTACTGTTTCTTATATTCATTTCTTTGGTTCTCTGGAAATAAGATTTTGAATTCTTTTGAACTCAGCCTTTATTTTCTAGAGAGTCTGAACAGCTCCTTACATAATGGAGATCAGTTTTCTTTCGCCCCCTTGGCCACTATCAGAAAACAGAATATAAATTATAATTTTAATATGCCTGGGTAGAATACTTAAATATACCTTCAGTTGTACTTCTTTCTCATTCCTGCTTTGTGTTTCTGAGAGGTGCTTGGTGATAGCTTAAAGCATATTGTGTTGCATGTATGTTACCAATGCAAACAGAGGGGAGATAAAGGATTCTTTCTGAAAAAGCGGCCAGTGTGCTTATGGGCCAATATGCAATATTCATTTGCTGTAATTTCAATTTCCAGTAAGCTGCTCAATACATCTCTGTTTCAGTGCCTATTATATCTGTGTCATCATCTACTGTCAAAATAATAAGAGTAATTTCATTAGTCTGGACATTCAAAAAAGCAAAACTTTTGTCTGAAATTAACAACTCCCACAGATTAATCAAAGGTAATTATATTAGGAGAAGTTATGTCTTCTTGTATCCTGAGTCATAAAATGAAATTCTCATTAAAATTGTATTACATTCATTACCCATGTATACCCAGATTCCCAGAGATATACATTAGATGAGAATCTCCAATGTTGCTCGCAAATCTCATTTTGATTCCGGGCCAGGGTTTCAGCACAAGAGTGTTCAGTCTGAGGAAATCATGCAATTCCTACACACACAACTTGGATTGTTCTGCCGTGAATAAAAGATGCTGCACTCACCCTAGCAAAGGCTGTAATGTTCACTTTGTCAACTTGTCAGCTCCAACTGATTTCTGACTATAACTACCAGCCACTGTTCCAGGAGGATAATTAAGTTGCTGTTGAACCTCTCCTCTTTAAGAGGAAAACCTAAAATCACTGAAGTTTGTGTTACATGCTGGGTTTTTGTGCTATGAGGCGGCACAACAATTTTGTCAGAATCCTAACTTAAAACTCGTGTGATGAGTGCTATCTTTAGCATTTGTTTTGAATGCACTCTTTTCTGTCCTCTAACTTTTATCATTCCTTTCTACTGAGCTTTGAGCAGGCAGCTTGCTCCTTCCATGAATCTATGTAATGCCTTGCACAATGCAGCCCTGACCTTGGCTGGGACACTGCAGTGTTGTGAACAAGAGAAATATTAATTAACTGCTATGTCCCAGCCAAAACATTTGTCCTTCAAAGGTGCATGAGGATTTTGCTCTTCCTATTGGTTGAAAAAAGGACTGCCAACTATGTGCTTTTGTGGTGAAAAGCTCTAGAGATATACAGTGTTAGCTTTTTCAAGGCAAGATAACTATTAGCAAGGTTGCTCTGAGTAAGAGACAAGGCTGTCTAATCCTTTTCCGAGGCCAATAATATATTACTTACTTAGACAAAGGGGGAGTATTCCTCTTTTAACTTTGCTCACCATCATCAAGTCACTTAATGACGTACTCTCCTACCTTATCTCAGAAAATTCCATAGTTGCTGTTTTCTTTTGACTCACTTGTGCTCCTGCAAATTGCCTCTGAAATCCATTTTGTTAATATCATGATAAAGGCTGCAGTCTATGAGAATTGTTTGAATGAGAATGGTATGGAAATACCTAGTAAAAATGAACTTGAGGGTTTGGAAACCTCATCTGATTCTTAAAATCACCCTATTCTTCACTTGAGAAGTGCCATTATCACACAGAAGTGCTGCCTTTCTGCCACCAGCACCAGGATGAAGTAAATTAAAGTACAAAAGTTTTGTTATCAAAAGAAATCAAAATTTTGCTAATAAAATTGATACCAGATTAAAAATAAGGCAAAACTCCAAAACATAAAGCAATGTTTTGGAAAACACAAGAACCAGTTTTTAAGTGGGATCTTGTAGTGTTTTGACCCTGGCTCGATGCCAGGTACCCACTAAAGCCACTCTCTCACTTCTGTTTGCGAACAGGAGAGAAAACATAACAAAGGGTTCCTGGGTTGAGATAACAACTTTGAGAGATCCTTTATTGATCACCGTCACAGGCAAAACAGACTCCAAGTGGGGATATTAATGGAATTTATTACTAACAGAATGAGAAGTAAAATAAATCTTAAAGATACCTTCCCCTCACTCCCCTCCTTCCAAGTTCTACCTCCTCTCCCCAGTGGTGCAGGGAGACTGGAATGGGGGTTATGGTCAGTTGTTGTTTCTGCTGTTTCTCAGAGAGAGGATCCTTCCCCTGCTTTCCATGGGGTCCCACTCATGGGAGACAGTCCTCCATGAATTGATGAACTGTTCCAGTGTGAGTCCTTCTCATGGGAAACAGTTCCTCAGACACTGCTGCCACGTGGGTCACTTTTCCACAGGGTTCAGTCCTTCAGGCACAGGCTGCTCCAGCATTGGTTCCCCACAGGCCACAAGTCCTACCAGGAAATCCTACTCCAGTGTGGACTCCTCTCCCCACAGGTCAGAAGGTCCCTGCTCCAACATTGGCCTCCCATGGGGTCACAGCCTCCTTCCAGCATCCACCTGCTCCAGCGTGGGCTCCTCCATGGGCTGCAGGTGGATCTCTGCTCCCCTGTGCTCCTCCATGGGCTGCAGGGGCTCAGCTGCTCCACCATGGTCTTCTCCATGGGCTGCAGGGGAACCTCAGCTCCGGTGCCTGGAGCACCTCCTGCCCCTCCTTCTGCACTGATCTCAGTGTCTGCATTGTTGTTCACATGTTCTCACTCTGCTCTTCTCTGACTCCCATCTTCATCTACCCTTAACTTTTTTTCTCCCTTCTTCGCAGAGGAGTTACTATCATTCCTGACTGGCTCAACCTTGGCCAGTGGCAGGTATGGCCTGGAGCCAGCTGGCATTGGCTCTGCTGGGCATGCAGAAAGCTTCCAGCAGCTTCTCAAAGAAGCCTTCCCTATAGCCCCACTCCCAAAACCTGGCCACACAAACCCAGTACAGATCTATAGTGCTTTATTGAAAATGAAATGTTCTTTACATTTCCACTTGACCCTTTTTGACCAGATATACTGCTTGGACCATAACTGAACACACTCTCCATCCTTCATGAGAGGCAGCTCTGGCTCTGGAGCTCTAGTTATAGAGGTATATCATGAATAGAAAAATACTGAAAAAAACAAAAACCAAAGAAGAATAAGCCAGTTTGTTCCTATAACACCAATGGGTAAGTAGCCATTTTCATGTAATGAGTTTTGGTGGGTTTTGCATATAGATGCAAAAAACGTATAGAGTAGAGCAAACTCAGAGATAGGAGGCAAGGAACGGAAGATGAGGCTGTGTTGGGTGCCTGATTCCATCAATAGCACTTGCAACTCCAAGATGAGATAGTAGAAGCCCTACTGGTGGGATGTAGTTAAAGGTAACTGTATGCATCTAACTTGGACATGATGTGCCCATTTCTCCAAAATGCAATGAGGGTATACTGTCATGATTTCAGGTTACCATCATGCCAAGGATGAACGACCCTACCCACGGATGAAAAAAAGACAATAAAGCACATTTACCATAACAATAATTCCTTTCTTGGCAGGTCATCTCATGGAATAACGTTTAGAGAAGAGAGATTTATGAATGACAGCTGCTTTTGTGCTCCACAGACTGCATGGAATACTAAAATCTGCAACCTGCACCTAGGGCTGCAAAGGCAAAGACCATGTCAGCAGCAGCAGGTGTCAGAACACAAGTCAGTCATGTGAGCAAGTGTGTATTTCTGGACTGGCCACCCAGGCCGAGTTGCACAAGAGAGCTGTGCTAGGGGCAGGGTTTTGCTCATCTCAACAGCATGAGACATGACAAGACTGATTACACTTCTCTTGCTTACACCCTCCTTCTTTGTGGTGACCTTGAGATGCTTTCTCTCAACTCCTCATGTGTTGAAACACATCTCAAGCAAATTCTACAGATTTTGGCAAAACAAGCACATGCAAATTATGTCTTGATGTCAACTGGGCTTATTTTTATTCATAGAGAAGCTCGAGGAAGGTGTTGTCAAGAAAAGTGTGGACAGAAGGATCATTTCTATAAATCTGAGAAACTAAAAGTATGATGGAACTGGATAAAAATGGAGATGACCAAATCAGGCACATGTTCCCAGAAGATCTCTATGAAACACTAGATCACAACAGTAACAAATCAAAGGATAATGAAATGGAAGTCTTCCTCTTTTATAAAGTTACTCCAGTATATCAAGACCTTTTGGGAACTACCTCTGGAGTAATTTTACTCTGTTGTAATTCTCTTACACTTCTAATTTGTTCCCCAAAACATTACAGGGTTTCAACTTTAACTCACTTTTACCAGTTAAGAACAGATTAATTCTATTTGTGAGAGTAACTTCAGCTGTGTAACAGAGAAGTTGAAACTTGCCTAAATTCATCTCTGTTGTGAAAACTGTTGTTGCTTTAATAGATATATTTTGTCTAATTCTAATCTACTCTAAATTTATTTAATATTTGTATTTAACACAAGCAGAAAAATATCTAACAACTTTCTTTTAAAGGAAGGTAGTATTTCTATTGAGGTAGATTTATTTTTTATGTTTTACCCCAAGAGCCATAGGTCAGCTTTCAGGCAGCTTGGACCTGATGTGGCCCAGTTCAATTTTAAACCAGAAGACCATTTTACACTAAAACAAGTGATAGCCATCTGGCATATTTGAGTCTGTGATCTTTCACTTCTTTTCCCTATCTTATACCTAGAATACATTTATGAAAACTGTTTTAACCTTTTTATAAAGCTCATAAAGCACTGACGTTTTTTCTAATTTAGTTTAGCAGTGCTTGTTCTTCTAAGGAAACATTTGCATGATAGTACCAAAGAAAAATTTGTAATTAAAAAAGGACTCTTCCAGCAATTTTATGTGCTAGATGAAATAATTTTCCAGTAATAAAAGTTTTATTTGCTATCTGTAGCTTGATTTAATCATCTTACTAAAAGGACGATGTGATCCAAACAGCCTTATGTTCACTCTCAAATATCTACTTCGTAACACCAAGAACTTTCCAGGCTTTGTAACCTTAAAAATAAATGCATGCTATTACATATGAATTAGTTATTGTTGAGTCTTTTTATAGCCTAATCATCAGTTTGGCATATACTCTGCTTCCATTTCATTGCATCATGAGGAAATAAATTTTTTCTAAAACCCTTTTTATTTCCAGAAATTTTTGTTGTTGACAATTTCATGTTTCTGCCTAAATCAGAATAATTTTCTCTGATAGAAATGCTCTGATAGAGCATTATGATAATTATTAACAGTAGCAATAATTGTAACAATAATTATTATTTTCACACTTAATTGCCAGTAAACCAGAAATCTCTGGAATGAGCATTTTACCCAAACACAGCTTTGATTAGTGGCAGAAGACATTAAAGAATTAGGTTATTAAAAAATATGTTTGCCATCTGGTTTTTATGCTGGATTAAAAAATATGGATTTATATCTTCCCATCTGAAATAATTTAGGCATTTTTATAAATCAAGTATTGTCCTTATTCTAATTTTTATCACCTTTTAATTATGTTGAAATAATTTATTATATCAGCCAGAAATGTATTTGCCAGTTTTCCTGATACTTTGAGAAACTCTGACATGTGATTGATGCACTTACGAGCAGTACAGTGCACACTACACTAGTACACCACGTCCTTAACCCATCTTCTACTTAGTTGATGATGATTCCTTAGCACTAGTGGCTCCAGAATTACAGTAAGTGACCTGACCAGATCTGACATTCACAGTTTATTCTTTCATGCTCTCCCCAGCAATGAGTGAGATGCCTCATTTGAGAAGCCCTCCTTCGTTGGTTTCAATGGGCGCAGTTCTGTGTGTTTGTGTTAGTGAAGGCATGGACATGGCAGCTCTAGCAAAAGCAAGATTTGGGATGGTTCTCCCTTGAGACTGTCATTTAGGCATGAAGCTGATCCCATGTACCACTTTCAGTACCAGTGGGCTGTATCTGGTATTGTGCCTTGTTGTGACCCCACAAACCACTTGTGCTCATCCTCCCTGGTGCAGTGGAATATGAATTTGACCAAGAGCCCCTAGTCATGTGTCCATCCTAACAAGACAGTTGGCATCCTTCATGGCAGTAGTCAACAGGCTCTCAAATGTCAATAACAGTGTGTCAGCATCACAATCCTCTGAAATTGAGGATATCACCATCCTCAAAACTCAAATGTTATTTGTTTTGGTATTTTGTTAGCATACAGAGAGGAGAGTAGCCTTGATATTGCCAGTGTGGAAAGGGTTAACTGATAACATTCTCATAGTATCAACTGTCCTCAGTGGCAAAGACAATCTCTAGAGCTTTTCCATTCATAAGGCTCTGGATGATTTATTGCCCACACTTCTCATATTGATTGGTGTTGATCAATATAAGTTGATTGAGGACACTTGTTTCTCTCCTATGTCTAGGTGGTGGCTCTGGATATCATGTAACTATTAACTGTCTGTTGTGTTGGACTTGCATTATCCCTAGTTATTTTATTTTCCATTTTAATTTTTAACAGTAACAGAGAGCTCTGTGCCATACTGTACGACAGCAATGCTCTTGCTTTATTCTTTTTTGTTACTTTTGTGTTGTTGCTTTTTTTCCTTTTTCCCAATAATGAAGTTATTTAAAATACTTTAATTCAATTTTTTCTTGTAAATTCATATAAATAACATCCTTATGTTAGTGACATTAATTAGACCATAAATGAACTAAGAAATGACTAGAAAACAAATTCTAGACAGAGGTTTCTTTCTCCTGTTTCAGGGCCTAAAGTATTCTGATGAGGCCAAACTACGGAAAGTGAATTTGAACACTTTGCAACAGTCTGCTTTAATCAAGGTCTTTCCATGACTGCTGTTAAATCACTGTAATTGCATCAGGGTTGAATTCAGATCTTTATGTGGAATTAAGGACAATTTGTGTCATGGAAAAGCAAGAGTTTATTCCGTCCCTTCCTACAGGAAAAAAAAAGATGTCAAGGTCATAGTTGATGACATTATTGTCTCTGCTTACGTAACAGTAGCTGCCTGTTGCAAACGCCCATGTAGTTAAGTGATTTTCCCCAGATGGTTCTCATGTGTGTTCCAGCACATACAATCCATGCAGCAGCATAACATGGGGAGAACCCAGCCTGCAGTCTTGCTTATCAGGGCTGACAAGCTACATTCCTCCATTGAGGTGCATCTGAACAGGCTTTGTGCCCAAGGATCCAAGTGGGAACCTGAGATTTCACAGTGCAAGGTGAACTGGGCTGCCTCCAGGTCTGCACCATTCACTCATTAACAAAGTGACAGATGATACAGATCTTTGACAGACCAGCAGCAGACAGTTACAGAAACAAAATGAGAACAAACAATGTGACATGGTATCTTTTTCATATGTACAGTTTTAATTAAGTGGTACAACTCATGTAACTGAAGAACAGTAAGGAAAAGATTAATAGAAGCAAGATCTGGATCACAGGCTATTATAATGGCTCCAGTCATCTAATTAAAAAATTCAGCTCTTTAAGTGGCTTTGCTTTTATATGCCAGCCACATGGTTTTATAATTGAAACACCCACAGTGCATAAAACTCCTTTGAGGAACATGTGGATGCACAGCTGTTTTGGAAATGACAATAAATAAATAGGTGTCTTAATTCTTTCTACCTGTAAATCTGGAAAGAAGTCAGAGCTGCAGTGACAATTTATGGAACAACAAGGAATATATTTGAAATTAATAAGAGTGGGAGTCCATTTTCTTATGCTGTAAAGGAAAAAGTCATAGAAACTTAGCAGTCAATATATTTTTTCACTGTGCTGAGTAAACAGTAAAAAGGAAATGTAATTTGCTCACAGGCTGTTTCATTGTAGAAAAAATTTTGGAAATGGTATCTTTTTATTAACTTATAAATATATGTGCATATATAGGACAATTTAAAGACGGGATTTCAAATACTGATGAATGTGAAAATGCCATAAATATGTTAGAAAGAAATGAATATACTTTGGAGAAGATGAAAAGCTAACTTACACATTTCCAAAGACTGAAACCCAACTTTTAATATAAATATATGGTTAATGAGAAAAGGCATTAGATACTTCTCAATGCTAAGGGTGTCAGCATGCAAATGTTAGAGGTACCATCTTTAAGGAGGGAACCGCCTTTCAACTAGACCCAGATTTACGCTCTGTGTTGACATTTCTGCAAAGCAGTGGAGATTGAATATATTTATAAGTCCTGATCTCCTGATGTTGCTGGAAAGCAATGTCCTTTCATTCTAGCTCCAATATATGTGGCTGCGGCTGATCCATGGGAAGTTTTGAGAAAGCTCCATAGTATCCTGGATCATCAGTATTCCTTGTCTCCTGAAAGTCAGATGCATTTGTGAGAAAAATGACATTTCTATAGAGGGATGTTGTTGTTTTTCTCCCTACCTGATGCTGAAACAACTTTTTTTACTTGAAAACATAATCTGAGTATAGTGAACCTAGACATCCTTTCTTTTTCTAATTTCAAACTCTTCGTCCCAATTTCCATCCCCCATAAATATGAATAACTTGGTTAGGAAAGCTGGCAAGGATGAGGAGAGAAGCTTATTATCCTCTTCCCCACCAGCAATTTTTGATACCAGCTGCCACTGTGACATTGACACAGTGGGATCAAATATGATGAACCACAAGGTGCCACTTAAACTGTCACTTCAAATTCCTGGAGTCTTCATAAAATTTAGTCATGTTTATTTATAAGATAAATTTCCTGTTTCTATATTGGCACTGATTTTAAACTGTCTGAAACTAAGCGTTGCCTGTCAGAATGTGTCTCTCTCTTCTTAAGTATGTATCGTGGTGAATACCATATTCATAATCCAGAAAATTATTCCTTCCAGTCTATAGAACCAAACATCTATTGTAGTCTCATTTACTCACCATCTCAAACAACAGCTCCATCTTTTTTTACCTTTTAAATCTAGCAGATATTCCTTCATGTTGATTTGAGCTAATTTTGAGATTTCCTTGAGTGATTTTCAAATCACCTGACCATCTGTTTCAAATTTAAGCATCCCAAGACTCACTCAATCTCAGTATGTGAGTTATGCTGTAAATTACATTCAGAGCTACCCTTTAAATTACCTGGAGCTCTTTTTGTTGATAATAACTGCTCCATGCATAGGGCTATAATCGACTTATAACTTGTAAGCGCTTTATTATCTGGAAGAAAAAACTCAGTGTTGAAATAATGTAGATGAGGGCAATGGACAAATCAATGCCTGAAGTAGACTCACAGACAGAGTAAGTTCAGAGGGATCAATTAATAGTAGCTCACTTGGAACGGATGAGGCTGGTAACTCTGATTTTCCTGCCTAGACCTATGTCACATGGGAGATGACCAACAACAAATCATTTCCATCAGTTCAAAAGAAGGAATGAATCTTAACCCGGTGTTTGTGGGTAGGTTAGTTCCTGTTAGATGTGTTATATAAGAATTAGGATTAGTGCCTAGATCGGATGATCTTATGTTTCTTCCAGAACTTCCTGTCAGGACATTGTAGGTTTAAGACACTGAAGCCTTGTGATCAGAAGTCATGATTTTCAAATGAATATTGGCTTTTTCATTCAAAATGCATAAGTTCAGCTTGGATTTAAGTTGCCAAGTTTCAACAGAACAAAAGTCAGAACAGGTATTCCTTCTGCCACGGAACAACAATGCATGGGCTACAGAAAGGAGAAACAGACAGNAGAAAGGAGAAACGGACAGAAGACTTTCCTCTGCCGCATAGAACTGTTTGTATGGAGGACTGCTGAACAAGAACTGCATTCAAGGATCCATGGGGATCCAAGAAATGTCAAGTCAGCAAAGGAAAATGTGATGACTGTATTTGCTCTGTAACCACCATTAAGAAAATACAGCTGGATGAGATGCCAATCAGAAACAGAAATTACTTCCTCTAAAAGGAAGTAATATCTAAAAGGATCATGGTTTTAAGAG
>WEIV01028628.1:21740-46079 GCA_013390005.1 Calyptomena viridis | reverse complement strand
CAACAGGTTCATGTCCTTCCTAAGTTAGAGGCCTCAGAGCAGGATGTAGCACTCCAGGTAGAGTTTCACCAGAGTGGAGTAGAGGGAGAGAATCCTAACCCTCAACCTGTTGTTCATATTGCTTTTGGTGCATTCCAGGTGTGATTGGTGTCCTGGGCTGCAAGTGCCCATTTCCAAGTTGTGTTGAGCTTCTCATCCATCAACACCCTCATGTCTTTCTCCTCCAGGCTGCTCTCAATCTGTTCATCCCCCAGCCTATATTTGTAGTTGGGACTCTCCCAATGCAGGTGCAGGACCTTGTACTTGTTCTTGTTGAACTTCATGGGCTTTGCATGGGTTCACCTCTCAAGGTCCCTCTGAATGGCATCCCTTCCCTCTATTGTGTAAACCATGCTACACAGCTCCATGCCATTGGCAAATTTGCTGAGGATGCACTCGATCCCACTTGTCCATGTCACCAACAAAGATGTTAAACAGCACCAGTCCCAACACCAATCCTTGAGGAACACCACCCGTCTAGTTGGACATTGAATCATTCGCCTCAGCTTTTTGAGTGAACCATTCATGCATGAAAGTAACAAGTACAGCTTCCTAGCACTATTACAGCCCAAACAAAAAGCTGTCTGAAGAGTGGCTGAAGTCACTTTGTTCAGCCTGCAGGAGACTGAGGGTACACCTCATTGCAGTTACAGTTTCCTCAGGTGGCAAAGAAAAGGAGTGGGAATTGATTTCTTCTCTGTGGTGACCAGTGACAGGACCCAAGGGAATGGCCTGAAGCTGTGTCAGGGGAGGTTTTAGGTTGGATATCAGAAAAAGGATCTTTACCCAGACAGTGGTTGGGCACTGGAACAGGCGTCCCAGGGAAGCACCGAACCTGCCAGAGTTCAAGAAGTGTTTGGACAATTCTCTCAGGCACATGGTGTGACTCTTGGGGATGGTCCTGTGCAAGGCTAAGGGTTGGACTCAATGATCCTTTTGAACCCTTCCAATTCAGCATATTCTGTGATTCTCTGATATGTACTATGATCCTGACCCTTTGCAAATCCACAGAAAGCTCCTGTATGTTTTAATAGGAAGTTCAGTTGCTCTCAAGAGGTTTTCTGAGGATATTCTAAAGTATTGGCCATCCAGTGTCTATCACAAAGAGACATTTTAAATCTCTTCATATTTATCTGCATTTCATGTGATTTGCTACACGTATGTGAGCTAGAGCCTTTCATGCATGTCAAAACTCCTCAAAATGCCAGAGGAAGGCTTGGTTTAATTAATTGAGATGGTTAGGATTAAGTAGTAGACATAAAAGTCATAGTTCTCTGCCGACTAATTTTCAAGGTGAAGGGTTGAATTGGCATGAGTTAGTAGTAGTAGAGAAGAGGAAGCCATTAGACAGGCAGTTGGATAGACGGAGAAACATCAAAAAATTGTGATCCTTGGGCAAGGAAGTAAACATTTTATATTGGTTTTATTTTTTATAAAAATTCCTGTAGCAAGAACATTTTCCGATGTTTTTCATTTGTCAATAGTAATACCAGCAAGCAAGAAATTCCAGGGTTTCATGGATGGATGGAGATCTCAATAAACTCTGCATGGGCTGAATGAAGCAGAACAGAAATTGGCAAAACAGGGTTATTATAATTGTTATTTAATATTCATAATAGAATGATACTCAGAAAATCTAACCGAGTTTATTCTGCAGTAATTTTTCTGCTTAGTTTTTTTTTTTTCAGCAAGTTTAAGCTCTGCAGTCCTGATCTTACTGTATAAACAAGATTCTGAAAAGTCTGTGATTTAAAGAAAGTTTGAGGAAAAAATGAAGATTAAATAAAAAGCACAGCTTTCAGCCAGTTTCAGCTTTACTGTGAAGCTTTCCAGGGGTGTGGACACAAGAAAATCATCACATGAATTAACATGATTTTGACATTGGTGAGAGGACACTGACAGTAAGCTTGAAACCAGTCTTCCAAGGATCTTAGAAAGGAGCAGAAGGAGTCAAATATGTAGGAAATATTTTTGGGAATTCTCCAGTTCTCTAAAGCAAGAGGAGAGAGAAGGTGACACATTGTGGGAGTTGGTTATGTTTCAGAGGAGAATGGTTCTGTTCTGTAGGATATCAAGTATCTGCTTTGAGTAGCTCCATCTTAGCCCTGGATGTACCTATGCCTGGGATGCCAAGTTAGTTTTAACAGATAAAACTGCTGTAAATATCCCATAAAGAGGACAATGTCACACAATATGTCATGCAAGGAGTATAATTTCAGTTGTTTTATTATTTAGGAACTTAAGTGGAAACAGAAGCATTGTCATTGATGAGCAAATCCAAGCCATCAATCTTTGTTCCTCTTTCTCTGATCCCATTGCTTGAAGACTTCTTCCAAACTCATCAAACTCAGCCCCTAGAGTATGGATTTTTGGGGTATTTCTGCATTAGACACCTTCTTAATTGCAGCTGCTTGGCCATATTGATGCTTCCTGACAAATTTATGTATAGATCTTACAAGTGGCATATTCTTCATTCTGGCATATTTCTGAAGACACTTCTGCTCTGAAAACAGTTTATAATTTGAGTTACAGTTTAGAGGAGAAATGTTCTTCAGTAAGAAAAACAACAACTTCAAAGCAATGTTTTGTTTATATTTAGTCCTTCCTTCATGAGATTCACTTGTGCTTGTTTAACTTTCTTTTCTTGTAGACTATTTCAAAGAGCAATGATAGCTTCAAATTCAGAGTGAATTCAAAAGAGGGGGGAAGAGTTCTGGGCTGCAGAGAAGAGTTTTGCCTTCCTGAATTTTTAACTCAGTAAATTGAACAACTTCTATTGTTTTTGTCATCTTTCAGATGAAACTGGAGCTGCTGAGTTTATATTTCAGTGAAGGACTAAACAAGACAGCATTTATGCTTAAAAAAGAGTTTCTGCTGTACTTTGAACCACTTGTTGTTTTTTATTTTCCCTTGGGAGAACAGATAAAATACTTGATGCTGGCATCCTCCTCTTTGTTTTGAAAGTTTGCCATTCCATTTTGATGTTGCACAACACATAGATCTTTCTTTCTAGACTAGACTCCTTTCTAGACAGTACACTCCATTGTCTCATTTTTTTAACTTTATGCAAGAGCTGTTTCATACAAGAAGTTGTTTTGTGAAATACTTAGGGACACACAGAGTTGTCAGAGTGACATTTTCTCATCTTAACTGTACTATTTTCTAGATATTCTCCATGAGTTTAGATGTCTTTTTCTTGTGCTCATGTTCTCTGCATAAAATTTGACAGTCAGGATAGACTGAGGTCAGAATACAGTTGCTAAGATTAAAGTATTTGTTATCAATCTGCATTAGAAAGTAAATTTCTAATTTCTATTCTCAGATATTCTGACCTTCCTTAGATTTTGTTAATTTTGTTCTTGTGAAATTTAACCAGAAGTGTAAGGACATGGCTGGCTACTCATCCAAGTAAATATGGTTTTGTTAAAACTGTCTCCTGTCCTTGGACTGGAATATACCTTTGGCAAGAATGAAGTTGTTTTCCTCGATAACAGTGTCTGAGAGGTTCCAGAATCCTCTACTGCAACTATGCATTTATTTCCACTAGCATGTTTTCCATCCCAGAAGGCTAAATGAGCTGTAGTCTCCAATATTCATTAAAGGAGTCCTCCTTTTGACCACTATTTTTTATAGACAGTTCTAAAACCTTTACAGCTCTGGCTGTAATTGAAATTGAAATATCAACAAAAATATTCTCAGAAATTAAAAACAGAAATTATTTTTTTAAGACCTATTTGTATGCCCAGTTTTTATTTTATGACAAGAATGTTCTGCTTTTTTATTTCATCTATGAAATCAGTTTTGATAGTGTGTCAGCTTTTGGTACTTGAAGTTATATTATAATACTTTAATTCATTCAAAACCAGGAACTTTTAAATAAAAAGAAAATTGTGTTAGAATAAAAATAGAAGTTGATTTTCTTTGGAAAGTAATATTTATAATTAGACAGCATGAAAGACAAAATAAGCCGTTAATTATTCTTAAATACATCTCCTCAGACACACAAATATCAGATTGTTTATTTGTATACTTATCTGTTTGCAGTTGTAACTATTCAATGCTCATCTAAGATTAAGATGCCAGTATCAGTTGGACTGTGTATTAAAACATTACAGTATGTAGCACACCAAAATTAAAGCAATCCCTAGAAGTGCAAGAAGGATCTCAAGAATGAGAAAAAAGGTGTGGATGGGGTCAAATAACTTACCCACAGGCACACAAGAAGTCTCTGTCATGGCTCTCAGCTGAGCCGGGTTCTGCATATAAATTGTGTCCTTCACTCATAGAGCTTTGAGTCTGCATTTATACCAGGCCATTACACATTCAAATAAATTCAGTATGAAGCCACATATATATATATATTCGGTTCTCACATTGCACATTCAGAGAAACACACGTTTATTATTAATGTTGATAATGAGATAATAAACTGTCACAGGAGATTGTGATGAGTAGCATCAAGGCAAGTTTGTTGCTAGCATCCACAGTGGAATTTCTGCCAAGGAAATGTAATGAGGAAGACTGGGGGAAAAAAGCAAAGAAGCAACAGTGCCTGGTAGTGTGAGGGGTGTGTGGGCTGGGAACACTATCTTGGGATATCAGCACTTCTGCTTATAGAGATGCAAAGTTTAGCCTGTCATTTATTTTTTTGGTAGTTTTCCTTTTGAAATGAATATTATGCTCATTATAGGTTCCAAACTGGCAGCCCTTAAGATTGAAGTTCCTTCCTACAAAATCAGGTGTAGTAAGCAGCAGCAACAGAAGCTTTTTCAGATATGCCTGTCAATAAGTCTCCCCCTTGGCCAGGAAAAGATGGAAAATAGATAAAATTAATGTTTACTTTCTGTACTTTGCCTGCTACTTGTGTTGTTTCTACTTTCTCTTTTGAAATTAATTGGGATCAACATGTTTGCCTTCTGTCACTAACAAGCCCTAAAGAGGAGTAACATTTGATTTCCTTTATCTCATCTTATTATTGATAAGTGAGCCCAGCTTTAACACTAGCCCTGTATACTGCCATCATTTGCTAGGTAGTACTCAAGTTCTGAGGGGTCTTAAATGCCTCATAAGGAAACATCTCATGGAAGAAGCTGAAAGAAACAAAGTTATTATAGGCCCAAATGTCACTGATTATACCACAATGTGTGTAGCTTTATTTTCCTATCCCCTCATGCTCTTTTTCTCTTACTTCTTAAAATATTGGTTTCCAGTCCCTAAATTCCATGAAAGCTGTCTTATAAACTCCTGCTGGTTTGTCCTTCTGTAGAGCAGATGAATTGTCTGATTTTTAGGTGTGGTTTGTTTGGTTCATAATAGAAAATAAGACAGGAGAAAAACCTTCAGAACTTATCTATTTCCTTCCTTTGCTCTGTGGAAGTATCCATCTAGTTTATTCTAGTATCTATCTAGTTTATTCCTGAAGAATGTTTGCCTAAGATGATCTCAAAAGCTTCCAAAGAATGAAGTGTCTCTAGGGCAAGAATACCTTCCATAAAACACTGTACCATTCAATATAGCCAGTGGACTGGGCAAGACAGGCAATCTTAATGGTGTGAGTGCTATTAAATAATTTCCTCACTAGCCTATGCAGGATTAATTAAAATAGTTCTTCCTGTTTTACTGAAACTGGGATTATCAGTCCTCTAAGGCAATTAAGTCCCAAATCTCAGTTACATTTCGTTAGGCTTTTATCTATAGGAGTACCTATATCCTAATTTAAGTGTTGTCTCACAAAGATACAAAGACAGAACAGCATGTGAAGACAGAGACTGAGATTAGATATGGATCAGACTCAGCCAAAAAGCAGGAATGAGGATAGTGATGATATTCTTAATCCTCTAGTTAACTGTTGTAAAATGGGAAAATGACATGGATTCATTTGTCACCTCTGCCTCACCACCAACTGTGTGTTGACCTATGAAGAAACTTAGATGCACCCAATTTAGGATTAAAAGGAATTCCTGGACATAATGGAGCTCAAAACTAAGCATGTGCTCCCCCTGTTTCGTGGGACCTGGAGGTCAATGGCTATATTGAAATTCAAGCAGCTGTGAAAGGCCAGATGAAATCTGACTCACCTGTGCTGTGATTTACTGATCTTTACCCTGTGCCAGTGACTCTTAACTTCTGTATCCTCCTCTAGGAGAAATCCCAAAGGAAGGACAGCACATAGGCTTTCATCGACCACAAATCTTTCAAGCCACAATCTCTACCATTGCTTCAATAAATCACAGCAACAACCACAGTTACCTATTCTCTTCTAGTAACCAACACTGTGAGAAATTGGGTCATTAGGAAATCCACAGAACACAAATCTGGGGAACAGGAGCACTTGTGAAAGGAGGCCAGACCACAGAGCAATCAAATGCCAAAATCAGAGCCACCTGTCAGTACAAATCCTATTTTTCAATACAAGTTTTACCACAAAAGAGATGAAGTCAGTGACAATCGTTAGATAACCACCCAAGAGAACCTGGGTGGAAGTATGGGTGGTGGAAAGGGAGGATCAGAATTCTGAGGAGCTCTGAGGGCAGAGTTAAATATTACTTCTGATTATGACATTGTAAATGTGATCAGACTAGAACTGGTGGTATGGAAACAGGTACTGACAGTCACTCTGCCTTTCAGTGCTTTAGGCTTTTTTGGTCAGATAAAATGCTCAATTTATGTTTTGAAATGTACACAGAGATATCTCTGGAATAAATATCATGGACTTGTACGTTACATTTTCAAGCAGAACTAAAAAGAAGCAAAACACAAAATTGTCAACCTCCAAAACACTTCCTAGACTCTCATTTTGATATACTGTCCTGGGAAGGCCTGTCAGGCTCTTTAACACCTTTATTGCTTGATCCTGAGAGCTTAATTTATTATTTACTGATCTTTCTCCTGTCACTCACCATGACCACATATCTGCTTATATTATTCCTAGCAGGTTTTCCAGAACACATTGGTTCAAAAATCAATCCCTTCCTAGATCCATCATTTCTATTCTGCTTTTGGGTGACATGTCTGAAGTGCTATTCTTCTGATGGCAGATGCTGATGCTATTTACAGTAGCACCTGCTTTTGTCACATAAGGAAACAAAGGTTTGTCTTCTGTTTCCTCAGCCAAAGCACTGTAATAAATAGATGGCATGGACAAATAAATACAAATATGTATCCATCAGTACAGGAGTTCCCTGTCATACATTTATTTATGTTCTGTAAATTTTCACATGGTTTCACCATTCCTTTGGGAGGATAGTTCTTCAAAATACCAATTCATCAGTATTTGTTTGAATTACTGTCGTTTTATGCTACTCTGAGCTTACTTTCATCCTATTACTTATATTCTTAAGTGATATTCTAAATCATTCTCACCTTCTTGTTGCTTTTTCCTCTCTATATTACATACCAAGGTAGGAATTTTGAGTTTTATTCATCTTTCTTATTGCTCATTGATTATTTAAAATTTTAACATATTCTTTTGGGTAACTCTTTTGATGGTACATTTTTTCACTCTCAAGTGTGAAGTCATACCCCAGAAATATGGAAAATGTTGTTTATGTGAGCACTGGCCTATTTTTCTGCCATATCTCATTACATGCTACTGCACAGTTTTGTTATCTTTCTTAGATTTGGTCTTTCTAAGTTGTTTGTCTCCTATGTAGTATTGAATAGTTACCTTATTGGTTTTGTGAATTTGCCAATCCTGTTTTATTCTATTTTCATAGACTCATGGAATCATAGAATAATTTCCATTGAAAAAGACCCCTAAAATAATCAAGTCTGACCGTTAACCCAATACTACCATGTTCATCACTAAACCATCATCATTTCTCTCAGCACTACAGCTACATATCTTTCAAATACCTCCAGGTATGGTGATTCAACAACATCCCTGGGAAGCCTGTTTCAATGCTTGACAACCCTTTTGGTGAAGAAATTTTTCCTATTATCCAATCTTTTTGTCATTTTCTCTTGTCCTGGTGCTTGTTACCTGGAAGAAGAGGCCATCCTGCACCTTGCTACAACCTTCTTTCAGGTAGCTGTAGAAAGCCTCCTTTTCTCCAGGCTCCCTCAGCCACTCCTCATCAGACTTGTGCTCCAGATCCTTCCTCACCTTTTTTGCCCCTCTCTGGACACGCTCCAGCACCCCAATGTCTTTCTTTTTGTGAGGGGCCCAGAACTGGACACAATACTCCAGGTGTGGCCTCACCAGTACCAAATCTTAACCTTGTTTTCCAGGACTCTTAATTCAGGTAGTTTTGATCCATTTTCACATTTTCTCTCATGTTTAAAGCTTATTTACCTCTTTGTAAGGCTAATATTGTGATAAATTTTGCAAATATAAATGAAAAGGAGGGCTTACCTTAAAGGAGATGCATTGTAGGTTCATAATCAATGTGGTGTGTTGACCCCGGGTGGATGCCAGCTACCCCTCAAAGTTTCTCTGTCACTCGCCTCCCCAAGGGAGAAAAAATATAACAAAAATATCATGGGTTGAGAAAGGACTGAAGGACATCACTCATAAATTACACTGATTTGGAGAAATTAGCTTAATTTATTACCAATCAAATCAGAGCGGGATAATATGAAATACAAACCAAATATTGAAACACTTTCCCCCACCCCTCATTCACTCCCAAATTCTCTACTTTTTCCCCACTCGAGGCACAGAGGGACAGGGAAGTGGGACTACAGTCAGTTCGTTGTATGATGTCTTAGTCTTTCCTTTTTCTTTGGGGACAGGACTCCTCATACACTTTCCTTGCTTCAGCATGGGAGACAGTCCTCTGTAGTGGGCTGGCCCTGGCTGAATGCCAGGTATACACCAAAGCTGTTCTAGCACTCCCCTCTGCAGCTGGACAGTGGAGATAGGATATAGTAAAAGTTTCATGAGTTGAGATAAGAACAGGGAGAGATCATTCAACAAATATTATCATGGGCAAAACAGACTCAACTTGAGGATATTAATGGAATCTATTACAAACAAAATCAGAGCAGGATAATGAGAAGTAAAATAAATCTTAAAAACACCTTCCTCTCACCCCTCCTTCCTTCCTGAGCTCTACCTCCTCCCCTCTGGTGGCACAAGGAGACAGGGAATGGGAGTTACGGTGTTCATCACAGGTTGTTCCTGCCACCACTCAGAGAAAGGAGCCCTGTCCTTTCTCCAGTGTGGGATCCCTCTCAGGGGAGACAGACCTCCACAAACTGCTCCAGTCTGAGTCCATCCCATGGGCAACAGTTCCTTGTGAACTGCTGCAAGGTGGGTCACCCTTCCATGGGTTGCAGTCCTTCAGGCATAGGCTGCTCCAGTGTGTGTCCACCGAAAGGTCACAAATCCTACCAGGAAACCTGTTCCAGTGTGTGCTCCTGTCTCCATGGTCCAGGATCCTGCTACAGCACGGGTTTCCCATGGATTCACAGCCCTCTCTCGGGCATCTACTTGCTCAGGTGTGGGTCTCGTCCATAGGCTGCAGATGGATCTCTTCACCTCCATGGTCCTCCATGGGCTGCAGAGGCACAGCTGCCTCACCATGGTCTTTACCAAGGGCTGCAGGGGAGCCTCAGCTCCAGTGCCTGAAGCACCTCCTGCCCCTCTTTCTGCACTGACCTCAGTGTCTGCATTGTTGTTCACTGTCATGGTCCAGGGGGGTCTGCAGCGAAAAGATGAGCAACAGCTAGGCCCAAATCCAATCCACAACCACAGGAACAAAACAGGCCAGCTGTCTGTCCTACAGTTCAAGGGCTCTTACTCTGCTCTTCTCTGGCTCCCATCTTCATCTGCACACTAACTTTGTTTTTCCTTCCTTTTAACTATGTTATCACAGAGGCATTATACTATCATTCCTGTTGGGCTTGGCCTTGGCCAGTGGCGGGACCACCCTGGAGATGGATGGCATTGGCTCTATGGGACATGGTAGAGCCATGTAGAGCCTTCTCACAGAAGCCATCCCTGTAGTCCCTCCACTACCAAAACCTGGCCACACAAACTCAACATATACCCTATGAACTTCTCCAACATCCTTTCCATGGGCTGTACTTCTTCACCAACTGCTTCAACATGAGTCTCTTCCTCAGGGTGCAGCCCTTCTGGAAAAGACTGCTCCAGCACAAGTCTGCCGTAAGGTCACAAGTCCTGCCAGGATCCTTCTCCAGTACAGGTTTCGCATGGGGTCACAGTCTCCTTCTGGCATTCACCTGCTCCTGCTTTGGGCATGCAATTGCTCGGTTATCCTCAGGGCACTACTATTATCTCTGTTAGGCTCAGTCTTGGCCAGCAGCAGATCCGTCTTGGAGCTGACTAGCATTGGACATGGGGGAAGCTTGTGGCAGCTTCTCAAAGAAGCCTCCCCAAGTGTCTGCCCTTCCCACTAAAACCTTGTCAATGAAATCTAGTACAACAAAATAAATAATCAGGAAGACAAATACTCAAACGGGAAGAGAAGTTATCAGCAAAGTCAGTTGAGTGTGGGTCATATATTCTGCTATAGAAGTATTCCTGATTTCACATCCCCATTGGAATTGAAGATGCAACAGAGATTTTTTTAGAGTTTTCTGTTTAAAGGCCCAAAGGTTGATAAGTCAGATTGTAAGATTGGCTCTGCACTATTTTAGATATTGGACAGGAATACTCAGTTCTTAGGAGGTACTAATTTTCATGCTGCCTCATTGAGTGCCCTCCGATGTGATCAAAATCACAGAACGGGCAACAACTATAGGGTGAAGTTAAACCATAATGTGGGGAATGAGGATCAGAGAGCCATTTCAGGGAAGACTTACAGCATCATGAGCAGCCAAGGAAGCAGAAGAAAGGTGGAAGGGAAAACGAAAGCTCTTGTAGTTTGAAACAACCCTCTAAGACTGTTTAAACTAAATTGGAATCTCTCTAATTTTTGTATAAACCCATATTAGGAACACTAAAATGGAATAATAGTCTTTTCTGTTCACTTTTACAGTGAATGATTTTTTTTGAGGACATAAAATAAGAGTAGCTAATATTTTGAGGTTATGTGTCTTTATTCCTTTTTAAGAAATAAATATATTTGAATGTCTTAAACACGAAGCCTTTTATTTTTCTTTTAAATTTACACTCTATGCCAAAGTAAATCTTTCAATAAAATGAAAGTTTTCTTTAACCGACCTCTGCTGGAGCTGTTTTGTTTTTGTCCTGAAAGAGACTCTGGCAAGGACATTGTAGGTTCCAGATTTACTCTACGATTTTTGGCCCTTCTGTGGCTCTCAACTTGCCATCCATTTTTTATGATGGTAGGCACACAGTATGTATCTTGACTACCCTAAAGGATGGGCAGAGCTTACAAAACAAAGCAGGATCTCTGCTCAGAGGATTTTAAAATCCTAGGGAAATACTTTTGGAAGTTACGGAACACTCACCACTATGACTGTACTGAGCTCAGCATGTCTTGGCGTAAGGCGTATTTTTCAGAGATTCTGCACTCCCAAACCAGCTTTTCTGATTAATGAGCCACACTCAACAGGAAAACAGCTACTATAGTCTTTGCTATTTTGATATCACACAATTGCTGAGGTTGGAAGAGACCTCTGGAGATATCTAGCCCAGCCACCCTGCTCAAAGCAGGGTCTGCTAAAACATTGTTCAGGGTTATGCCCAGCTGGGTTTTGAATATATCCAAGGATTGAAACTCCACATCTCTGGGCAGAATGTTCCAGCTCTTGGTCATCCTCACAGTGAAGATGTTCTTTCTTTCTTTCCTATGTGTCAATTTGCACCCATTGTCTCTTGTCCTTTCAGTAGGTACCACTGAGAAGAGCCTGGCTCCCTCTTCATTACAATGCCCACACCCTTCAGTCAGGCATTTATATGCATGGAGAAGATTCCCTCTGAGTCTTCTCTTCTCTGGCTGAACAGTCCCTTCTCTTACAACCTCCTCTTACATTTCACATGCTCCAACACCTCAAATATCTTTGAGGTCCTTCACTGGACTTGCTTCAGGACATGCAAGTCTCTCTTGTCCAGGGGGGCTCAGCACTGGACACAGCACTCTCAATTTATGGCATTGGTACTGAGCAGAGTGGAAGGATCCTGCATCCATCCTTTAAAACTCTGTACTGTCTGAAAATGAGGAAAGCTTTATTGGGAGCACTGTGAAGGCCATATCAAAATTTTGAACTGCCTGGATGGCAATATAGCTTTTGGCACCATACTGCTTTGTGTCTTGTGTTGCTTTCAGAGAAAATAAAAGCTTATATATCAGTAAATCCTATGTTGTTTACTCCTGATCTAGATTAGTCTTGATGAAGTCTGCATGTGACTGAAATTGGGTGCCTGGGAACTCTTTTTTCCCAGGGGGCTTTCTAAGGTATTTAAGTGCAACATTGGGGTGTGCCCTGGAATTAAATGAAGTAATGAAGACTATGTGATATGCTTCTTTTGAAACACAGTTCTTATGAAAAATTCAAGAGGAAATGCTTTCTCTTTGTTCATTGCCATTTCTTCTAGTTTGCATCCAGAGAAAAGAGACGATTATTTTGGGGTACTTTAATGTGTGGGAGCTTTTAAGTGGATATAGATTTGTTCTGTTTGTTGTCAAGGTGCCAGAAGTTCTTGAAGCCTGATAATACTCTCTCTCCATGTTTTATTCAGATAGTCATCGGTAATGAAATATAATTTAATTTTACTTTCCTATTATACTTTTCTCACCATCAAAAAAAAAAAAGGCAGAATTTTTTTATCAGTTTGCAAACAAGAAGTCTTTACAAACAAATGTATGCAAGGAATTAATGTTTTTGAGGAAACGCTTTAATTTATTATTTAGCTCTGTATCTCCAGTGATAGCAAAAACACACTTTTTATGAACATCTTAGTACCCTTAATTCTTGAAAACAATTTACACATTAAAAATAAATTGGAATACTCAGTAGGTTTCAGCACATTGACACATTTTAGATTAAGGATGGTAATGTTGATGTCTGCTAACTTAAAGAAGTATGTTAGATGGGGAAAATGATTAGCAAGAGCTGGGTCAGAAAAAAGGGAGAAAAAAACCTGCATTCATTGAGCCTGTTAGCCTTTTCTCTTCAGGATAGGATTCCAACACATTTTCCTTTGCTCTATTGTTAAGAGTTGAAAAAAAAATAAACCAAACTAAAAAAAACCTTCTTAAGATGGCAGGCTGCAGTCTGGAGAAAGACTCCCTACAGATCCATAAGGTCTGGATATTTGCTGCTGCCCTCATTCCTGTGGGAGCTGGTCGGTCTCTCATTGCATGGTCAGGTATTGTTTATAATCTTTAGTGCAGCCTTTATGGCAACTCAATGTTCACCCACGAAACTGGGTGGCAAAGCAGAAATTGCTGTAGTGGTTCCTTCTGGTCAGAACTGGTAAAATTATCAAAACAGGATTTCCTTAAGATAATGTCCTGTCCTACTGATCAGGAGCATTGACCCTCTTCAGCACTTCACTCCTACGTCCATTGTGGAAGATCAGAGGTTTCTCCCTTCTCTCCACCCTATCACATGTACTCATTTTGTACTCTGACTGCTTCTGCATCATCATCTCCTGCAACCCTGGCACCCATTTCCTAACAAAAATCCTCATCCTTTGCAATCACCTGCATTAATTTCCCCTTAATCTTCCTCACCACACTCCTATGACTCCCCTTCTGCTCCTGAAATTACACTTTCTCGAAACAGATCTTAAAGAGAACCAGCCCTTTGGCAACCAGATACATTTTCTGTCCTTTTGCAGATTTTTATTTAAATCCTATTTCTTTTGCATTCCTTCATTAGGTTGCTGTCAAACCTTTGTGCATTTTTGCCTCGGGATAATAGACTACATATGCATAATACACAGTTTGGATGTCAATAGATTTTATTACAGTTCAGGACAGTGATTCTGCTTAATTTTATGCTATTCACAAACTAGAGAGTAAATTGTTGTCTCTGACAGGAAGGTTATACTACAGGCTAAATTTTACCCTGAGTTATGATCAACTGTATTTCTACCAGATTTTGGCCTATAATGCAGTTGGAAGTGAAACAGAGAAGTTCTGTTCTCATCAAACCTGACATACAATTCTGTTCCGTTACAGATGTACCTCCCCAATACAAAGGAAGTGAAAAATCTCCAATTCCTGGTGAATTTATATGGTTAATATTATCTGATAAAATGCAAGTGAATGAACAGCACCTTGAGGGAAGACTGGATGGGTGAGGGAGACAAGGCATCCAGGGAAACATTACATGTCTAGCAAAGGGCAAAAGCAAAGATAAATGTAGGTCAGTGGAAAAGCCAAGAGCAGCAGTAAAATACTGATAACATTCCAGAAGAAACAAGACAAAGTGACCTGCAACAGTGCTTATTCCTCATCACATCTCAGTACGGAATCAAAGCAGATGTAAAATCCAGAAATCGGCACAGCTACATCAGTCCTTTCCCCCTCCTTCAGCAGGGTATGAGAAATAAAGTGGCCGGTGTGCAAATTCTATGTCTACAGAGTTTGCAAACTTTATGTTTACAGGGTCACAAATTTCTGAAATAAACCCTGACTTGGGAATATTTCCAATAACATTTTCCTGTCCGCAGAAGAACAAACACAAGTAAGATATGGGTCTGACCTCACTGTGCGACTGGAAAGTGTTCAAGAAACAACTGGGTGTGGCACTTAGTGCTATGGTTTAGTTGATGTGATGTTTGGTCAAAGGTTGGACTCAATGGTCTTAGAGGTTTTTCCAACCCTAATGATTCTATCATTCTATAAAACGCCCTTCACACCACTACAGGAGAATGCTCACCTGACTTCCCAATCTTGACTAGTGTGACCTAGAATCCAGAGTTCAGCAATGACAGGCCCTCCCATGCAAGAAGGGTGTCCCCTGGTTCAATATCAGGCTCCAGCTGACTCCAGCCAGCCAGCCACATTTTCCCTTTCCCACATTTGTAATCAAGGATACAAGGCCATTGTGCAATAAATAAGAGTGGGGAATGTGAAAAGGTACACAAGAATTAGGATGACACACAAAATTAGAATGTTCTGACAAAAAATTAAAATCTGACTGGGCTCCCATGTCTCTTCCCCTCCCAGATTGCTTCTCTCCCTTCCCAGATTTAGTTTCTAATAATCTGTCCCATGCAGGTAAAAATGTGTCAGACATAAGATCACTGGGGCAGTTTCAGGTTTGATTCATGCCAATATAAGAGATCCCACCCATCTTTTCCATACAGAACAGACTTTGTAAAAGCAGATAATTGGAAGCAATTAATCGCACCAAAGACAAACAAACTTGGACATAAATCATTAAGCTAACAAGAACATGATCTCCTTCTCTACCCCCTTCCATCTCTTCATCTGCCTCCATACTGCTTTGAAGAAAGGCCCCTGGCTTGCAGAGAAAATATTACCAGTGCATTCTATGGCTTATAATGATAGCAGGAGGGCTTGCTTTATTTTTTCCCTTTGTATTCTTTTTTTTCCCTTCTGTAACTGTGATGTGAGTATGTCTCTGTAGATCTTCCACACTGAGAGCTCCAACCATACGTAAAGAGGGAACACTATTCAACCATCATTAAACATCATTTGTAATCTTGTACTTTATCATCAGTGTATTGTCCATTCAGCAAGTTTTTATGCTTGAAATATCCATGCTGACCCTTGAGATGTGTCAGCTAGTTTGTGTAACAAACTAGTTCTGATAACGTGCTTTTATTACTACTGTCTTCAGCATCTCGGCTCTCATCCACATTCATTGTACAATACAAAGCCTTGCATCTCTGACCTTATTCCCCCTGACCTAGTTGTAATATTTTAGATTTAATGGTCTTATTGTTGAGCTGCCCTTGGAGGGATTCTTATGCTCTCCCTACCAAAGTCTCCTTGAGATATGGTGACAGAACATTTGCACTTCAAAGTGCTCTAGGAGGACCTAAATCACCAGCCATCTCACCAAACATGGCTTGTAACTGGAGGAGAAGCTGGGTGTCCTTCACAAAGGCAGATATTTTAGGAAATTAGATTGAATTACAGGACAGGTAATGATCCTGATCTCTGCTTTTCTAGTCCATTTAGTGGTTATGTCCAGAAAAGCACCTAAACTGGCTGGTACTGGAAACACACTTCAGTTATTTCATTGTGAGATGATGAGAAACTTTGAAATGGAGAAGTTACATGGCTGATTATATTCTTATCATTTGTAAAGTGAAATAGTGACAATTCTGACACAGGTAATACCAAGAAAAGGCTAATTGGAGAAACCAGCTAGCCAAAACAGAAATCTTGGAATTTGAATGGTGTAGACACGAAGAAGGAGGGATACAGGTGTGAGTGCAAGTACATATATGATAAGAGATGTGTGCAAATGAAATATCCAACTACAACTTATCTGTTACAAAATAATATTTGACCAAAGACAAGACAAGAATTAATAATGTGTAAACTTTTGGCTATTGGATGCTTCAATTCCACAGAAAGGTATTTAGTCAGAAACACACAGTTCTGTCCCACTGGGTGCAATCTCTGAATAAAAGGAAACTTGAATTTTTGCTGTTTATGATTAACAAGAGACTAGACTAGACTTCCTTTTCATAAGTAGCAAAGATATTATAAGCTAGATGACCCAAATGATAACAGCCCACCCCCAAACTTAGGAAACTTACCTAAAATATAGCTAATGAGTCAGTGAAGGGAGCCAAGTCCACCTTCTATTTAAAATCCCTTTGGGAAGAACTCTTTCTCTCACCTTTAAACATTTGCAATGTATATACACCTCTGCCTGAACTAGCTCCAAGCACAGTCAGTGAAGAGAAATAAGCACACAGGGGATCTGAATCATCTGACCTATTTTAGCTCTCTGCTCTAGGAGATGAATCACCTCTTGCCTGCTTCTCTCTGGCTGCATGGGAAGTCTAGATTTCTTGTTCAGATGCAGACTATTACCTTTTAGATGTTTCTATTGGAATAGATGTGTGTTATCCTTCAGAGCTTTTCGATATTTTGTATGGTTGTGTGAAGAACTGAACCTATGTTTAGTTTCTGAAAGTGAAGACGATTAACTGACAAGAGATGACTGCAATGACTGATGAAAGAATAGTTTATTCCATCTCCAGTTCCTTCTGAGAGTCCAAAATGTAAAGAAAGAGTCTCTGCATGATTGGAGAATTAGTGCCACATACTGTGTCCTCTGCCATTCCTGGGTGGGAAAGGCAGAAGCAGGGGGAATAAGGTGATACCATGCAGCATACTCTGCACTTTCTCCCTGTGCCAAAACCATTGCTGCTTGTTGTGCAGATTTGTCTAGAGACTTGGGGCTGTTGAAGTAGCAGAATAAACCAGTCAACCTGTGCCTCTGGAGTGTTTTAGAGGTCATGAGTAATTCCTGTCTGTGGTGGTAAAAAGGGCTTACAGAAGAGGATATTTTTGTGAATAAGATAGGTTTCACTCAGAATAAATGGACTGCTTGGTATGTCCTGGCAAAAAACTAACCAACCAACTAACCAAAAACAATACCTCCTTGCCCCTTCAAAAAACAACAAAAAAACCCAAAACAAAGCAAAACAAAAAAGGAAGTACTGCTAGCATCTAGAATACAAAATCTGAAGTAAAATGTGTATCACAGAGAATGAACTTAGTTGTGTGATTTAGTATTTGAAGAACTTGGGCATCAAAAAGGTCTCTCCATGGTCTGAAGGGAAAAAGAGAGAAAATTACTAATATTAAAAATATAATGAATGATCAAAGAAGTCTGTTTAAAAAAATAAAAAAGTTAGTAGTGATGATCTACATAAAGAAGACTGGTCATTCCAAAATGTTTCCAAATGCCTTTCAGCTATATACAAAATTTAGCCACTATCTGAGGAGTATCCCTCAAATATATTAGGCACTCTATGGAAGGGTGAGAAGAGTGATAATTTGACCAACAACAGCTTGGAAAGACTGCCATTCCTGAAGAACTTTACTGTTCATGNTGAATGACTGCACCTATGGTAAAGTGACTTACGTGACAACAATACCTGAATAAGCTGTTGTCAGTACAATCCACAAAGTAGTTTTGTAACAGACTGTTTTTGTGGCGAAGACCCCATGAGGAAAGCTGGGGTGGGACTCTCTCTCTTCTGAGCAGCAGCAGAGACAACGTCTGACTGTAACCCCCCCACTCCCATGTTCCCAGGCTGCTGAGGGAAGGGGAAAGATCTTAAGAGGGAGGGGTGGGGGGAGAAAGGTGTCTGTAACATCTATCAAACGTCTCACTCTTAAACTCTTAAGCTCTGATTTTAGTAGTAGTAGTAGTGAATACTTAATATTCTAAGTTAGAGCCTGTTTTGCTTGTGAAATAGTTAATAAACAGTTGCTTGTAATCTTTATCACAAAAGTCGAGGGTTCTTTCCTTTTCTGAGAAATTTTGGATGTGTGTGTGGGCTCTCGGCATTTAGCCGGAGTCAAACCATAACAATGGAGAACAGATATGATCCTTCTATCAGATCCACAAAACATTAATTTCAAATTTCACAGACCTGAACTTACCTACTTTGAAGTGTGGAAGGAGCATGTGATGCTCTAGTCTGAAGCATTCCAAAGTGACCAACTGTGCACATCTGACAGACATCCAATAGCTCCAAGTTAAGAGAAATTTAGGATAAAATACGTTACTTCACCTCTGTGGTTTTGTCAAGAACCTAAGCCTAATTTTCTGTTAATCAATTATCTGGCTTTTGTTTTCAGAAAAATACTTTTATCTCAAGCAGCAACTAAAATTAAGTGATTAGACTTTTAAGAGTGGTTAATATCCAAACCCAGGTCTCTTTTTTTTTTTTCCCCCCTCTTTGCATTGATCTACAAAGAAAAAAGAGCAGAGATTGCCTGTGGTTGCTACTGAGATCCATAACTGTCTGAGGGGTTTTTCATTAAATTAAATTTCTTAGTTACAGAAGCAGGAAGTCACCTTCAATAAAATAAACATTGTAACAAAATTTTACAAAGTTGACAAGAAAGTTGGCCCCTGCCCCTACCCTCCCATGTTATCTCTCTCTGAAGACACAGCACAAAGGAAATACAAAAGATCAATGACCTTTGAACAAGTAAGTCTCTGAGAACAAAGTTGTGTAGTTTCCTTGTCAGTAAATTTAGTATTCCCTTCATGAAACACAATTTAGTCAACCTATTAAATACAACCATAGACCTTATTAATGGGAAACAGCTAATTTAGCTTTTCTCCAATTATAGTGTAAGGTTGGTGGAGGAGGGAAAAAAAAACACACTAAAACCAACTTCTGATTTCTCCAGCCTTTCCATTGTCTGTAGCAGAAAAACAAAATGAAAAAGTTTTCTTCAGGCAAAAGAACAAGAAAACAATTATCTCCTTCTTACTTTTAAATTCCCTTTTCCCTGTCTACATTCCCATCTCTCTTTATAGAGGGATTATTATCAGAAATAATAAAATCTATTCCCTAGGGATAAAGGATGAGTAAACCTTATGGAAGGTGAGATTTTCTGAACCATTCATTTGCAAAGTCATTTAGTATTCATAACCCCTTCCTTTTAATTTAAATCTGTATGACTTGAGCCAGTTTTCTCTTGGACCAGTTTTACACCCAAACAACTCCTTTCGGCTATTTTTTCCCCTGCATTGCATCTTGTGCTGTGATTTATACCTGAAAAAAGTGAGTGCTAGATGCTGCAGCCCTGCTTTGGGACAATTCTTCATGCACCTTGCAGGGAGGCAGATGATTATCTGCAAGACATAAAGCAGCAGAGATCCTGGGCCCTTTGCCATTTATGGGATTACTTCTGACTTTCAGTAGCACCAAAACCAGGAAACTTTGCAGGGGTGAATCAGATGTAAAATAAAAGAATCTCCTATGAATGAGGGCAGTACACATACGAGCTCTCCTCCCCTCCCTTTCCCTCCCCTCCCTCTTCCTCCCCTTTCCTCCTCTCCCCTCTCCAGACACAAGCCAGCAGCATCCTTGAAGCCATGTAGCTGTGACAGTATCCTATTCAACCCGAAACAATATGCTTTGTGAAGAAAAAGCTTCTCAGCAGGACATTATGGCTGGTCAGTGTCACACCAGAGGGCCTGACTGGGTTCTCAAACTATTCCTCTTCAGAGAACAGCTTATTTTTTATGTGACAAGGAATGGAGCCTCAAGTTGGAACAACATCTTACAGCCCATGTAAAATAAACATGAGAAGGCTGCCAAGTCTGTCAGCACAAATACCCCAGATTACTGTTTCCTTGAGTTGAGAAAAGCTACTTAAAAAAGGAGGTATTGCCTGAATATTCTGATTCCTGAAAATAAAAAAAAAAAAAAAAGAAAGGCAAGTGTTCATTTAGTATATATTTTCTGAGAAACAATTTCTGAATACAGAGGTCTGAAATCAGAGCATGAATAACCTAAGACTGCTCAGAGTCACATGTATCATCCACCCAGGATTCAGGAATACATCATGGCCTGTGAGACTGCATGTTTTGGAAAGAACCAGTTCATCGTGGGCATGCTCAGAGGGCTATTAGCCTAGTCACTGGTGGCTTAATATGCAACTTAGCATCAACTCCTCAGCCACTGTAAGCTTGAAAATTTAATGTGTTAATCTTCACAAGCCTTTACACTGCAGCTAAAAATTACATCTTTAACCCAGGGAACGAGCCTGAGGCAATGAGTCTGAGGGTACTGCAGGAAAACTAAAATAAAATAGCCTAAGTGAACATTACTAGTCAGCTTTGTGCCTCATCCTTGTTTCAGGGTTTCTACCCCTCCCAAGAGGCAAGCTGTTACCAGGCCTATTAAGCTATGAGACTTCTTCCCTGTTCAATCAACTATTTCCAAATTCTTCCTTTTCCCAACCAGAAGACCTGATCACTTCTTCCTCCTCCTCCTCCTTGGTGCCTTTTGCACTAAGTGTGAATGTCAGCAATGGTGTCTTGAGTGAGATGTCTTCAAACTTTATGGAATTTCCCATTCACTCCCGTGGATTGGAGCTTTTCTGGTCCAACTCTAGAGGCAAAATGTCAATAATATAAAATTTCCCAAGCAGCTGCAGAGCCCCTGGAGCAGTATCTAGCTTTAAAGTAGTCAAGATATTTAACTTTAGACTCTATTTTCCGTGTAAGCACAAAGGGGGATGTTTCAGGGCCAAATTCAGAAAATTATTCCAAATGTCTAGTAGAGGAAAAATTCCATGCTCAAAAAGAAGTACACTTGCCTGACATCTTCTAGGATATTCATTCCTGGCAACATGCAAGACACACGAGAACCTAAATCTTAGAAGGTTTTTTCTTGTAATTTTAAATGTTTAGGCTTTCTTGTTCAAACATTCCCCAGGTGGACAGCACTTAACCCAATACAAAAAATAGAATGGAGGAATTGTTGACCTTGTCTTCACTCCCATATTGGCAATGTAATAACTCACTGTGTTAATAAAACACCATCAACAAATTTTGCATGGAATAAAATTAGAAATTGTGTTTATGAGCACTTTGTTTCAATGTGAATACAGCCTGAGTGGTGAAGTGTGTGCTACTTGCCTCCTGCACAGTTCTTATCTCTCCTATAGCCTTATGCTGAGGTGGGTGCACAGAAAGACTAAATCCCACAGTCAACAAGCAAAACAATTACAGGAGGTACCATGAAAAACATCCAAGTTATTTGTCAAATATGATGTCTGTAATTGCCTAAGACAAGGATATAGAAGTGGAAATAGAACACATCAAGGAGAATTATCACAGTGAAAACTACCAGAAGATGAAGCAGCACTTCCAAGAAGCATTTTGACAGTTTCTCTAGGGATGGACTGCAGGAAAAAAGTTTAAGATAACCCTTTTAGTTACAAGTTAATAGGATTGAACATCTTTACCTTTTGTAGGGCTGCTCATACCAGCAGGGAAGCCCAAACCAGCTGAGATGCTGTGTTAAGCTGGTCAGTTGGCAGCCTCACAGCTAAGGCTGGTTGGAGAGTGAGAATGAAACTTTGTTAAAATTATCGGCTTTTGACATTTCCCCTTCTTTTCACAAGGAAGGCTGTCCAGACCTTATTGGTAAAAATACACACAAAAAGAATTACCCTGGCTGGTGCCCAGGCCTGGAGGGCACTAACAGGTTTAAATGGTCCTGACAGGTGGTTTTAAGAGTATACCACAAGAATAATGGTTTAAATGTCTTCTCTGGATGACTTGGATTTGGTCTTCCAGATGACAGCTGATCTCCAAGCTATGACGTCTGTCAGGCAGACACATTATATAAATACAAAATATTAAAGCAGGACCACAGAGGGGCTAATCATGTTTTCTGGTGAACATCTTTCTCCAGATAGATGGCTCTGAAACAAACTTGGGCCTGCTCTAAGGGATTTTTTTATTGTCTTCCTTTCTTGGCCTGAGTTACTCTCTAACTCTGATCATAAATCGCATCATACACCTGTTCAGGCTTCCTGATGGTTACGGACTATTACAGCTGAGGGAATGAAGGTTTAATTTCCACAGAGACACTGATGGTTGAATCAGATGATGGCAAACACAAGGAATATTTATTCAATTAGGCCATCCTTTATTACATAAAACAATGTTCCAACTATTATCGATAATCTTATTATGACTTATCATAATATTATACCAGCACAAACAGTATCCCACCTAATGTGCACACCACAAGAACATGCACTATTGTTCCAACACAAGCCCTGCTGGCACATTTGCACACAAGCTGCCCTGTGATGGCGAAACCACCACTGTCCATCAGTCTCAGTCTGACAATACCAGGAAAGTCATGTTATAAGTTACCAGAGAGGCTATACAGACTGATGGTGGTGGGCAATTGCCAATGACATGGCAGCATATGTGCTCCTCTGCCCTAGACTTGCAGCAAAGACATGGTGCCCTTCCCTTCCTTTCCCTTCCCTTCCCTCTGACTGGCAGTCAGGTGCCTTAGTAGGTCTCTTTGGGGTTTTGTCCCATACTCTTTTATTGTTCAGAAAAACTGATTTACCATCATTCATGCTTATATCAGTGATTTCCTGCCTATGTGTCACATGGACCACTAGCCAGGTGTTTGCAGGTTCATCTTGTCACGATGTTATCAATTTTTTCATCAGTCTCAAGCAGGCTATTAATTTTTCTGTTTCAGCCAAGCAGCATAAAATTTCACATAGTTTCTCCTTAGTATGTCAGCCACCCTGCAGCCACAGCTTACATTTTACTCCAACTTTGGCAGATTTCTAGCATCAAGACAAGGTCCTGCATATTCCTCAAAGCTGATATACTGAGACACTTCCGACCAAAATTAAAAAAAAAAAAAAACCCAAAAAAAAAAAAAAATTTGAAAATATCCCTGTAAAAATTTTTGTAACATTTCTGTCACAACCAGCTGAGGGTCTTCATAATTTCTTGCATAATTATGTTCAGAACAAAATCAATTCCAGATGGTTTCAGGATCAAGGTAGATATTACAGTCTAGGTCTCATATAAACTGTTCAATTTTATTACACCCTGGTCAGTGTCATTAGCCACATTATGGACAAAGCTGACTACGACCAAGCAGCAGAATTTGAAGGCTCAGTCTCTGAGTACTATTAATTCAGATACCCTCCAGTTTCCAACTGAGGACAGTCTGAGTAAACCAAAGGATTAAATTAAAACCCAGACTAGCAACGAACTAAAGTCAGTGCAACCAGGGGCAGGAATCTCAAGGGGTTGCAACATGGCCCAGCTGTGCTTCCCTGACAGAAGCCAAAGTATTGTGAGGCCAGCATTAACATCCTCCTTAAATCTCCTCTCAGGGACAGGGACAGAATTGATGATCAACCTAGTTGGCTCAGAGTGAGTAATGACTTTACCATTTGTCTTGCTCATTGCATTTTTCCTCCTCTTCCCTCTCTTCATTGTTTCTTAAAGTTTAATAAGCTTCTCACATACCTGCTGTTACATCATTTGAGCTAAAAATTTGTGATCATTTCCCCTCATGTCTTGCCTGACCAATCTTTGGACATGAAACTTCCATAAACTTATGAAACAGAAGCATGATTCAGTGTAAAGGTGTTTTTCTTCCCACAGCAGAAGTGAGGAGGGGATGTCATATCCCTTAGGGATTTGTCACAGATGTGTTTTGAATGTTTGCAGTACTGTTAAGTGTAGCTATTTTCCAGAAACGACTAATCAGTTCTCTCCTTAAAAATGCCAGGGTGCTTCTTAGGTGCTTCTTAGGAAGCTATTGATAATTAAATGCGAATTTTTTATATCATCTAGTTATTTTCAGTAGTAGTCATCAAAGAGAAGATAGATACGTTCAGATGAATTAGTACATTTTTAATCAATATTTCTAACTAACATCCATGCCTACTTTTTATC
>WEIV01028628.1:1580-15376 GCA_013390005.1 Calyptomena viridis | reverse complement strand
TTTTTTTTTTTTTTTTTTATTTTGTAATTCCTTTACACCTGAAGGGTTTTCTCTGTGAATCAGAGGCTGGCGAGCTGAGCCCTGCAAAGAAGCCACAGAGAACACACTGCTGCTCCACTGATGCTGAGAGGAGAGCAATTTCTAGCACCTGGTGTCACTATGATAAGATAAAATTGGTTGAAGAAACACCCTAATGTGAGCTCTAGTAAGGGGAATTTCAGGAGATGGAGAGGAAGATCAATTAAAAGAAGTATGAAACCTATGAACTTAAAGTGTTTAGAGTCACTGTTTATTGCCATTAACATGTGCTGTCTACAGCCTATATTCTCACATCCAGAGTTTTTTTTGATTACACCTATACGCTCAACAACTTTTCTGTGCAGAAAGTGTTCATGTTGGCTGAGGTCGTTAAGTTCTATTAATGAATGAACAGACTGGCCTGATGACTCTGAGATGGCCGTAATCAAAGTAGGAGCCAGATCTTTGCAAGTGGTAACAAAGGTGACCCACGTGTCCAAAACTTGTCCAACCAACAAGGAGTTGATTATTTCATTGCTTAGATAAGATTTTCCACATATGGAAGTGTTCTTAGAAAGATCGAGAGAGAACTGAGAAGCATGAGAGAGAATTAAAAAGACAACCAAGAAAGAAGTATGAGATAAGCATGAGAGGAGTAAGAGAGAAAGCCATGATAAAGAACCCTGGACATTAACTATGTATGTATATGTTTGTGGTGTGCAAGATACACAGATGTAAAAATTAATATTAATAAAAGTCTTTAGTTAAGTCNTTTTATTAATGAATGTACAGTCTGGCCTGATACCTCTGAGATGGCCGTAATCAAAGTAGGAGCCAGATCTTTGCAAGTGGTAACAAAGGTGACCCACGTGTCCAAAACTTGTCCAACCAACAAGGAGTTGATTATTTCATTGCTTAGATAAGATTTTCCACATATGGAAGTGTTCTTAGAAAGATCGAGAGAGAACTGAGAAGCATGAGAGAGAATTAAAAAGACAACCAAGAAAGAAGTATGAGATAAGCATGAGAGGAGTAAGAGAGAAAGCCATGATAAAGAACCCTGGACATTAACTATGTATGTATATGTTTGTGGTGTGCAAGATACACAGATGTAAAAATTAATATTAATANGATATGTTAAAATTAATATTAATAAAAGTCTTTAGATAAGTCTTCGAGACTAATAATAACTGAAGATATATAAAAAATCATAATGCCACATGTTCAGATTATTTCTGTACTAATGATTGCATAATCCTACTGTATTTATCTCAAAGGATCTTGTTTGTGCCTTTTCTGTAAGGTAGACACTATGTCATAAACATTTTACTGCCTAAAAAAAAGCAGAAAGACTAAAATGCAACAGTAAGTTCAATGTGATGAAACATATTTGCAGTAAAGTCGTTTGACTTTTCTGTTTACTATGTGAGGATGTACATGCTTCCAAAAGTCAAATTATAGCTAGAAAAGGTCTATGAGATTTATTGCATTGCACCTGACCAGGGTTCATCCAACTCCATGTATTGTCTTCTAATTTGATGCATGAAACAAATGAAAATAGAAACAAGGTCATCTTAAATGTAAAAGACTCATCTTCTGCACACAGAAAAGAATGCTACATCTAATCTAAAAAGTAGAATTGTTAGCAAGGGGCTGGAGCCTGAAAATATGTGTAGACAAGGAAGAGACTGCAATTAGCTGGAGGGGAAAACAGTGATTAAAAAAAGAAATAAACAGGCAAAACCAACTTTTTTAATTATTTCAGCAGATTAATATAACAATCTGGAAATGATCAGCATGATATTTGTGCCATTAACAAAACTCATAATTCCAGTTCTGTAATGTTAAACATAGTGCCAAGGAAGATGATTTTGTGCCAAACTTTCTGTAACACCTGGTGTTAGGAAAACATGTTTTCTATTTCTCTGCTCTCTTATTAAAGGAAGACATTTCAAGTCTCATTCTCCTGAAAGTATGTCACCCTTTCAGTTCTGTATGAGTATTCAATCTTTTTATGAAGAAATATACAGTATTTATTGCCAAATCCTGTCTCTAATCATGTCTTTCCTCTAAACAAGCAAGATGACCTCGAGGTGACTCCCATTTCACTGGCTGTGAAAACCACCTTGCTCATGTCAGGGTGTATGACCTAGAGTCCTACTGAGGTGTAATTACTCATGCACAATTAGGTTTGTTTGGTTTAACTCATTTCATTGGACAAGAGCATATGACACTCATATAAAAGAGGCCCTGATCTGGCTGATGGCCTGAATTCAGCACTCGGAAATATGAAAGTTCAGAACAACACCTCATTTATTCATGTGTCTACATCATTCTGCTTTGAGCCAGAAACAAAATCAGTGCTGTTAAGAAACTAATATCTTAGTATCATTTTCAGCAGCAGATCTTCAAACACTACCTAAAGTAGTTCAGGTCTACCAGGACCTCTTCTAGATGCAGAAATGCATATCTGTGGGCAGGAAATTACATGCCCAAGATCACACGGTTACAGAATCCTACAAAAGCCACTATTTTCTAGCTAGAACTCTTTATTATAATACTATAATATAAACCAATTCTGGTAGCTTGACCTTGGCCAGGAAAGACATGGACCTGTGGGAGCAGGTTTAGAGGAAGGCCATTCAGATGATCAGAAGGATGGAAGACCTCTCCTAGGGACACCGTCCGACAGAGTTGGGGTTGTTCAGCCTGGAGAGTTCTCTGGGGAAAACTTATAGCACTGTCTAATACCTGAAGGGAGCTTACAAGAAAGATAGGGACAGACGTTCTAGCAGGATCTGTTTTGATAGGACAAGGGATAATGGCTTTAAACTGAAAGAGGGTAGACTCAGACTAGTTACACGAAGAAATTTTTCACAATGAGAGTGGTAAAACACTAAGTCAGATTATCCAGAAAGATGTCCCTAGAAACATTCAAGGACAGGTTGGAGTGTGGTTTTAGCAGCCCAGTCTGGTGGAAGGTGTCCCTATCTGTGGCAGGAGGGTTGGACTAGTTGATCTTTAAAGGTGTCTTCCAACCTAAACCATTCTATGAGTCTATGAAAATGGGAATAGGATTTAATAAGAAGACAGAACAAATGGAAGTTCTTCAATTTGCCATGCTTGTTCCACCCCAATCCACCTTGGTCCCTCCATTTCTCACATTTATCCTTTCCCTTAAATGTCCCATAATAATTTTCATGCATCCTCAGAATTACATAATTCCACAATTCCAGAATTCAAAGCATTCCATAAGCAGCTTTACATAGCCTTACAAGTCTCCTTGAATATCCCATAATCAGTTTGCTCTTTCCTATGGTACATGTGGGAAACTTGTNGACACTCATATAAAAGAGGCCCTGATCTGGCTGATGGCCTGAATTCAGCACTCGGAAATATGAAAGTTCAGAACAACACTTCATTTATTCATGTGTCTACATCATTCTGCTTTGAGCCAGAAACAAAATCAGTGCTGTTAAGAAACTGATATCTTAGTATCCTATTTTAACATAGCCATTTTCAGCAGCAGATCTTCAATCACTACCTAAAGTAGTTCAGGTCTACCAGGACCTCTTCTAGATGCAGAAATGCATATCTGTGGGCAGGAAATTACATGCCCAAGATCACACGGTTACAGAATCCTACAAAAGCCACTATTTTCTAGCTAGAACTCTTTATTATAATACTATAATATAAACCAATTCTGGTAGCTTGACCTTGGCCAGGAAAGACATGGACCTGTGGGAGCAGGTTTAGAGGAAGGCCATTCAGATGATCAGAAGGATGGAAGACCTCTCCTAGGGACACCGTCCGACAGAGTTGGGGTTGTTCAGCCTGGAGAGTTCTCTGGGGAGAACTTATAGCACTGTCTAATACCTGAAGGGAGCTTACAAGAAAGATAGGGACAGACGTTCTAGAAGGATCTGTTTTGATAGGACAAGGGGTAATGGCTTTAAACTAAAAGAGGGTAGACTCAGACTAGTTATACGAAGAAATTTTTCACAATGAGAGTGGTAAAACACTAAGTCAGATTATCCAGAAAGATGTCCCTAGAAACATTCAAGGACAGGTTGGACTGTGGTTTTAGCAGCCCAGTCTGGTGGAAGGTGTCCCTATCTGTGGCAGGAGGGTTGGACTAGTTGATCTTTAAAGGTGTCTTCCAACCTAAACCATTCTATGAGTCTATGAAAATGGGAATAGGATTTAATAAGAAGACAGAACAGATGGAAGTTCTTCAATTTGCCATGCTTGTTCCACCCCAATCCACCTTGGTCCCTCCATTTCTCACATTTATCCTTTCCCTTAAATGTCCCATAATAATTTTCATGCATCCTCAGAATTACATAATTCCACAATTCCAGAATTCAAAGCATTCCATAAGCAGCTTTACATAGCCTTACAAGTCTCCTTGAATATCCCATAATCAGTTTGCTCTTTCCTATGGTACATGTGGGAAACTTGTTTCCTCCCTTCTTGTTCAGCTGCCCTCTTGTTCTGCTTGAGCCCTCTAAAGACTTGAGTAATTTGTTCAATGGCCCCTCAGCTAGTGACCTGATGGCGCAAGCTATTGCTGGTGTCTATTATCCCTTCTTTTCCTTAGGGCTTGTGTATCTAGGAGTTAAATTTATTATTTTTCCTGCCTCTTATCTTTGTCTATTATCTGTGTCTCTTATGCCGATAGCTGTTAACCAGATGTCCTTAGATTATATGTATCCTTGCATCAGTCAGTGCTTGGATTAAAGAGTTTGAATTAAAAAGAAAAAGACAGCAAGTCCAGAGCACACCTCAAAGCATGCTAAAGGCTCTGGCTCCAGGGGCTCAGCAAAACAGCTGAGTCCCAAATTTCAGTTTACAAGAGGTGTCAAGCCTCCTTCCTCTCTGTGTTTATCAGATATTCATACACTTCACAGGAAAGACCAAAGCTATGTGGAAATGTATGTGCTGTGTATTTTGTTGTGCAGTGCACTGTAGAAACTTTAGTAAGAGCTAGTCCTGACCTCATGACACTGACAACAAAATTACACAATAACAAAAAATGGTAGTGTTTTATGGCAGTGTTTCTGTTTTATGGCTAAGGGTCTGGGACACAGAGAATGAATGGCTAATCCTAAATCACACAGGAATTCTGTGACAGACTGAGAATTGGACCTTTCTTCCCCAAGTCTCTATCTAGCGAAGCAGACACATCAACAAAATCCCAAAATTCACTTTTGTAACTTTTCCAAAATATGTAGGTACAAGCTAAGAGATTAAATCAATGCTCTTCCCAAGTTGCTCATCAGCTTCCCTTAATGCTTACCAAGATTTTGTTATTCTTTCGGACTCCAAAAGGGTCTTAAAAGCTTCCATTCACAGACAAATCCTTCTCCTTCTTTCCAGAACTGATTTTTATGCTTCAGTAAGAAGGTCTCATTCAACTCTAGTTTAAGAAGACAGACCAGAAAACATCAGAGAGGAGAAATAAAGACCCATTTCCATTCTGTTTTACCCACATGACCTAAATTAAACCAGCACTGGCATGTCAGCACAACTCTCAGTCACTGACTATTTTGCTGTATTGCTGCAATTGTGCTGTTCCATGCAATGATGCTACACAACCCTTCTCAGTCAGCTTTTTGGCTGTGTCTGCATAACATGATTCCCCATCTTCACTGCACTGCCTGTGAAGCCAACAATCTGTCTAGGAGCAGGCAGCTCCAAAGATCAGGGCAGATAAACCAATACATGAGCAGTGAGCTACAATTTGTGTGGTCAGTGGTTCTTACTGGTCCCTGGTGGCTGCATGTGGCCTCCACTGCACTCACTCCATTGTGGCCAAATACTCAGCAGCAACCACCGTGGTGTTCCCACAGAGAAATCCAGGCTGAAGCCCTTCCAAACCTCTTCTAAAATGTGGAATAATTGATTCTCAGTCTCCTACTTTCTCTCTTCCCTAAAGAGCACAACTGGAAAATCTTAAAGTAGATTATACAAGGTAGATTATACAACACAATGACCTGTTCTTTTGTCCTTGCATTCATTTTGCAACAATATAAAAGGTGTGGATAAGAAATCAAACTTCCAGTGAAAAATCAAACTGTCTGGGAGGTCAAGGTTACTAGCTGTTATGTAATCTACAGTCTATCAGATGATCTTTTTCAGAGATTTCCATTCTATCGATGATTCCAGATGAACATTGTGTGAAATATAAGTTTGCTGCTAATTTGCATTTTTTGGTTTTTTGATTAAACACCTTAAAAAAGCACAACAATTGTTGATTATAGCACATTAAAAAAGAGTGTGGTGGAACAATATTGCTCTGCTGCTAAGTGATGATTCCTAAACACATGGCAAAGCCAATGCAAGCAGCAAAACTAGATTTGGCTCGAGTTTGCAAAATCCCCATTTCTTCCTAAAAAAATAGTTTTCTTATTGAAAAACTATTGGAAAATGAATAGAAACTTTTAGTTTTAATGTTGCCTGGACTGTACGTGTTTCTAAATTGGAAGTTGGTGTATCTGAAAATTCGGTCACTGTTTCTATTGGGTTTGTGTGGCAAACTTTTGTTAGTGAGGGATACAGGAGTGGCTTCTGTGAGAAGCTGAAAGAAGCAAGAAGCTTCCCCAAAGTCTGACAGAGCCAAAGGCAGCTGGCTCCAGGACCCCACACTGGAGCAGGGGGATGCCCAAAGAGGCTGTGACCCCATGGGCAGCCACACTGGGGCAGGTGTCTGGAACTGTGGTCCTGTGGAAAGAGGAACCCAGGCTGGAGCAGGTTTGTTGGCACAGCTTGAGACCCTGGGAGGGACCCATGCTGGAGCAGCCTGTTCCTGAAGGATTGCACCATGTAAGGAACCTACACTGGAGCAGTTTGCAAAGAACTGCAGCCTGTTGGTAGGATTCACATTGTAGAGTTTATGATATTTCCCATGGGAAAGACCCCACTCTGGAGCAGGGGCAGAGAGTGAGAAGGAAGGAGCAGGAGAGATAATGTGTGATGAACAGACTGCTACACCTGTTCCCTGTCCTTCTGTTCTTCTTATGGGGAAGAGATAATCTCTGGGAATTGATTTTATCCAAACAAAAACTAAAGTCACCCTTATGCTCTAATTATAACTATACAGTCATTTAAAGACAGATGCATTCTCATTGATATGTGGAGGGAGGTTTCCTTTTCAAAGTCCACAATCAAAATACAAAATTCCACTATTTTTTATCAGGAGACAAACATTTGAATTGGAAATATACTTTCCACAAAATTTTAAAAATAATGGTATCAGTTGATGCTACAATTTCAGTATCGTATTCTTGAACAAAGTAAAAAACAAGCAAACAATAAACTGTAGTTCATAATGAAGAAATAGACCTCTTGGTGGAATTATTTGATTATTGTTTCATGCCCTAACTGCTGTTCTCATTCTTTGCAAGTGCAGGTGCTCTTGTTATCAGTTAGTAGTTGGTTTCTGGCTAAAATGCTTTAGTTTATCCCATTAGGCATGGATAACAACTGTTATCAATTCATGAGGAGGTCTTAACTCCAGTTCCAGGCATCTACATGTAGTTATCTGTAGTGGGTTACTAAGCTGCAGGCATCAGAAAGTGAAAATCGAATCAATACCTCCAGTATGAAACCAGCTGGAAGATACTTTAGCCTGGTTTGATCAATGTGTATTCCAAAACCAGCCTCATTTTAGTGAGTGAAATGTTTCTTTTTGACTTTAAAGACTGCTGAATCAAGTCTCCCATTCTGTTTATAGACCAGTGCAGAGACCTTTCTCTTCAGACAGATCTTCTGAGTGCATTTACAGACCTATAGCAGAGTGTGGTGATTACATTTGATTACATTTACATACTTTAAAATCAAACACAGAGTATGCCCTGGTTTGAGACATCACTCCATCATAAAAACTGTATCCAGGTCATATATAGATTTCTCTGAGAAGAGTAGGTTAGTCCCTTTCCTGTCATTTTGTTTTTTCCCTAGTGACTAATGCTGAGGAACCAGAGTCAACCCAAGAAGTTTCAACACCTTCTCTTCCAGAAATTGGGACATGCTCATCCTTTCTTCTCTTTCTTTCTCTGACACAGTGCAAAGAGACTATAAGCTTCACCAGCTCTCATCTTGTAATACTTTTACTCATTAACCCTGTGGTAAACAAATGGCTGCATGATGACTAGGGTATGGGAAAATGGAGCCCTTCTTGGTGTTGAGCACATTAAATCTTTAATTTTCATCTTGAAAATATTTTCTCTCCCTGTTGACCTTGTTTTCCTGTTACTCAAGGTAGAAGACTAAAAAATGTCATTTCTCTGTTGCTTGGGAAAATTTAAAACCCAGGTTAATTCTGGAACTGTGGTTCATGTCCAGAGTTCTTTGATAATGCATTCTATAGCCAGGGGAATTGCTTAATTCTGTTCAGTTTGCTCATCTCCACTTACACCCATAATGAATTCCTGCATAAATTAAATGATAATTAATTATGTGACATTTTGGACCACATGTTGTGGATTTTTGAGTTAAGATTTCCTGATGGAATCCAATCCATGGGTTTAGTTTCTCCTTGTTTACTATAACAGTTTCCTAAGTTTTTTTCACACACTGAAGAGCTTGAAATGTGGTTCCATGCATAATAATCAGATCAGGGTAAGGTTACATAACAAGAAAGAACTTCACTTTTATCCTCTCTAGGTAATAGATGAGCAAGTCAGACAGGAAATCAGTCTGCTTTCAAACAGGGTATATTAAAAAATTTATGATGCAACGATATCTTGTACTCCCTGGGTTTAGAGGAAAAGTGTGGTTTGATAAAGAGGCATCCTATACCCAAAGCAAAATGGTAACACAATTGCAAGTGTACAGCATGAAACAAAACCACTGACAATATCAATCCTGTGATTAATCATTCCGTTAAGGACAGCCATTTATCAAACGATGAATCTCCCAGCAACTACGGCTTACATGGCTTGAACTTAAAGAACCCTGAATGATCCTTGAAGGATAAAGGAAATGTTAAATTTCACAAAAGTAACATGAACCTTTGCTTTCCTGGGTCAGGAAAATAATATGAAACTACCATTAAGGCCATGATGGTTCATCTTGCATCTGTTGCAACAAACAAGGGGAGAGGAAAGAAAAAGGCTTCTCTCAGTTTTCCTCCAGCTCTCTAAATATTGACATCTAGAGGAGCAGGCAGCACAATGACTCTTCCTAAAGAAGAGGACCTGGTTACAGCTGTTCCAACATTTGGTATTTTGGTGGTTTTGGCTGGGATAGAGAATTTTCTTCGCAGTAGCTATTAGGGGTATGTGTTTTGGATTTCTGATGAAAACAGTGTTGATAACAGAGGGATGTTTACATTGTTGCTGGGAAGAGTTAAGAGTTTTTCTGGTCCTCAACCCACCTGACCAGAGAGGAGGCTGTGGGTACACAAGGAGCTGGGAGGGGACACAACCAGGAAAGCTGATCCCAGCTGACCCAAGGGATATTCCAGACCATAAGGCGTCATGTCTAGCATATAAAGCTGGATGAAGAAGAAGGAAGGAGGGATGTTCATAGTGATGGTGTTTTGCCTTCTGAATTCACCATTATGCCTGATGGAGTCCTGCTGTCTTGAGCATGGCTGAACATCTGCCTGCTGATGGGCAGTGGTGAATGAATTTCTTGTGTTGCTTTGCTTGTGCACACAGATTTTGCTTTACCTGTCGAACTGTCTTTATCTTAACCCACGAGTTTTGTCACTTTTACTCTTGTGATTCTTTCCCCATCTCATCCAGGGAAGTGAGTGAGTGGCTGCGTGGTGTTTGGTTGACAGCTGAAGTTAAACCATGACAGGTTTTCTTCACCTTCCTTGGACATTCACCTCTTTCCAGATGGGCAAGGAGATGGATTAACAGGCATGGAGCCCAAATCATCTTCTCAGGACCAACACCAAGTTTCCTACAAATGAGAAGACAACCTACCTTCCTGGCATCGGTGCTAGCTGGAAGTCAACAACAGCCCTGATCAGTAGAGCCTCCTCCACTGCTGATATTATTGACGAGAAGACTCTTGTCTGTGGCCACTGTTTCCCACTGAGGAGGGGCAGTGGGGAAATGCTATTGGTGTCTGCACATCTATTTAGACATCTGAAATTCAGGAAACACTTTCCACTGGCTTCAATGAAGAAAAGAAGACTCACTGTGCAGTCAGGGAAGTTTGCTCTGCTGGCATTATAACTCTTCATCTGTTTTGCAGGCAGCATGAAAACTTCAGTGTCAAGAACAGTGACATCAACATTAAATGTACCTTTTTCTCTCTTTTTCAGAAAAAAATAAACTAAAAGAATCAGAAGGAAGTGGATAAAAGTGCATAACTTTCCACAGGCACTTCTCTGAAGAGACAAAACAGTCCGGATGAATGCTGAGTTGAAAGAATTCAAGAGTGAACATGTCAGTTAACAGTGATTTGGCTTGAATTATACCTTCCCAGAGGAAAGAGGTAACTCATAAAACTTTCCTTCTGGTAGCTCTCAGATTCTAGCTAATTAATTGCAGTGAAGTATCCTTTAAACTAGAGTTGTGTCAAGGCAAACCCAGTTGCTTCTGATTCAATGTTGCCAAGACTTGTTATTATTATTTTGAAGACCATCTCAATATATCAATGCAAAAATCCTTGTCAGTATAAAGACGATACAGAAATACATCAGTTTATTTATGAGAAATAATATTTCAATGAAGATAAGATGGGAACACAGAAAAACGCATCTTGCTATGCAGCTTTTGAACTTGAATGTCTTGGATAAAACTCGGTGTCCTGCAGGCTCAGTGGCTGCATTGCAGCTGAACAGTCTGGGGTGTCCACATCATCCCTGTTCTTTAAATCTATCACTGTACAGGTGTTTAGGGCCTTCCTCCTCACAGCCATACTGACCTCGCCCTCTTTGTTTGACGTGACATTCCATGTGCAGGGATTTGTCCTCTAACACAAGTTCTTGAGTTTGTTCTGTACACCTGGGGGTTTTATAATGCAGCCTGGGCATGATGGTCTATTGACTGAACAGGAGGGAGCTTTGTAGGCTCTGAGAGTCTCACAGAGGCTGTGGGATGCCACAAGGAGGGTCAAGATCATTGGAGTCTCTTTCCAAGCAAAATACAAACTGATGTGTTTGTCTTTTCTCTCTCATGGCAGCTCCTGCAAATGTGCCAGCTGACTTGTGCTTATTACTTGCTTGTGAAACAAAGTAAATAAATTCTTCTCAATAGCCTTCAGTCCTGTTCCTGGTGACAAAGCTGGCAAAGGTGGGGCGCATCTACAATGTCATGCATAAATTAATAAATAAAAATATTCTTATTACAGTCCATACCTAGAGCTGTATAGACAAGGACACTTGCTTTTTAATTAGCAGTAGCAGCTTATAACAAAATCCTCACCGAGAATCCTGCCAAACCAAACAAAAGCCTATATTGTTTGTTTCTTTTTGTTTTTCACTGCTCTTTTAACCTGTGATAAGACCACATCTTTTCTCATGCTGGGTAGATTGACCTAGATTAACCCTTAACAGATTTCTGGATCGTACAGAAGATATTCAAATACCAGGATGACAGGTAACCTCAAAAAAACCTTGATACATATCTTGTAATTCATATGCAATGCTGCATAAGAGATTGTATTGAGCTGTAAAACAATTTTATTTTTAAACTGTATCACTCACAAAAAAAAGAAGGAAATATAAAAAGCAAAGAAAAGGAGCATGCAATGACCTAAATAAGCTGTGTTTTATCACTCTTAAAAATGAAAAGCAAAGGGGAGCATCCATGTTTATACCCCTGAGCCTCATAGAGCCACAGATGGAGATTGCCACTTTGAATTTTTAAATGGATGTTATTTCTTAAAAAGTACAGAGGAATAATAGGTAGGAGAAAACTTGCTCAATTATTAATAATGTCATTCTGTTAGAAAGATTTAGGAAAAAGAGATAATAATGATTATCATAAAGTGGGAGAATGAAGTGGAAAAATAAACTATAATTTCAAAGCCATAAAAGCACTTGGGAGGCAGTTTTTCATCCACCTTTTTCTATGTCTGACTTTTGCACTTCAGAGCAAAGAGATCTCAATAGAAAAGCAGTTTGAAAAGATTGATGAGAGCTAACAGGACCTGTGTTTTCTTTTACAAATGACTGTGCATTTTGATTTAATATTCAGACTTATTAAATGCAAAAGTGTAAAACTCAACAATTCTAATTCAAGACATAGCCCAGAAAAAATGTACTGTAAGAAGTCTGAGATAGGGATTGTACAGCTGGGGGTGGTTACAATCAGCCTTACCACCACCTTGTATACTCATATTTCTTCCTGAGGTAAATGCCTTCTTGGAGTACATCTGCTTAACTACCAGAGTTCTTGGGCCAAAAGTGGTCCTGATTGACTTTAAAACACCAGATTACAATCTGCAGAGATTTTGCAGCTGTTACAAGAGCAGTTGAACCATTTCTGCACATTTTCTTTAAGAAAGGGCACAAAATGACAACTGGGGTCAGGAAATATCTCTACTCTCCTGATGTATTCACTCATGAAAAAGAGGAGCGAAATTTTCCCTTATTTAAGGAAGCACTTAAACCTGTGCTTACATTAAAGATGTGCTATAACTGATTATAACAGAGTATGAAAGTATCTTTAAATATTACTATATATGTATGTGATTTCACAGACGGTTTTCAGTCTTTCATCAAAGCTGACAGCCAGCTCATTCTGAAAACAGCTTCATTGAAGTCAAGAAGATATTTTTATTGTTATCGATAAAGAGCCCCAAATTTGTATGATGTAAATGGTGCATAAGCCATCTCAATAGCTTACTCCTGTTACAGAATACAAATCTTTATAAGAGGAGAAGAGTATGAATTGTGATATATTACATCCTCTGTCTACAACTGTGATAACACAATCTTCTTTAAATCAAGCAAGTGCTTAAGAATCAACTTCATCAGTAAATTCTGAATTTGAATATGATCTCAATGATCCCATGATCAATGAATTACATCATGAAGGTAAAGTTGCAGTAGATCTTGATAAGGAAACCTTTAACCCATAACACATGACAACAGTCAGTTCAGCCTCAGATCAAAGTCTGTGTGTGTCCAAACCAACGCAACAACCATGCTCAAAGTCATGTTTGTAAACAGTGTGAAACCCAGCAAGGTCCTGTTTAACACTTTGTAACTTCAGGGCAAAGGAAAGTCTGAAGCCCTTAAGCACTTGCCCAAGTGACTTATTTTTGTAACACGTTCAGTAAATATGTAGTATCTTGCAGAACTAGTGCATAAATGCTTCCAACAGGAAACCTTACCCACACTGTTATGATGGCAGCATCTTTTTATTAGGGCTGCAAAAGTGAAAGTAGCATAGCTATGTGCTTTTCTTTCTTCTGCCTTGCCTCCAGTTTCTTATTGGAACAAATTGAGGTTCATTTTCTGACAAATCCATGCAGTCTCTGCTATTCCCTAAATTTTCCAAACATTCCTATTTGCTTGTTATTTTGACATCTTGGTGATTCCTTAGTTTCCCTCTGCTTCTGAAGGGCTCATACTGAGCTCTCTCCTTTATTCTATTTTCCTGGGAGTTATTTATATCTATATTATGGCTTATAACCCTGCAGGCAGTCTCTTCATTCTGCCTACCAGAATTGCCAACACAAATTTTGAGAGCTTCTCACCAACATCAATAGCAAATTCCCTTTGTGAGTCTTCTGAAATCAAAGCTCTAGCTCAGGGTTAAAATGAGGTATATTTTCTGATCCTTATTCCAATTCCTGGTAGAGTCAGG
>WEIV01028626.1:97341-115248 GCA_013390005.1 Calyptomena viridis | reverse complement strand
AGCAGACCTTGGCTATGTCTTTATTTCCTATAGGCATCTTGCCCCATGCAGAACAACTGTGGAACAAGCCATCATTTACAGTTGGATTTACACCTGTTTGTTCTAAAGCAATGACCTTGGCAAATCCTAAATTCCCCTCTGAAAAGAGAAGACAAAGAAGAAAGGTGGAAAATAGACAGGACCAGCTAATGCCTCTAATGTAGAGCCTGTCAGGAGGCTGCTCTGCAGCAGCTCTGATGGGTCAGGCAGCAAAGCAATTCATTTGGGAAGTCAAATTGGGCTCAAGCAAACTCCCCAAATCCCTTTGTCTCTGAATTCTAGCNCAGTAGTCCAGGACTTACTGTTCAGCCCCTGCTGTAGCGAAGCAGACAAGCAGCACAGAGCCAAAGGGTCCTGGGACTTTGGGGAAATGCTGATACACGACCAAGCCTGCCTGGGGACTGGTGCATAAGGACTGCACCACCAGAGTTTCTGGGGGCTCTCAGCTGGGTATTTCCNAATAGTAGTGGGTATTTCCAGAGGCAACAACTGCTGTGAACAGACTCAGTGTCCTTTTGCCTCTGAGGGGGAGAAGCCACAGCTGAGGAGAGTCGATGTCAGAGGTCAGCCTTACCTAAGTGATCAGTGGCTGCTTCCAGCGCTTCCCCAGCTGCAGCATAAATGCCCGAGTGCTTGGAGTTCAGGTCGTTGGTGACCGCTTCGACCAGACGGATCAGCACTGGGTTTAAGCCATCTCTGAGCATGGCTATCATCACAGCCAGCACCTCCAGTGCCTTCTGCTTCACTCTCTTGTTGTAATCGCACGTTCTCAGGAAAAAAAGGTCAAAAATCTGTTATGAAAACAAACGACATGAAAGCTGGATGAAAAGCGCCGAGGCGAGACGCCGGCAGGAGCAGGGCGACTGAAGCCGCGGGAGACAGGCAAGTAGGATCCGAGGAGGGCAGCGGGAAGACCGGCGGTCCCGCTCCGCACGGGAACAAAGAAGACGCGGGAGGTCTCGTTCTGCGGTTTATATCCAAATTCTCTCGCGACCTTCACGCACCCCCGGGACCCCGTGTGGGCTCTCAGGGCGCAGCGGCCCCGGCGGTCCCGCCCGAGAGCAGCGGAGCGGGGCTGTCCCCGTCCCTCCCGGCCCCGCTCCCCTCGGGAGCTCTGCCGGCTGTTGAGGGGGAACGTCCATTCCAGAGGGTCCGGCCGGAGCCGCCCCCGCCGCCCCCCGCGGTGCCGCCGGAGGAGGCGATTCCGCACCTTCGCTGCCCTTCGCTGGAACACTTCAGAGACAACTACCTCATTCCCCAGCGGCCCGTGGTCCTGGAGGGCGTCATGGACCACTGGCCGTGTATGAAGAAGTGGAGGTGAGAAAGAAGTTTCTTCCTTGTCCACGTAAAGGCACGATCGTTCCCTGTGTTGTGTATCCTGGTGCTCGGTGGAGCAGCAGAGACCTTTGCAGAGGATGGAGAGTGTGGGCAGTGAGTTTTCTGGCAGCACATTTCTACTACTCCGTGCTTTGGAACATCCAGAGCATGGCACGGCAGGTGCCTGACTGAGGCAGAGTGGAGGTGACCCTCTGCCCAGCCTGGAGCCCAGGAGCCCAGTGGCAAATCGCTCAGCTGGGAACTCATGAGGAGTGCACTTTGCAAAGTGCCAGTGAGCTGCTCACGGCTCAGGGGGTCTGTGATTTTTACCGCTTGGAACGTGGCAATAATTAGCACAATGGAGAATGAATTTCAGTGAGTAAGCATGACTGACTTTTCCATTCAAAAGTCCAAGCACTGATGTTTGTTCAGTGTTGTGTTTGAGGGTTGAATTTCAGACACCACCATGCAGGAGTGAGTAATAGCATTGTGCTGCCTGGGTAATGTAAGCAGTGGTGCCCATATTTCCAATACTGAGCACTGAGCATTTGCGAGGTAAAGCTCATGATTCCTTACAAAAGGGAAAAAAACAGTCATGCTTAGTTTGAGCAATTGCTTTCATTCAACAGCTAAGGGTCCAATTGACATTAAGTAAACACACTTGTTATTCCATAGGGGTTTTACTCATTTTTGAGGGAAGGTACTCCACCTGTTAATTTTAGACACTTAAAAAGATTACCATTTCCATTTAGGTAATATCATTGTCCGTGGAGGAATGTATTCCACCATCAGAGTAATCCCTCTGGCAGTAACCAGGATGGATGTTATTGGCACCTTTATATGAAATTTGACACTGACAGAGAGTTGAGCTAGTATTGATGATGAAAAGATACAGCATTTTATGTAGGAAACATGGCAGCTGGAAGCAAAAAGATTGGCCATCCCTTTGCAGGAGAGACTTAACAGCTTAAATCTCCTTAGCTCCTACAGAAACAACAGTTAACTGAGGTAAACAAGGTTTCAAACCAAAATAAAATAGACAGTTGTGGAATAATGTACACACAGATCTGCCTGCTGTTTTCCCTGCTGCTTGCATTGTTTTCTGCTGCCTTTTTTCTCTGGTTGGTTAGGTTTAGAGGGAAGAAATTTGTGGTAGTAGAATTTTATTACCTTACAACACTTACTTGGATTTCATTGCCTTACATTCAAAATCAGTAAGGAGCAGTATAGAAGGTAATGTAACTTTCTTTATTTCAGTGTGGACTATTTCTGCCGAGTGGCAGGGTGTCGCACAGTCCCCGTGGAGTTGGGTGCCCGGTACACAGATGAGGAATGGTCTCAGCAGCTCATGACTGTCAGTGACTTCATCAGCCAGTATATTGTGGATGAGGTGTGTTACACTTGTTTTGCTTCATTTCCAAACACAGCTGGGTGGTGCTGGTACAAACAACAGTTTTGCTTACAACAAACATAGTCAGAGGTGATGTCAAGGGAGAGGGTGTGCTGTAAGCACAACTCTGAATTAAAAGGTTTGATATATTTTCAAGATCTGAAGCTAGAAATAGTTATTGCAACAATAACTAGGTTTGATTTTTACATATAATCAAATGTACAGCAGCTGGAATTTGATTAATAAATACATACATTCTGCAGCAAAAGCCTGACTGGTGGAGTCTAAGGATAAGAAATCCTCAGCCAGCAGTTTAGTTTCTCTCTGTCATTAAACTGCTTAGAGAGATCTAGGGTCAAGATCCAAATTAATGTGCCACAAGGCAAAACAATTAGAAGTCAATTAGCAATTGGAATGTCCTTTTGCTTTCACAGAGAATCCAAAGCCCTTGTTTCTGTTTCCTGGCCTTTGGGCAGGTAGGACCATGTGCCATAGCAAAGTGGTCTGTGGTGCAGCCTGAAATGGAGTATGGAGGTGGTTGCAGGGAGTGGAGGGGAACTGGTCTGTGTGCCAGGGCAGTGTGGCTGCAAAGATGCAGCACATTGTCATGGGACTGACAGAGCTGTTGAGACTCCATGGGGCTATAGCTCAGCTTCCTCCAGCAGCTTGAGCTGGAGGAACGATGTATTGATTGTGGAGACACATCTATACTCTCACAATATCAGTGGAGCTGTAAGTTGCTATTTCAGAAAACCCCTTACACTGTTGAAACAGTTGTGGTACTCTGAATAGGACAGTGGAAGTGGATGTTACTTATAAGTAAATTCTGTTCACCTGTAAGTAAATTAACTGACTGAGAAGTCTTACACTGTGTATCACTGAGTTTTTCTCTGCTATCATTTCAGAACAGTGTAGGATACCTTGCCCAGCACCAGCTTTTTGATCAGGTAAAACCAAGTGAATGTTTTTGTCTTCCTATGGTCAAGTGTTCCCTTTGTAGCTCAAGTTGTCTCTGAGGATGTCAACTACATTGAAGGGCATATGGAGAATTCACAGTAATTATCTATTCCCATGATTTGCAGGAACAGAGGCAGAAGTTTGTTCTCTTTGGCTGAAAGACATGGAAACAAAACCCGTTAGGGATTGAAGATAATCAATCCCAGTGCTGTTTCAGTACAACATAGCGTGTACTTACAGGGGTATCACCTGGGAAACAGCAATTCCCCAAAGACTATAATAAAGTCAGGGAAGAGACTTGGACAGGAAATAGTCTTCAATGTTGATAGGTTCACCATAATCCAAAGTGTCACTCCAGTTCACCAGAGTTCAGGTTGGTGGAAGGTGTAAAAAGGAATCTCATGGAGAAGCAAGCATAGTGTATGAGAGATCAGCTGTTCCATGAATAGCAAACCTACTTTTGTGGATGTCTCTGGTTTCTGCTAAAGCAGAGCCTCTAAAGAATGAGAAACCCCTTTCTTTCTCCCGCCTCTTCTTCCAACAGAATCTGCTCACTAGAACAGAATATGAGGATGTTTTCTGCAGATTCCTAGCAGGTCAGCTACTTCTCTCCTGCCCTTGCTGGACAGGCAGGTCACTTCTTTGGAAGCAGGTCACACTTTCTTTGTGTCAAGCCTTGTCCATCTGTTCTATGAATTACATATATTTGGCAAGTCAGCATGTATCCTTTTTAATGTTTATTTCTTTATGGAAATAGATCCCAGAACTGAAAGAAGATATCAATATTCCTGACTACTGCTGCTTGGGGGAAGGGGAAGAAGATGACATCACCATTAATGCTTGGTTTGGTCCAGGAGGCACAATCTCACCTCTTCATCAGGATCCCCAGCAAAATTTTTTAGCCCAGGTATATTTTCTAGTTAGTCTATACATGCCATTAATGCAATACTTAGAAGAAATGCATATGGTATGTGGTAGAGACAAGGGGAGCAGACAACTTGAGAAACAGTTGAAGGATAGAGAACATCCAGATACTATTTTGCTATTATATTGTATTTGTCATTACTGCAACTTAACACTCAGTGTAATTTTCTAGCCACAAGTGTTCCTCACTGAGACAGACCATTACTTACCCTCATTTTACAGATGTTAAATAGAAATCAAGAAGCAGCTTTTCCAAGGTCACACAGGGGCTTTGTAATGGAGTTGGGAAGAACCTGGATGCTGTCACAGTGTACCAAGGAGCTTCTTTTTCTGGTGTCATGGTTAAACCCCAGTCAGCCCTCAAGCCCCACACAGCCACTCATCCACCAAACAGTGGGGTCTGGGAGAGAGCTGGGAGGATAAAAGCTGAAAAACTCATGGGCTGACATAAAGACACTTTGATAGGCAGAACAAAAGCCATGCACACAAACAAAGCAAAACAAATCATTAATTCACTGCTTCTCGTGGGCAGCAGGAGTTCAGCCACCTCCAGGAGAGCAGGGCCCCATCACACGGAACAATGACTGTGGAAGACCAAAGTCATCACTCCAAACGTTTTCCCCCCTTCCTCCTTCTTCCCCCCAGCTTTCCATACTGAGCATGATGTCATATGGTCTGGAATATCCCTTGGGGCAGTTGGGGTCACCTGTCCCAGCTGTGTCTCCTGCCAACCTCCCATGCACCCCCAGCACCTTCCCCAGCATGGCCAGGCAAGGGGCAGGAAAGGCCTTGGCTCTGTGTAAGTCCTGCTCAGCAATAACAAAAATAGCTCTGTATTACCAACTGTGTGTTCAGCACAAATCCAAAACACAGCCCCACATCAGCCACTGCCAAGAAAAGTAATTCTTCCCCAGCCAAAACTACCACATCTGGAAAGCATGATTCCAAGATGGGCTTGGTGCCTACTTTAATCCACTTCAGGTTACCCAGTAAAATGTCTCTTTGTACATGCAGTGAGATATGAATTAATATTCACACTGTGACCTCATGTCTGTTGAGTTACTCTTGGTAGGCTTTTTTGACAATGACTTTAAATGCAGAATAACCTAATAAAATACTGGGGCCCTGTGGCACTAAACAAGTCCAGAAATGTATTCTGTATCCAAGCAGTTGACAACTGTAAATCTTCAGACACAGAGGTGTTTTGCTTACTAGAAGGAGATTGCTGTCCCATCAGACTCTTTAAAAAAACTGGCTTATACTTTCACATATTTTCCATCAGGATTGTGAGATTAAAAACTCTACTTTTGCTTGTTTATGTGCTGAGCCTTATTCTCTCTGTCCCAACAGCTGCATCTTGCTAACCTGTGTTTTCTCTTGGAACTGAGGCTTAATTCATGCCTTCCTAAAGTGGGTTTTTACAACTGCTATGAAACTGTATGGCTTGTATTACTCTTCCCTGCTGTATTACCTGCCTGGCACACACTCACAGCTGCATTTTGAAAGCAAAGTACTGTACTGTACACACTATGTAAAGCTTGAGGGGAATTCTTCTTCGTGGAAATCAATTATAGGAGCTCTTGGACTGGGAAAAGATACTTCCCTGTCAAACCTCAGAACTCGTTTTCTTCTGCCTAAAGAATTGCAGATTATCTGCCAGTGCTGTGAAAGAGTTCATAAGTTGAACGGCAGGTGATCTGGCAGTTTTCAGCTTTCAATTAAAACTGCTCTGCCTCATGATGGTATTTAAACTGTGGCTGTGGAGTAGAGAAGGCACAAGCACAAGTAACAGAGTGCAACAATTCCTGCTGGCTGGGTGGTGGCTGCTGCTGAGCTCACAGTGTTTCCAGTAATGAGGAAGCCAGTATCTGGAGGTGCAGGTTATTGCCCATTAACTGGTGCCTGCAACCTTATAATGTACAAGGCCTTAACCCAGTGAGGCAAGTGAAGGAAGGAGGTCTGAACAGCTGGTGGCAGTCCCAAAAAAAGCTCAGGTATTCAGAAAATGTGCTGTTTGAGCAATAACCAGCATTTTCGTCACTTCCATACATCACCAAAGATACCACCTAACACTTGGGTCTTTAGAGAGCTAATTAGTATCCATAACACCTTTGGGGTATGGAATGCATCCTGAAACCACATGGACAGCAGAAGTTATTCATACCTATGCTCTAGTAATTTAACTAGTGATAGTGAAGAGTAGGACAGGGCGAGAGTACAGTGGTAGAATACATTTATGTGCTGTCCTTGAAGCTACAGACTGAATGTTCAGCATGACAGCTTGGGTATCAGTAGGATTTCAGGAAATCCTATTCTACAGTGTGGGAAGGGATGTTAAGATAGAAGAAAAAGAGCTTGATCGGGAAGGGTTGGGCAGCATAACAGCAGTCCAGAGTATTGTGGTTAATCAGAGTACTGACTTACCCCTTAACAGGACAGTTCCAAACAAGCATGATCATGCCTAACCCTTGAGGAGATCTGGAATGCTGGCAGAAGCAGCATGAATCTTCACCCTAAGCCTTCTGTTCCACTGGTATCGGTGCAGGAGTCAGCTTTGACTCTTTTCTTGCTGCCACAACTTGCAGTTCCTGTGGTGTTCAGGGTAGCCAGGCCACTCAGCTTACAAATTCTCATTTCAGCTCTCCAGTGAAGGAACTGGTTTAATGATAACACAGAAATAAGAGTTTTAGTAGTATATGGAAGCTTAGCAGTCACTGTGCAGGTACCTCTGCCTGATGATGTGAACTGCAATGAAGATTTAACCTTGTTAATCTCAGTTCTACTTATTTCTAGCTATGTAGGGCCCAAATAACAATGTATAAATTGGGTGCCTTAAACTTGGAATTGAAAGTAATTTTGTTAAAGGCATTTCCTTTCTAAAGTTATTTCAAATTCTTATCTACTCCAAGGAACAGGCACTTGAATTTCAATAGCTTGATTTAACTTTTTATTATAGCAGTGTCTATTACTGACAAAGATAATGATGTTCCTTGTAATCAGGTATATTTTACTGCTAAATGCCAGGTACGGCCCACAGCTTCCAGTAATGCACCACTTAATGATGAATGGAAAACATTTATTTTTCTATATACAGGTATTAGGAAGAAAGTATATCCGTCTGTATTCACCACAAGATTCAGAAAACCTGTACCCACATGAAAGCCAAATTCTTCACAACACTAGTCAGGTAAATAGTCGCCTGAAATGTTAATATCAGTAATGCTGCCTTATCAAATCATATTTGAGTAAAGACATTCTACTAATAATCATTTGGTTTTTTAAAGGTCGATGTGGAAGAGCCCGACTTGGTCAAGTTTCCCAATTTCACAAAGGCTGCATCTCAGTCCTGCATTCTGGTGCCTGGCCAGATCCTGTTTATTCCCATGAAACACTGGCACTACGTGCGATCCCTGGAGCTCAGCTTCTCTGTCAGTTTCTGGTGGTCGTAGCTCTGAAGCACCATCTGCAGCATTGGAATGGGAATTAAAGCTCAGGAAAGCAGCATCTGCCATCTTCTCACTGGAGTTTAGAGGGGGAGCAAAACCAAAAACCAACCACCTCCTTGCTTTACCATGGAGAAAGAATCCAGATGGATAAGTGGAAAGATGCTGCTGCAGCCACTTCATTTTTGTAGAAGTTTCTAATAACTCCTTATGAAGAGCATGTGTTGGGTCACTGTCTTGTGTGCACGTGTCCCTCAGAAACAGCCTGTGTCCAGGCACTGCCAGGGCTCTGCCTCAGCCTCTGCCTGCAACACCAGGACAGTGTTCCCCTAGATTACCTAGAGATGGTGCTACCTAGAGGTTCTCTACGTTATAAAATAAAGTTAACACAAAGCAAGGTACCAGTCTCCTTCATGAAAAAGTTACTTGTATATCCCGGATTCAGCCAGGACAGATTTAAATTTTGCAGTAGCCAGGAGGAGCCTGGGCCAGGACCCAGTTTTTCTGCACCACCTCTCTCATTGCTGAGGGGTGAGGAGGGGGGAATGAGTGGTGAGTACTTGCCTGTGAATCTTTGCCTCTCTTCCTGTACACTTTGTTATTAGTATTGTAGCCATTACTGTTCATTTTCTTGGATTCCACTAAATTCTTATCTCAACCCATGATGTTCACCTTTTGTGCCTCCAGTTCTCATCTCCAGTCCAGGGGAGGGAGTGAGGAAACAGCTGGTGGTGTGGAGTGTTTCAATGGGAACACTAAATTGGGGAGTACCACTCCTAAACCACGACATCTTGTTAAAGCCCAGGAACATAACTGAAGTTAACCCATAGTTTAATTGCAGTTAAATAAACTGAAGCTTCATTATACCTTGATTAACCATCAGCTGAACTACTGACATGGCCTTTCTTAAGTGTCACACATCTTTACCAAGGACAGAAATGCTGCCATTCCAGTCTGGTGTCTGGCAATAGCCCTTCCTTTGGGGTTTTTTTTTAGCTTTTCTTGGAAAAAGAATCCTTTCATAAAACTGGAGACAGAAGTGCTAGGACTAAAAACTGAAGGAATCTCAATATGGTAATTTTTTCAGCACTTTGCAGACATAAGCTGACATTACCTCAAGACCTGTCCTACTCTTTCCCAATCATTCTGACTCTGGCAATGTCCCCTCTGTTACTGAGCACAGCTGCCCATGACCTGGCCTTATGTCAAGACAAACTCTTCTGCATCTAAAGAAGGGACAAAACCCAAGCCACAGTGCCACAAGCCACAAGTGTTCCAACTCTAGCCCTAGGTCAGAGACCTTACACATGCTGCAGTGATTTCTTCCCAGCTTGAGGTGCTACAGCAGGTGTCAATTCCATTGTAGAGCTGAAACTGTACAAATAGGGAACACTTACTGAGAAACGCTTCTTTCAAGAGTTCACTTGCATAGATCAGCTTCCAGGACTGACTGAAACATTTGCATCTTTCATCCCCAAACATCACTGAGAGTCCCAACCCAAGATATGGAGCACTACAAACACAAAACAGCCTCCAAGAAGGCTGTGCAGGCATTACCATAGAGAACAGGAGAAAAACAGGAAGGTCAGTTTTATTGTAAGATTCTTAGAACTTCAGAAAATAAGTACACTGGCCACTGTTACTAATGAATACAATACAGTCTGACTATTCTGCCAGAGTGGGTGAAACAGCTGTCGCTGACAGCAAGTTCTACTGGCATCATCTGGGGCTGAGAATGCAGTTCTATGGGGACTGGGAGTTCACTCGACTCATACCTGTAAAGAAAACAAATGGAAGGTAAATGGATGACACACATACAAAAAAAATGGTAATATTGTCTAACCTGATTTTTGTTTTGTATATTCCTATATGTGTTGCTGTTTACAATGTCCAATTCCCCTAGAGAAATCAAGGAATTCCAAAGAGATTCTTATAAGCTCAGTATTTCCAGAAGTTTTATAGTGTCAGGGGTTGTGTGTGTCCCTTATCCCCCCTGCCCTCCTCCTTAAGGTAGTTATAAACAACATGGCCAGGGTCTGCTGTGCCCCTGTGGCACATTCTGGGCACTGTGAGGGCTGGCTGCCCGTGTGTGGTTTAGTGTCTGAAATACACAGCTGAAGTCAGAAATTGTAATGGGAATTAAAGATCAGGAAAGTAACATCTTTCAGCTACAGTTGTAAATAACACAGGCACTGCCATTGAACATCACAGCCCATTTCCTAGTATTATTACACTCAATTTTTTTAAAAATAGGCTTCTTGGTACCTGGAATGTCACAAGACCAGAATTCATTACACTGCGGACAGCGGGGTTCAGTCTGAGCTTTGAAGTACTTTCTGACACAAGGTAAATGCATTCCAATTCCACAGGATTCACATACTTGGCTCTGAAATCAGGAGTGCTGATTAAGAAAACTTTTCTAACCTGTCCTTCAATTTAAGAGAAAGTTGTTACAAAGGGCTGCAGATATGCAAGGCTTTATTCCAAAGAATAGTTCCCACAATACAGGTGGTAGATACTTAACAGTCAAAGCTGTTAAATAATAAAAGGAGGCATTTTTCTGGAAACTAGGAAATACTATTTCCATATACGGACAAAATTTAGCTTGAAATACAACAATTTCAGTGCAATAAAGGAGACCAACTGGGAAAAAGTAACATGGAATCTTGTTAGTTAGTTGGGCAGACCAGAAGATGCAGGCTCACAGAGCAAGAGAATGCAGCAGTTTGGGAATGGAAATCCAGGCTGTAACCACTTACGTAAGATCAAACTGGTAATGTCCCAGTTACCAAAACAGTGATTTAGCACACACTGTAGAGCACACGTGTTCATTCTGAGGTCCAAACACAAGTAGTTCCTCAACCAAAACCCCAGGAATCCCAAGAATGAGCATGTGTCATGTGAAGACTGCTGTTGATAAGGCCCAAAGAGGAGATTGCTAACACCTTACTGCTAAACCTGTTTTCAGCATCACAGGTTCATCTTTAGCCTGCTGGTTTGGAAAGCCTGACAGCACAACCACATTCCTCATTGGGTGAGTGCACTTTCCCCAAGCTTATACTTGGAGACACTACTCCAAGACAATTTTTTCCTAAAGACAGAAGACAAAATGCCTACAATGAAAAAAAAAGTGTTTTTTCATGAGCACTGTGACCAGATTACAAGACCAGGATTTTTTAGTGCCTGCCTAATTCTCAAAGGGAAGTATAAAGGACCTCAGCTATGAACACACCAGTCCATTGGCTGAGGTGATAAACAGATTTTACCTGGACAGCGAGGCTGTGACAGATGTTACATTTCATTGCCACATCCTGGTAGTTGCTGAGAATGTACTGTTCCATCTCAATTATGCAACGAGTATGCAGAGTATATTCTCCATTTTTCTAAGGAAACAAGTATCAAGATGAGGAATTTTTTTTAATTCCTTTGACCTTTTTTTACTTTGCTAACAACCTGCTAGCAAGCACTTGACAGCTGCTTTTTTCTGCCATCATGAAACTATCATGCTGATACTGGTACAATGCAAAGCCAAAATGCTTTTGAAGTAGCAGAACTCATTTGTTTAGAAGAGCAGAATAAAGATCCCACACCTTTAACAGAGATCTAGTCCTTGGAAAGTACAGACGAGCAAGCATGCTCTTCTTAACAGAGGCATGCAGTTTTGGGACCCTCCATTTGCATGCCAGAGGAAACTGCCAGCTTTCAACAAAATCTAGGCTTTTACTCCTTGAGGTATCTTTGGAAACCTCTGCTAAATCACTTTACCATATAAGTGACTATGTGGCAGCAGGTTGGAGATCTATGATGCAATGAGTCCAGCAGAGAGAGGACTGAGGTCTCACTAGGCAACGACTGCAGTGTCCACAGGGTGAGTCCATCTCCACTGCTCCCTCAGGAAGTAAAGGAGATGTGGCCATGGCACAGCAGCCCACACATTCCTGCTACAGGAGTTTTCAACATGTTTGGCCTCACCACTTTTCAGGACATTCCAAATGTAACTAACAGCACTGATCACCCTGGAGAGCTTTCCCCAGCTCTCCTTCCAGGTTGAAGGATGTCTGTGTGTCACCAGGCAGAGCAGGAAACACGAACGCACCTGAAACTGAAACCATGGGATCCTATACAGGCCTACCCAAGGACTGTTTTGTAAGTCTGCTTCCTTTCCTGCAACAATCACTGGCACAGCAATAACCACAGACCCCATAAAACCATTTTTGCCATAATTCATTAAAGAGCAGCTCCAGTTTCAGCCATCATATCCATAAAAACATGGTAGTTGGACCTATTGAAATACGAACACTTGAAAGCAGTTACCTCAGAGAGCCACTTATCCTCCACAAAAACTTGCAGCACTTGTTCTGCTTCCTTTTTCTTCATTTTCTTTGTCTTAAGCTTGTCAGCCAAGTTTAAAATATCTGTAGATGAGGCAAAGCCATTTTCTGATAAAATGATTAGGTCCATCTACAGAAAGAAACATTACCAAATATTAAAAAAGCCTGGAATCAGACAGACATGCCTTAACAGTGATGTGCTGATGTGCAGTTTTTTAGCATCCATACATGTCAGAGACACTACAGTTTATGGCTTGAACCTGTAAAACAAAGGCCAAAATCTGAAACAGTCATTGTCCCCTTGACAGTTTTGATCTTTGCCAAGTAAACATTTCCACAAATGGAAGTGTACGTGCTGCCTCAGTGAAGCTGCATTCAGGGACCCCTCAGCACACTCAGTGGTGACACATGTTTCTTTTTATCTGCTCTTTGTCAACTTCAGTTTTCCACTCTGGAGTCACTAGTACTCTTGAGCCCACCTGGCACTTGAAGTCTGAACAGAATCTCCAATCTCCAGAGAACCTCCCTGGAAATGTTCCTGCTGCTGGTTGGCACAGAGCAGCACAAAGTTCCTGGCAGGAGCGACACAGGCCACGACAACACACCTCTGCAGGGCTGACCTGACTCTGTGGGGAGGGCAGGGGAACCTCTGGGTTCTAAGTCTAACCATCTGTTAGACTTTGGCAGCTGTCACAGAACAGTCCATACAATTCTCTTTCCAGTTTATACAGAAAATTTAATGAGTGTGCAAATAAAAAATATTTAAAAGTTGAGTGGCTGGAGACAAAGTCAAAGACACTGAGAACAATTCACCAAAACATCCAAGATACATAGCTATGATCACAACCCACATTAATGGTTGTTCATAAGAAATTAAGCATCAAATGTCCTGGAATCCTGGCCCAATAGTTCTATTTGGAACTTCAGAAAAATCTCAAGCATATGTTTTGTTTCTGGACTAGTTTATTAACACAGAATTAACCGGCTAAGCAGTAACAATAGACAAATATTTATATTCAAATCAGGAAATCCAATTTGTATGTTACTAGCATTAAAATCTATTGTATATTAAACTACTGAAGCCAGTGAAAAAATTCAGCAATCACAACTGAAAATCCTGAAGAAAGGTGTTTGTGTAACTAAAAACAGGTGTGTTGATTCCTTAATCCCAAGGAGCATTTCCCTGGTGCTGCTTTGCCTTACCCATAACTGACTGACAACAGGGAATCATTACTTGCACATAGTTCCCTCCCTGCCAACCCCATTTGATCTGGGATAAACTTAAGTAAAATAGCAACTAGTTCCTGAACCACATCTCCATTTATTTCCATTTCCATTCATTTTAAGATAATACCTTCCCAAATAAAGTGATTTAGTAAGTGATAACTGACATACTTACAATTTTTCTGAACAATTCTAATTCAATTTCTGTATAGTCAGATGCCATTTTAGTTACTTCAGTTTCTGCCAAATTCACCTACAAAAAAAAAAAAACTGAAATCAAAGCGCCATTGTAGTTTTACACCAGAAACTGTAAAAGATCCTCTGAGGCAGAGAACACATCATCTTACAATTAACAGAAACGTCAGTTCTTTTAAGGGGCATGAAAGAGGCTGTTCCTTGAAGGGCACTCAGTGGTACTCAAGTCCTTTCTTTACAACCCTGGAACTTCCAGCCACATGTTCTCCACAGCTGCCTCTGCCCAGGTCAAGCCCCTCCAAAGTGACACAGAGGTTGCAGCAGAGCTGACCTGTCACACCAGGAACGGTGCTGGACAGCAGCATGAATTATGCTATCAGCACCTTCTTTTTCACTCTGAAAAACAGTTGTTGATGGTTCCTACTCTTGCTGCACATGCTACTACTACTAACTGACAAAATGACCCAGAAAAGTTAAAAGCAGAAGCTAGTGTTAGAATAGCTCCTGTATGGTCTTTTGAAATTACTATTTGTAAGGGGGTTAAGTGAGCCTTGCACAAGAGATGGTTGATTTAAGGATTTCTCTTTTTGTTCAAGAGATCTTTAGTAGCTGAGAGACTCAAGCTTGGATTTTTTTCCCTCTCCAGCCTTTCAGAGCAGTTAACTCCCTGGAAAGAGAACTGTTTCACAGACGACCTTGCAGCCCCTGCGAGGGGGGCCAAGGCAAGCTGTTAAAAACGCTTGGAGAGGAAAAGATTTTGCATCTTTTATGCCTGGCATATACATTGGCAAACTCTGAAAAATAAGTTTCCCTAAGTCCTTCCACTGCCTGGCATTTTGGGGGTACCTGTGTTATCTTCCTTTGCACTATTTAACCTTCCCTCTCTGACGTGCACATTGCAGAGCATCTGGAGAAACTTCCTATAGGCCACTCCTCAGCAACTCTTTTGTGGTAGGTTGAATTTTGAGTAGGAGAAAAAGAAAGCTAGTGTTGGAGGGGTCCTATGGAAAAGGAATCTTACTTCAGCACCTAAGCAACATTTCTGTTAAATAATTCTGATGCTGCTGTGGTCCTTACTGCCATGTCCTGTTCCCACACACCAGGGCTGTGGCAGTTTCTCCTCCTCTCCCCTGTCCTACCAGCAGCTCCTGTGTGCAGCACTGCCCACACAACCACACACAGCAGGTACCTACTACAGCATAATGTGCTCGCCCGTCCTCTTCCGACATCCCTTTGCGGATCTGCATGAACAAAGGCTGAAGGTGCCTGTTAATAGTGCTGATGAAATCGTCCAGTTTATCGTGTGCGTAGGAAACTGAAAATAAATGAGAAACAACACATAAAGAGAAAAGTCAAGCAGCTACACATCAGGTAGATCTTTTTATGTGAAGCATTTTTTCCCAGGTAAAAGCACCAAAACTCCATGAGGCAAATTCAAACAAGGCTGTTCTATTTAGCAGATTTATCATTTCACTATGCTTCTGTCTCCTGGCCTTCTGAGACACTCAGCTCCTTCAAAGGCTGAAGAGTCCAGACATTCTGCCTTGCTGTAGGGAACCCACAGCATTAATCCAGTAATTACAGTGACTTGAGCTAAGCTGAATTGAAAATAAAACATGACCAGGAAAAATTACTATTCACGATAGAAAAACACACTGGCTTGCTTTCCTTTACACACAAGGGATTCTTTGTTTCTGTGTTCTCTTTCACAAATTAATGGCATGTAAATAATCAAGTTACATATAAAAAAAACCCCAGACTTGTAGAAACGTGTATCCTGTGCCATGTTCTACAAAGAAATGAAATATTAGCAGCAGTTCTATTACAGACATAATTAAGATGGTCTTTGGAGTCATTCTGTGGAAGTGAATGGTCCTTGCCTGCTCAGCACCAGCACAACCCTCAGGTCCATCCAAAATAGGATTTTGTCAGTGGCAACACCCCTGTTGCCTTCATCAGGCTATGGTTTAAAACCCAGAGTAAAGAAACAGCTCATAACTTCAGAAAAATGATTCATGTCTCAAAAATACAACCAGCTGTCACTAAGTGAATCCTGTTGTCAGTCACAGGAGTCACTCTCTCATGTCACAGCAGGAGGCTGAGGTCCCACTCCCAGAGCACAGTGCCAAACAGCACTCACAGGGTGCTCCTGCCCAGGAGTTCATGATTCTTATATATAATGCTCTTTAAGTGAACGAAACCAACTACCAGCAAGAACAGTAATAGATTACAATATTTAAGTATAATTTGCCACCTGCCTGGGCCCTGTCAACAGGAAACACTGCACACAGCACAGTCAGAGAGCGTAAAAGATGAAAGATGACAAATATTCTTTTGTACAACAGCTGTAACATTTTAATGTGAGATGAGTGACTGCTCCAGTAAATATTCTGTGAAAAAAAGGGATACAAACTCTCAATAAAAAATGAACAAAGGTCAGACCACACCAAAAGCTGCACTTCACAATTTTAGCATCTAAGAAGGTGGTCAAGTTATAGTTTCTGACTCAGCAGACACAAAAATAGTCTACTTCATCCTGACCTTACAGCTATGGATAAAGTAGATACAAATCCACAGTAAACCAGAAGAGTCTCCACAGAGTGCGTAGCATGGTGACAAGACACAGGGACACTCCTAAGCTTGGCAGGAGCACAGCTTCCAGGACTAGGAACAGACAATACAGTGCAGGTGAGATGGGAGAAAGCACAGCCATCCACCAGGAAACCTCATCTCATCCGCACTGAAACGTTTCTGCAACAATCACTTCTGCCACAAAACATGAGAGAAATAACTGAAGTGCATTTACTTAAAAGCATTCACTACAGTGAAGTACTATCAGTGTAAAAGCTGATTTTTTTAAAAATCATTTATATGTATAACCAATAAAAAAACAACTCTGCTAAAATGAAAAGTGGTATATATGAATCTGACCTGATTAGAAATTAGTTTACTCACTGCTGTGTTATTTTATCTTTCAGGAAAGAGAGAGGATGCTCACACCATTAGCTTTTTAACTTTTTTTAGCTGGTGTGTGCCTTTCAGAAATCCAATTATTTGTAAGCTGCACTGGGAAAAAAAACCACTTCTTCCATCCCCAAGACATACATACCTTTATCAGTTTCACAGCAGTAGTGGTGTAATTTCCTTGCCTCTGATCCTTCTGTTATCCCCTTAGACATCAGAACCTGCAAGAACCGTCGATGAGCATCAGTCATCTGTGCTGCCATCGCCGTGTTCCACCAGGCTTCAAGAGCTGCAGGAGGTGTAAGCTGGAATTAATGCACATGTTCATGCAAATTAAGAAAACACAGTCCAAGCACACATAAGATTTCAATTAAACTCTCTTACATTGACTGAGGGAACAAAAGCAGATCCTTAGGTCATCCTCGAGGATGCAGATGGCGGACAGCTCTGAGGTTCTGCAAGGGTGCAAAAGATAAAGTCCAACTACTTTTAGCCACAGAACAAGGTAGGCATTGCCACCAAAAAACAGGAACACCAACGTAGCACTAAAGAAGCAAGCACTGCTTTACTGCAGTGCTGCGTGCACAGGGCAGTGACTCCTGCCTAAGGTGCACACTTGGCTCAAGACGACACGTGCATTCTCAGAGGGTCTTCTAGGAGGGGTCTTTGGCACCTGGTGGTCGTTGAGCCTCTGAACTTTGATCTTCTACATACGGTGTTGTTTTCATTGAAGCTGAACCGTTTGTTCTTGAACAAACTGAGCTGGGCTGCTTTGACTTATTACAAAGCTCCCAACGTTCCACTGACCGTTAGTAAATCACTTACAACACACTCACCTCCAAACATGAAAATAACTGCTGTGTGACAAACACAACACCATGTGCGGCTCTGTGTGGAATGCGTTTGTGGGATGCGGTTCTGTGAGGGCCGCTCCTGTGCCCCACCGCTTGGTTAGAGCACAATCAACCAGAGGGCAGCTGACTTTGGACCGCAAACCCTCCTCTACACGTCCCGAAGAACGCCAGAACTAACCAAAGGCAGCTCAGGAAATTCCCTGACCACTACACCGACCGACCGCCTCTGGCCGAGCTCCGGCACCGCCGCTTCGCCGCCCGCTCGGCCC
>WEIV01028626.1:40371-97250 GCA_013390005.1 Calyptomena viridis | reverse complement strand
CTGGAGCGGAGCCCCGCGGGATCGGCCCGGGCTGGAGCGGAGCCCCGCGGGATCGCCTCGGCGGCCGGACACGTCAAGGTATGTCCGGAGGCCGGACTGCGTCCTTCTCGCCATCCGCGTCTGGCTTTCCTTTGTGCGATCTGTGCTTTCCTCCTGTGTACCGGGAAGGAGGGGCGGGCAGGGCTCCTCGGCCGGGCGGGGGTCCCAGGGCTCCTGCCGGGCGGGCTCCGGCTGAAGCCCACGAGCAGATGCGCTTCTCCTTCCTTGAGGCTGTTTAACTCGGGTACTCCCTTTAAAATACTCTATAGACAGAACTGGCATCGCTGCACGAAATGCCGTTCCCGCCGGCCGGCCCCGCCCAGGCCCGGGGCTCGCAGGACTCGGGGCCGGTCCGTGCCGGGCAGTTCCCGGACGGGCTTTCTTTTCAAGTATTGATACAGAATATGTTGGTGAACCTTTTGCCTTGCCATGTACCGCTTGTCTCGTTTTAATCTGCGGTTGCAGCCAGTGCCTTAGACTGGAGAGGGTAAAACAAGATGCACTTGAGTTTTAAAAAGAGCCAGTTTTAAACAGGCTTCAGCCGTACAATTGCAGGAACGGTGCATTGAGCAGCCTCGCATTAATCGGACCTCTGTGGTTTGAGCAGGAGTTACTCTTTGAGCGTAACAGTTTTGCAGATTATACCTGTTAATGGAATGTGACCCTAATTTCCTTAGAAGATCAGAAGTTAGTGCTGTTTTTCTTGATAGTGCATGAAATCATTTTAACCACGTCGTATTTTTTTCAAGAAACCAACATGACAGGTGATCAAAGGATGTAACTTGTGCCAGTAATCATGTAGACCTTCTAGCCTCGACAGAGATTACTTTCCTAGTTTTGGGGAAGTCACTTATGTCTTTACAACTTACTTTTCTTAAATATATTTGGATTATTAGGTTTGCTGCAATTTTGATATGTTCTGTATGTGTTACGTACTTTTTTAAGATTGGTATTTCATTATCTGATATAATGAAAAACCTAAGAGATAACAGAAAGAAGAGCTATGGACATTTCAATTTTTTTTGCTTTTGCAGTTTCATTAGACCTCTGAGTTAACTCCATTTTCATCACTGTGTACGGATCTGTTTTCCCATGGGGAGATGGGTTTGCTCTGCCATCTGTTCATTTGAACGTTCTTACGTGGTTCAGGATTCTCTGCCAAAGTTCTAAGAGTTTCTTGGAACTCCAGTCATGCGACAGTATTGCTTAACAGTGGAAAGCAAATGCTTCCTCTCTTGAGAACTCCAGGAAAAAGGAAGAGCAAGGATATTTTTATGCTGGAGCGGTTTGCTCTTTTTTCCTGAGCAGCAGCAGCAAAGGCGCTTGTGTTCTTTTCAGAAAATTTATTGCTATGCTCAGTCACTTTTTGTGTATTCCCAGAATGTGAAAAACACAGCTCTTGAGTAATAGTTTTCTTGAGCATTTATGAGAAATTTGTCTTTCTGGTATGTCCTTTGTTACTAGATGAGCAGTAACTGCCCGAGAGAAGGTCGTTGAAGAATTTTCATTCTGATCTTCTAATTTCACTAACAGTGTCCTTAACAGTTCCTTAACCTCTAAAATGGAAACTTTCCCTGTTTAACCCTTAGAAGCAATTTTTAAAGAGATGCCAGTCATGCATGTGGGAATGGGAGAAATAAAATGTCATTAAATGTGACTCTCTGACAAACTTGGATTATGATGAAATTGCCTTGGAACTGAATCTGACATACTAAAGTAAAGATTGATCATAAGTGAAGGGCTAGTGCTTTTAAGTATACTGGAAAAATATTCTATCTCTATATTTCACAGTAGTTTGATTTATGTGTATTATTTATCAATAAAAATGTTTTTTCTGTCACTTAACTGAGGCAGAGTCTGGCTGTTGCCCACCTTGTGTTTAATTTATTTGAATATTTGACAACAAATAATCAACAGCTGTACTTGAGAATCTTTGCAGTTTGAGGAGGAGATCCCTGAGGGATGTGGTGTTGGTACTGTGTGGCTGTGCATCCTCTCCTGTGTGCAGTGCCCACGTGCATCCTGCCAGAAGGTCCTTGTGTTCTCCCTCTGCTAATCACTAACGGGTTTATGTGGCAGCAGAGTTGCTGATCCCTCTTGTGTGCTGGTGGGACTCACCTGTGTCAGGCACGTGAAGGGTGGTTCTGTGACTGGGACAGAGGGTATCAAACTGCCATCCACAAATACCTTCCAGTGGTCTCTTCAGAATCTGACAGAGCTTCTGCAGAGCACCCAACACCACTCTCCTGCTGAATGAGATCTGAGAAATTATCTTTTTGTCACACTGAGAGAATCATGAGGCTTCAAAAGAAAAAATAACATGCCAGCTGGGAACTTTACAGATGTAAACAGAGCAGCTGAAGCTCACTGGCAGCAAGAACAGTCTGTCAAGACATGGACATGAGAAAATTCCAAGAGTGCGAGAGGAAGGGATCAAAAAGTTGTGTGTTAACAATGTGCTGCTGAACAAATTTTAACCCTCTTTATACTGAATGCAAAGTCAAAAGCATATTAGTTAGCATGACTTCACCTGCAAACTTACCAAAATTTTAAATGCCTTACATCCATTTGTAGTGATGTGAATGCTAGTAGCCATATCTTAGGCAGAATATCTTGTGGAAACATGCTTTTTAAAAATCTGAAATGAATTATTTCATCTGTTTTCAGTATACCTAAATGGCTTTGCTATGCTTAAGGGATTCTAGTAAGTAAAAGCTGCATAATTTTCCTTCTCCAAAGTTGTGCTGGTAACACCATGATTAGGTGTCTGGTTTACAACTTCCATTTTTAATGAATCTGCATTCTCTTGGAGCAATGCTCAGAGTTCTTTGCTAACATTTTTTTCAAGAGGGTGGTATTCGTATTATCAACTTACAGGTGATAGGACTTAGAAAACATTTTAGGCAATAGATCAGACACTTCATTCTTAAATTCTTTTAGTTATCTGAGTGGAGTCATAGGGCTTTGGTGACAATGTCACTGATTTTGGTCTAGTGCTTACCCTTTCAATAGCTCACCTGGCAGCAGCTTTCCTTGTCTAGTAGCTGAAGAGAGTAGGTCCACTGCCAATGTCAGTCTCATATCTGTCATTAAAACTTTGCAGAAAAGTCTTGTAGCTCATTCGTATTCTCCTTATTCTTCTACACGTCTCATTGTTCCATGAGCTAATTTTAGGGACGGGTGGTGGGAAGCAGGCACAGCAGGAGGTCTGAATCCCAACATCTAGCAGAGTGGTAGGAAATACTACATACACCCTTACCTTAATTAGGACAGGGATGTAAGCTCATAATAATGTTTGCTCTTGGCAGAACTGCATCCCAGCTTTTCCTGCTGAACCTGATCAGTGTCAATGATGGCAAGACTCCCAAATGCTACACCATATACCCTGTGGATCCTTTTCCTTTCATATACAAGAAATGAAGGTAGGTTTGTCAATATTTTAGATTATTATACTGAAGTTTTTATTGACAGCATTTTTCCATGACTAGTAGGCAATGCTATTACCACTAATTAACTCCTATAAAATTTGTAATTTTAAATGTTAGAAATAGCCATGTACTAGAATAAATTCTTAGGGTCTTTTCCTTGATATTGAACTTCTCCATAAAGGAAAGAAAAATTAGAAATTTGCAGAAAGGAGAAACAGGTTTGGAAAGTCATGTCTTTCTCATTATCTGCTTTGCACTGGACATCTCTGAGATGAGCTCAGTTGGTTAGAGCATGGTGCTAGTAACAACAAGGTTGTGGATTCCATTCCTGTATGGGCCATTTGCTTAAGAGTTGGACTCCATGATCCTTGTGGGTCCCTTCCAACTCAGAATATTCTGTGAAATCTGTAATGCCTATGGGAGGCTTTCTATGCCTGGCCTCCTTCCCCAGGCCCAGGAGGCCTGAGTTTCTCCTCTCTGGTGTGAAGCACAGCCAGGTAAATCACTAAAGGAACACTGAAGTAACTCCCAGTGAAATTCCTGAAGCCTCTGTGCCACCACATAGTTGCCTGGATTTGAACAGATTTGGCAGCCCTTGCATGTGACCTGTGGCTGCACAGGGGCAGAGCAGGGATGGGATCTGCTGTGTCCCACTGCACTGGTGGCCTGGCAGCTCGTGTTGAGTCCAAGTGCTGCTGGTTCCTTAAGGGTTATTTCATCAAGTTCAACTTTTTATGGTATTTGATTATAAATACAATTTAGATATATAAAGTCATGGTTTTCAATAGTGCATTTTTGTTCTTTGGAAAATGAACCATACATTTTGCTTTCTGTAATTTTTTTAACTAGTTCCACAGTAGTTTACCATTTCTTAGGTCTCATTTTGTTTTATAAAGCAAGCCAAAATAGTTACAAGACAATTTAAAATAGCTTATCTCTAAAAAAGAAGGTTTATTTCATACTGTCATATGTACTGTGAAATAGTGCGGTTTTGAATTAAGCAGAAGCATCGAGGTTTGTGAGTGCACATTGGTTGGGTTGTCTGATCTAGGTAACCCCACATTTTCTGTAAATGATCTTTATCAAAGTTTAATTTTACAGTGTTTTGTTTGGGTCTGTTTGCCTAGTTAACTACCTGTTTTAGGTTTCTTCAGCATGGTGTACTATTTGAGGATTAGAGATGAAATTCAGTATTTAAGTTCCCTTTTTTAACTACACAAGCTCAAAACAAACTCTGTACTATATGTAGTTTCAAAAGGAAATTCTCAGATATCTGAGGTTTAAAAAAAATGTATGGTGTACCAGAGATGGAAAAGCAGTGAGGTCACAGGAAAAGAGTAGAGAATATAATTTAGAGTTCTGAAAAGACATGAGGACTCTGAAAGGCAAGATAAAGTAAAGCTGCTGATAATCATAGCTTAACACAGCAGGAAGACCTCCTTTAATTGAAGTATTCTTGAAAGCGTAAGATCATTAACACATTGAAAAATAATGTTGTTCATCCTTAAAGGGCTTAAAATGTTAGAACTTCTGTCAAAAGTACATTTTAAAGTAGAAAAAAAACTAGCAATAAAATTATAAATGATAACCAAATATAAACAACATCAAGAGGGTAATGATTCTTTCAAAACAAAAAAAGCAGTGTGACTGCTCAAGTATTGCAGATATTTAACTGGCTGCTTTTCTGATGATTCTTGGGATTTTTGGAAGAATTGGGGACCATGCAGAACACAAGGGAACTTAACATGGTACCACCATCCAGAAAGGACAAAACATTTCCTAAGTATTTGAACATTAATGAAACCGTGGGCTGCAGTCTGTTCTAGGTTTATAGGCAGTCAATATACCAGACAATTTATAATCTAAGTTTTATAGATCCCATGGTGTTATGTATCATGTGCAGTTAAGTACCCATTGGAAAGAATAAACCTGTGAAGCAGTGGCTGAAGCATGAGGATCTTGCAGGATGAGAATTGTTAGCAACCAAATCTTGCTTATAAATTACAAGCATGACATTTGCAATGTAAGTGACAAGCCTAGAGAGTTAGGAATGTACTGGACCATGTACACAAAATTGGCTCTTGTATAATTGCCACGGAAAAACTTCTAGCAGAATCCCTTCAGAAGCTATCAGAAAAATCTCAATTAATAGGATTCTAAAAACCAGTCAAGGCTATTTTAAAATTTTTACAGGAAATCGAGATGTAAAGCAGGAAAGAAAGATTTATATTTGCACAGCTTGTGCAAAACAAGAGAGAGATTATTTACTAATAAAAGAGAAGTTAAACATCAGAAAAGGCAAATAATTTTCTGGGATGATAAAAGTATTAGCTCTTTCTGACTGCTTCACTGAGAAGTGGTCACACTCCAGTGGCAGAGTTGGCACACTGTTAGACTAATAGGGAGCATGACCTTGCTGTCACATAGCTCCTTCCCTTCTCTTCTATGACTGGCTCATGTGAGTGCATTGAAATAATGGAAAGTGAGGCTGGAAGGGTTACTGAAGATTGTGCGTTTTTTACTTAAATACTGCCAGTGAAAGCGGTTTTAAATTTTAACGTTGAGAGTGTGGAGACTTTTTGCTTTCCTGTACCCTCTCAGTGCCTGGCACAGTGCAACTCTCAGTCTCTCCTGGGCTCCAAATGCTCATAACAATTACAAGACAGAACAGGAAATCCTGCATGAAATGAAGAAAAGGTGTATAATAGAAGAAAGTCTGTGACAGGAAGATCTTCTATGCCCTGGGGAGCTGCAGACAAGCTTCCCAAGCTTGTCTGCAGCTTGGGAAGGCAGAAGGCATGCATTTGGGAAGCTTAGAACCATTGTAGGTGAAACACGAGTCATGCCTGTAGGCAGTGATCCTGGTCTTGACTGTTAATCATCTGCGTTTTGGTTTTTGAACCTTTCGTATTTAATAGATGGGATGATGCTGTTTGGTAATTAAATGTTGATGTGTTTTACATACAGCTATTGGAACAGGATGTTCCATGCTTGGAAGTTGTGTTGGATGACTTGTGCCTATTTCAATATGACTATTGCAGACTCTTCCTCTCCAAGAGGAAAGGTGGAGACAGTTGGTGGTTTGCCCCTCTTTCCATTTACTTAGATGTGAAAGATAGCAATGCTTTAAATGAAATTACAGGGGTTTGGTAGCTCTATTTAGATGGAAAATTTAATGTTTCTGCTTAGTCCAATTTATTCTTCTGATTGTTTTGCTTCTCATTTTATGCTGCTTCTCCCTAGTTATGACTGCAGGACATGTACAGGAATTTGCATGCTTCACTGACTATGACAAAGAGCTGGTTTGCCACTGGAAGGTGCCTGCACAAACTAACTGCTCCAAAGAATTCCTGCTCTACTACAGCAAGAGAACATCTTCTGGGTCGTAAGTGTTTAATAAGATGTTACACTGCCACTGCTGGAGCTTCATATACCCTATAGCCACTATTGGCTTTAATGCCCTCTCTCTACCATGGGTGTCTGGGACAAAATGTAATTCAGATTATTCTTCTTGCCAGGAGTAAAATGGGTTGCTGCAATTAACAGGACTCTGTTCTGTGGTCTACTCTTCTGTAGAACTCTCTGCTCTCTTAGTACAGAGGAGGGATAAAGTCCCACTGGTAGGAGTGGTAGGGCTCTTGTAAGTTAACAAAACCCTGATTTCATGCAAAATTTTACCTTCTTCAGGAGAAATCTTACCTGATTTACCAGTTTTTAGCCTGTGTGAAAGGTACTCTCCCCTGGAGCCCAGGTGATTTTGTCTGCACACAGTCTAACTCCATGTTCAGGCATCGATTGTTGTGCCTGTTCCGCAGCAGGGCCAGTGTCACCTCCTACTAAGGGACATCTGGGCTCTCCTGTTCCTCTCAGCACACCGACACCCAAATAACCTCACTCATACACTGCAGTAAGGCTGTTCCTATACTAAAAAGATGTTAGTCTACTCCTTCAGAGACTGAAGTGTGACAGAAGGTGATAATTTTTCCTCTTGGGATCAATCCTTAGCCCTTTTGGCAACTTTTTCATTTGTGCGATACTGATATTCAGAGGGAGTCTGGGGAGGGTGGGTTGTTTGGGATTCTCAGTTTTGGTTTGGAAACATTTCTAGGAACTGTGCTTGTTTATCTCAGATTTGGTCAGCTCTACACATTGGGAAGCTTTATTTCACCTTTTCAAGGAATAGCAATAGCAAGGAATTTCAATATTCTCTAAGCGTCACATAATTTTGTGCCTTTTTTTTTTTTTCCCAGAAATGTGTGTGTTCCTGAGAATGAAAAAGACAGTTTAAGGTGCACTTGCACAATATGTCCAGATTATTTTGTAGCAGGCCTCACATATATTCTAGCTCTACAGTTCAATGGGACTGATGTGTGGAATTACAGTGTTACACCAGCCCTTATTGGTAAGAAATTGTTTATGTGTCTGGTTCCAGGCTTTGCAATCTTAGCTAATTCTTCATTCATGTCCTCAGAGCAGTTTCTCCTTATCAGAGATGGAAAGTGCCATTCTCTCTTAAGTGCAAAATCTGTTTGTCTTAGAAACCTGATTCTGGATTAGACTCTTGTGGAATGAGTATCAGTAATTTGGAAAGCAGAGAGTGATTCTTTCTCTGGCTGTACCCTCTCAGCTGCAAGCCAGCAGCAATTTGGGGGCTTAGATTTTAGTGCATTTCACTTGTGGCTGTAGAATTACAGGATGAAGAAGAATGTTCTACTTTCAGTTTCTAGAAAGACACTAGGCTATCCCTGCTGAAATTCCTTCCATTCCTGTCTCTGTCGTACTCTTGTTTTTTGTTGCTAGTTGAATCATGCCCTGTGAACAGAAGATTTTTTACAGTAATTGCTGTTGGATTATAACAGCCTGTGATAGAAAGTTAATGACTTTGCTCTTTTACAGAACAGGGTGTAGATACAGTTCATGTCTCTCCCTAGGTCCCTAGTTTGGGCAGAACAATGTGCGTGTTGGTAACACTTGTCAACTCAGACACTCGAAGAATCCACACACATACCTGAGGCAGGCTGGGGAGTTGGTTCCCTTCAGAACACTCGATTGTTGCTGCTGCTTTCAGCTGCATAAGCAGGAGCCCAGCTCAGTTTCCAGGAGCTGGGGTCAGGCTGGGCTGCAACATTTTGCTCTGTGCCACCCAGTCCCACAGCTGCTGCTGTCAGGGCACAGGCCGTTCTCATTTCCAGGCTGAAAGCTGCATCCAGTGCACCAAATGCCTGTACCTGCAGCTTGTTCAGCAAGCGTGAAGAACCAGTGCTTGTTAATAAATACCTTGAAGTTGCTCTGGTTTGGTCTCTATATCCTTGTACTACAGTAGAGTGAAAAGGGCTAAGTGCGTTAACTGCAATGATATTCTGGTCTCTGGTGAATGCTTGTCTCTCTGCATCTCTCCATCAGTTCTTTCCCATTTCTATGTTCTCCTTAATTGTGTTTTTTAACATACAGTTAAGCCGAGAGCCCCCAAAAATCTTACCATTGCGAAAGCTGATAATGGTAATTTCAATCTGAGCTGGGAAGAGAGCTATTCTCCTCCATCCATGCTCTCTGGACAGCCGGTCATCTATGAACTGAAATACTGGAGGAAGCAGCACCCGACAGAGGTAAGACACAGCCAGCTCTTCATTTTCTGTCTCTCTGGAGCTTTCAAGTTTAAAAAGTCCTCTGAAAAGTCTTGAAACCACTTCATGAATAATGGTGTGAAAACCAGCAAGGGCAAGTCCTGCAGTGTTCCTGATCACATAGAAACACAAAATATTCTGAGGTGGAAGGGGCCCACAAGGATAATCGAGTCCAACTCTTACGTGAATGGCCCATACAGGGGATTAAACCTGTGACCTTGGAGTTATTAGCACCAAGTTTTAACCAACCGAGCTAATCTCAGGGTTACTTGCTACAGGTCACATTGCCCCAAGGTGGTTCAGCTGGGCATTAAAGGGCTGAAACTCTTCTGACTGCCACCCCAAAATGGTCTGCTGCTTGCAGCAGACAGGGCAGAGATTGAAAATACAATGCATCTGTTCCCTGAACTTCATTTGCTCTTAGACATCAGGAAGCTGAAGGCTGTTGGTGGCTCCATGGAGCACCTGAGGCACTTAAGACACCCTCCTGAACAATCCATCAATTTAGGGCTGGGCCTCTTCCGGTAGAGGAAGAACATGCACGGTGACATGTCCCAAATACCACGCGCTGATGACAGCAAACTGCTTATCACACACAGTCATTCATCTGCTCGTGTGTGAAGGATCACTGAAACATAACACTATTGGTATTTAGTTACTATCACTAAACTCTTCGCCTTATAAAGAAATCAAAGTGAACTTTCTCACTTTCTTTTCAGGTTTCTGTAAAAGCAATTAACTATCAGGCAAAAAGCTTTGAGATTACTGCAAGCTCCTTGAGGAGAGGCTATGATTACGTTGCAAGTCTCAGGTGTAACTACACAGACTACCCGGCCTACTGGAGTGAATGGAGCGAAGTCGTTGAATTTCACTATGGTAATGGTGTCAGAAATAGCAGCTTGGTAAAAGGATGGTATAGCCTCATATACCCGACTGCTCTTCTCTTGGAGGAGAGTTATGGAATCATCATCATTTTGAATGTAATGTGAACACATCTGTAAAGGCTTCCAAAGTCACCAACCATAAAAATGCAACTCCTGGGGAAACTGAGGAAGAGAAGACCAAGGGAAGTTGAGTTGCTTAGCCGTGTGAGAAAAGGCTGAAAGGGATGTGCTTACTCTCTAAATATTCCATGAAGTAGAACAGAGATTTGAAGCAAACAACAATATTGATGTGAGAGCATGTGGGTATAAATGAAAAAGATATATTTACGCAGCAAATTAAGCAATATTTTAGCCATCAGAAATCTGAGGGTTTATAAAAACCTGAAGAGCAACAGAGAGAACAAGAAGCCTAGCTGCACTACAGTGGTGATGATAATGCTATTTTAGGGACTCTGTGATAAGCTTGTCCACAAGAGCTGACAATGGCTTCACAGTGCACATTGGTTCTTCCAGCTCCTGACACTCTCAAGTAACTGGCCACAGTACCTTTACTGGTCTCTGACACACCATACACCATCACTATGGCAGCTCTGGGCATCTGTTGTTTATCTGCTGAAGGGAAGGCTTTATTTTACGTCCTTTAAAGGACCATTTTTTTAAAGAACAGAAGAGTAGCAATGAATTTGGTATTGCCAATGCTTTTATTTAGAGGGACTTTCACGTGTAAATGTCCATGTCTGTTTAACAGATTACCAGGTGACAACTGAAGACATTCTGCAGATGGTTGTGCCCGTATTCTGCATACTGATCATAGCAGCGTCTGTCATGTGTTACTTCTGTTTTACCAGGTAGGTATCACACAGGTTACAGGCTTTATAGAGTAACAGTTTACACAGGTATCAGTATTGCTATTGATCAAACCAGTCTGATGGTTTGGGTCTTCTCAATACCTTTATCAGCTCTCTGTGAGTAGAGGTTTTATAAACACAAATCAGTTGTGCTCTGTCATTTTCTAAATAGTCTCTATTAATCTTACTAGAATGGTCTTGTTATAGTGGGGGGTTGTCAGTTTTGGACCCTGGTCTTTGCTGGAGTTCCAGTAGTGATGGTTAGATGTCTTTATTTCTTTTAAATTTTTTTTAGTGGTAAAGTGAGATCTTGTCTGTTTCACACATCATTTCAAATACAGCTAGAAGAACGTGTGACTTGTGTCATGCAGAGCAGTCACGTACCAAACATATGAGCATCTTTGCACTGGTTTAATGAAAAGCAGCACTTGGAGATGCACAAAACAAGCACTTCCTGTTGCTGCAATGCAGATGCCTAAGAGAGGGAGGAGAACAGAAGAGGGAAGTGTACACCGATGAAGCCCAAGTGTAGTCAAAACAAACAATTTTCATTCTTCTCTTGCAGAGTGAAGAAACAATGGTGGGATCAAATCCCAAATCCAGCAAAAAGCCATTTGGTTGTAAAAAATGTCAAGGTAATCTAAAAGCTTTGCAAAAAATACCTTTTCCTGATCACCAGAAGTAGAATATGTAATAAGTGCTATTGTCTGTCTAGTGCAGTGGATACTAAATACAATTCATATGTGTCTTAAATCTCATTTGTATCTTTATTAGTTTTCAGTTTTGTGCTACTTTGATGAAATTAAGTTCCCTTTCCACGACTTAAAGCAGAGTCATATGGAAAAACAACTGTAAGTAAGATAATTTAAAAAACACCCCTGCTTTACAGCATAAAGTAGTTTCCTGGTACACAAACATTAACTGTCCTTTCCTTTTCCCTTCCAAAAGCAGAAGCTGCAAGACCTGTCTGGCTCAAAGTTTGTCAAGCCAAAACTTCAAGAGAAAAGAGAACATTAAAAACATTGAGAAATCTTGCAGCTGCCACAGCAAGTGTGGAGAGTGGTTGCCAAAAGGTAGCAGTGCAGTTTTAACCCCTGATACAATTCCATTTGAAGAGTCTATAGAAATATGTGAATGTTTAACAGACAGTGAGACTGAGAGCCAGGAAGGGACTGGTGACCAGATCACCATGTTTGAGCCTTGTGAGAACAGCACTGGTGCTTTCAGAGAGCACACTATACATAATGAAGCACTAGCTAACATGTTTGATGCACTCCTAGTAGATGAAAATAACATTCCAGACAATAAAGACCCAGACATCCTCACAGGTGAGAGGAAAACCTTTGAGAAACCTGAGTTGGAAAATCCATCACAACAAAATCCGAAAGAAAGCACAGCCCAGAGTCAGCAGCCATGTGATATTTCTCATAAAACCTGCCTTTTCACCAAAGCCTCTCAAGATGACTACAATTGTAGTACAGCCAGCAAGGAGTCAGAACTATCAGAAGAATCCTTTGAATCTGGCTATCGGAGCTCTAGCATAAATTCTGCTTCTCTGGATGCAAGAGATCTTCAACAAATGGCTCATCAAAGCCCTTTTCTATGCAGTTCAGAAAGTGAGCAGGACTCTTGTATTGTGATTGAGGAATCTACAAATAAACCATTCTTTGGGACCAAGACAGACAGAATAAAGAACCCTGCAAACAAGAGTTTTGATGCTCCTGTGTCTGCTTCCATGGGGTTGTGTGACTCTGCATATAAGAGCTTTGACCTCCTTATGTCTCCATCTGTGGAGCCATGTGGTTCTGCCTACAAGAGCTGTGACACCCTTTTGTCTCCACCCCTTGAGCCCTGTGGTTCTGCCTACAAGAGCTGTGACACCCTTTTGTCTCCACCCCTTGAGCCATGTGGTTCTGCCTACAAGAGCTGTGACACCCTTTTGTCTCCACCCCTTGAGCCCTGTGGTTCTGCCTACAAGAGCTGTGACACCCTTTTGTCTCCACCCCTTGAGCCCTGTGGATCTGCCTACAGGAGCTTTGATACTCTTGCATCTGCATGCAAGGAACAAAGCAGCTCTGCATACAAGAGCTTCAACGACCTCATGTCTCAGTCCATGGCCAGCAGTAACCAGACTCTGTGCTTTGAAAGTCCGTGTTCCTCACAGGCTCTGAGGCCGTTGTCAGAGACACCAGAATGCAGCTGTAGAGATGAAATTGCTCAGCCCATTAGCAATTGGACATGTTATATCAACTACAGATCTCCTTGCACTCAGCTTGATTTTCCAAACACCTGTTCAGAACACAATGATTTTCCATCCTTCTCCACACATGCAAATGCAGGTGCTTCAGCTTTCCTGAAGGAAAAGGAAAATTCTCTTTCAGAGGAAGAAATAAATAAGCAGGTAATATATCAAAATGTTCAAAAGAAAAACAATATAACTTCTTGCTCCATTGCACCTCAGCCATCTGGTTATCAGCCTTTCACTAGTGCAGGTAAATGTAACAGTCCATACCCTGACAGTGACAGTGAGGTTATGTCTAGGTCACTGCATGAACCCTTCACTGGTCTGTGCAGCAACCTCAGAGAAGCAGCTCCAGATACTGCAATCTGTGAACCTGACGTGAGGACAAAGGACTGTGTGTGTTGGACTGTTCAGAGCCCTGATTGCAGCATTGTCCCAGGTTTAGCCTCTATTGAGAATGACACACAGACCAGTAATGGCAGCCCTTGGACTGGCAGCTCTAATGAGCTATCTAGTGATAGCAATGATGAAAATAGCAGAGAGGAACAGCTGTTGCATATTTTAGAGCTGAACTGTCAAGATTTAAACAGCCAAGAAGGAACTACAAAGAGGACAAAACAGAACAGCTTTAACCCTAGTGGTAAAGTAATACAAGAGAGCAGCAATAACAGGCTGAACATTGACTTCCACTGCCACCCACACAACCACTTGAGGGAACTTGGAGATGCAGGGGGAAGTAAAGAGATGCTGAAGCATGCAGAAGGGAAGAGGAGTGGCTTAGCAGCCAGCTTACCAGCATCACTGAACAGCATTGGGTTAAACTTGGACAGAAAAACTGCAGAGCCCCCAGAGCTCCACATCTCAGACAAGCTGTTACCTCATCATCTTGTGAATAACTCCTGTCCTTCTGATACTCACACGTTTCACAGTGAGGACTCCAGACTGGCACTTGCAGTTACAAAAAGACCAATAGAACTGTTAAGGGAAAACAGCAGGAAGAATGAGAAAAAAATGAAACTTGTGCAACCCCTTGCCCACGAGGACAGCTGCTATATGGAGGTAGCTTAGCCACATTTACCAAGACTGAACTAGCCTTTGGAAGTAAACTGTGTGGCAAATTGAGATGTTGCTTGTTATTTCAGTCTTGACTGAAGTGAGGGCTGCTGCAGGTCACAGATGATTCAGTGGGGTTTAGTACTCATGGCTGCCCAGGACTGGCAGCAGCACATGGTGCAGGCCCCTGAGCACCCAGCAGCTCTATTGGAGTGAAGCCAGAGCTGAAGTGCCTCCAGTGTGAGCCATCTCTAAAAAGGAGCAGCAGCTGCAGGAAGCAGGAGCTCCTGTGGTTACTGCCCTGGCTATGTGTTCCACACAAGGTGTGGAAGGTGCTGCCACCCCTGGAAGTGAGACAAAGGTCCAGGTCAAGGTGACTGACTTAGCACACAGATTCCATAACTTACTTATTTTGGGGTGGCGGGTCTTGTCCTGTGTGCCTAACCCTAGACTGGGGTGTATGTTTCTATGCTTGCTCAATCAAGACCTGAAATAAAGATTACTGTCATTTGGGCTTATGCAGTGCCATTATTGATGATTAGTTTCTTATTTGGTAGAAGCAAGCAGAGTTACTTCATACTTCTGCAGCTGTAAATGGAAACATTTCTAAGCAATGTTTCCCCAGAAGGATCCAGTGTGGGGTCCAACACCATACCTTCATGGAACATTTTTTTGGCTTCTTTTTGTCCAGTCAGAATGGGAATTATGCCTGCAGCTTAAAGGCCATATATACTTGTTGGAGAATTATTCAAGAAACTTTACTGACAACTCTGAACTTCCCTACAGCGTTATATGATTTGGTATGGTAAATTCCACCCTAGTATGCTGGCAGTGGCATAAAACAGTTAAGAACCATTAAGTAATGTTTTGTGTATTAACCATAATGGTAAGCACAGCAACTGATTTTATCATGTTTTGTAAGTAAAATTTTTGTACTGCAAATTTCTCTTCCAAGTTGGCAAAGTAGTAGAGGTATCTATTCATCAATTTTGCAGCACTGAAAAAAAGTATGTCAGCCCAGGAAGGAGACTTGCAATGAAGTGTCTGTATTTAGACAGGATACTTAATATTTGTATAGGCACTGCATTGTAACTCGTTTTCACCATGGTGGTGGTAGTGGAAGATCTTCCTGTTTGTAGCTAAGGTGCTAATTAATATGTTATTGATTTGCTTTTACTGAAAATGTCAGGTTAATTTTTATTTTCGCTCAGGAGAGGTTTAATTCTGTCAGAAATACTCTTTTCTTTGCATGAGTGTGGTCACTAGTTAACATCAGCAGAAGTTCTGTGAGGTGGGAGGCTGTGAGACACACAGAGAATGACATTTTTCAGGACCCATCAGCCAAAACTGCACTGGAACAGTGAAACAGAAGGATGCAGAGAGGCTGTGGTCTGCCTTGTAAGTGAGCTGACTGCATTAAATCTAAGGAAAGTCAGGTTTAAGTGAAATCCAAGAGTTAGTATTGCTACCTGGAACAGGTACTCACTGTTTAGTAGCACAGTGCTGTTCTGGGATGTGCAGGGACACCAGTGGTGCTTTCTTCCCCTTCTACTCCTGTGCTTTTCCTTGTGTTGTTTGTGAAATCCCACAGGAAGGCTTGTGCTTGGTTGGGGAGGTCTTCTCAGGCCAGGATTGGAAAGCTGTTTGCTGCAGCACTTGCTTCTCTGCTGAGCCTGAGCTCCATTCTGCCTTTCCCTGGCATTTTTCTTCTGCATGACTATGCCCTCCGGTCTGCACATTTCCATCAGAGGAGTTTTTGTGCAGGGCTGTTCTTCCCTTTCTCTCCATTCAGTATTTCTCTGGTGAAATGGGACCCTTAACTCTTGGAGAAGAGGGAACCCTGTTCCTATGTCTTTGTATAACCCAGAGCTGGAGATGGGCAGCGGGGCTGGGGGGCAGCTGTCCGGCTCCCCCTTGCCCTGCAACAGGACTGAGGCCTGGCTGCAGTGGGAGCTGAGTTCAAATCCTGTCCTCCATCCCTGCCACTTTTGCTATCCAGACCAATTGTCAGACTATGAAACACAGATAGGTTTCAAATGACAGGTTTTGAGCCTAAGCTGGTGATGTGCCCCCTGGGCAGTGTGTGGGAGTTGTGACTTTGGGCTGGCACTGAAAGGTCTAGACTGAGCTCACCGCCCAGGGACCAGCCTGTGCCTGCAGAGGCAGCTCACCCTCCAGAAAGAGGAGCTTCCTTCCTGGAGGCTGGGACCCTCCAGGCATGTCCTTTTTGCCAGTGGACACAGAACTACTGATGATATAACAAGTGTCTTTTCAGTGGTTTTCAGTTTTTTCAAAGACTGCAGTGCAAGTGCAGCCTTGTGCCAAGTTTTAGACTAGTTATAATGCCATTTATTACTTGCTCACTATCACTCCACATCTTTCTCAGCTGGCTGCCTACCAAATATTAGCAACCTGAGTCACCATGAGTGAATTGGGTTCCTGGGAAAAAAAGCCAGTGTATTCCCAGTTCAGGAGAAGCTAGTTCTGACACACCATTTTTCCATTGCAGAAATGCCACAGCCTTAGGTTTTTTCGGTTTCTCTTCTGAGCAGTGTTGGCTCCTCAGAAATACGTACCTGTATGGAGCAGCTGTTGGCAAATTCCCATCAATCGTGTTTTCAGGGACTGTGGACAACTACCAACCAGAAAAGGGTGATGGAGCAGCAGCTTGAGGTAGGGACAAGTTCATTTAGGGAGGGGTCAGCTTTTTAAATAACTTGCCTCTACATCTTGCTTCATGACCCTACATCATTTCAGCAGGGTGCAAGGATGTCCAAGTGTTCATCCACGATAAGCTTTATCTAAGTAAACCAGTTCTTTTAAGTGTTGGCAGTGATAGGGCTAAAGGAACAAAGAGTTAGAATCAGATGAGGGGTTTGTCACTTCCAAATCCTGCTCCCTAAGGTTTACCTCTGACTGGAATTCTGTGACAAAACTCCTTAGTGAATAGAAGCTGAGACGACAGTTTGCTTTCTCCTAGCCATGTCTTTTCTGTAGAAAACATTACTTGTGCAGTTTGTGTTCTAGCCCTGACAGAGGTGCTTCCAAAGTGTGTTATTTTGCCTGCAGTTGCTTTCACAAAGAATAAGTGGGGTTATTTAGTAATATTGGGGGAACTCTGCCCATGCACTGCCCAGGTACATGTGCCCATGCACACACACAGACACAGACACACACACACGGATCATTTCCCATGTCTAGAGATTGCCGAGTACAAGGTCTGCCCCAGGCTCCCACATGATGATGTATCATGGTCTCACATTACCCAGAATTTTGGTTTTTTTCACCACTGTGCTGTGACTAAGCCATGTTGTGCCATCAGCATCTCATCAAACCTTGCAGCTGCGGCCACAGCCCTCAAGGCCCCTCCAACTGTGCCACAGTGATGAGGTCGGAAGCCAAACAGCAGCTCAGCAGGAACTTGTTGGCAATCACAGCAGGGAGACCAGTGAACTGGTCTGGTTTTCTGCTGCAGGACTGTCATCTCTCAAAGCAAGTTGCTCCGAAGCAAAGGGAAAACACAGCGAAGTGAGGAAGAAAGCACTTTCCAGGTACCTCACTAACACAACCAAAGTTAAAGCTTACTGAATTGCCATACCTCAGAGTGTTTTCCCAGAGTGCCAAAGAACAGCTGTCAGCAGCATTGCTGGTTTGCTAAGTCCTGAGGATTCTCATTCCTTGTGACAAGCTGAGAAAGCAATGTTGAGAGGAACTTTATATCTCAAGGTGCTTTAGGTTTGTCCCTTTTGGTGTCCTGCTTCCATCCTGTCCCTTCTATAACATGGAAATTTCCATACCACTGGCATCTACCCCTCCAGCAAGTGTGCAAGATGAAAGAAAAACTGGCTGCAGTCTTAGATGAACAGAATGAGGAACTGGCTACTGCAGCACATTTAGTGCATAAGGGCAGAAGCAGCTGTTTTTATTAGCTCTTAGCCAGAATACTCTCTATAAAACTCTGACCTTCTGTGCAGGAGACCTTAGTTTCTGTACTCTGAATGCAGAGCGGCAATTGTCATGGCAGGAGTTGTTACAGTACAGACTGGGAGCCACAGCCTGTCTTTGGTAGATGGATGACTGTGCTAGACCTGCCCCAGTTCAGTGATGGATCAGCCACTTCCTTCATCCTGCTCCATTGTATAAGAGCAGGGCAATTCACAGCAGTGTGGTGTTTGTCCTCTGCTTGACTGTTATTGAGTTGGTGACTAACACACAGCACTGGGACTTTCCTACTTGCTGCTGTTTCCCCAGCTCTTAGACATGGGGAAATTTGCCATGAGCTGAAGAGTTTGAGGTTGGCTGCTTCTCTCCAGCTCTGCTAGTGTTGGTTTCACTTGCAGTGAGCCACCCACACAGCAGTGAGAACTATAAGGAGGTGAGAAGGCACTGATCTGTGTTCTGGGGGTAGAATTTCCACACCTGGCTCAGGGTTGTAAACAGTCCCCGGTTCTTGTCTTGATGCCTTAGAGAGTTGCTGTGAGAACCAGAATTGCACTGGCCATGGCTGTCCATTGAGGCAGTGCCTGTGGTAAACAGTCAGCTGAGGTTTGGAAGAGCTGCTCGTATTGTGCTGCAATTGCTGACCAGTGCACGTGTCTGGCAGGCCCTGGGCTTGAAGGTTGTGCAGGGCTGTTCACAGCTGGGTGATCTGCACCCTTTGCTGCCCGGTTGAGGTGCTCCAGAAGCACATAGTATGCTTGTCCACATTGACAGGGGCAATGAAGCCACGAAGTGCCTAGTTTCCTCCACTAGGGCTGGAATTGGGACCCCCAGTTTGGCATGTGCTGCCTATTTCGTGGCCTCATTCTGAGCTGTGCTGGGCCCCTGCAACAGACACTTGTCCAGAAGCATCATGGATTCTTTCCACTTCTGGTCAAGCCAGCTTGTTGACCTTGTGCAGAGATGCTCTGGGCATGTTTTGCATGGTGCAGGGTGTTGGTTTTGAGCCTGAACAGAGCTGTAGGTTTCTGTTCCAGATGGTCAGGGTGAGTTCACAGGCACAGTCATTCCTGTTTCTGTTTACCAGCATGTGTCTGGTGATTTCCTAAGAGAAGATACAAGCTGTGCAATCTCCTTCATGTGAGCAAGACATACATAGTCACAGCTCTGTGAAGGTAAGCTCTTTTCCTCTGTCAGGAACCAAAGTGATATCCTTTTACTATAGCCTTCATGCAAAATTCATGCAGGTTCAGACTTGATGGATATTGGGGAAAACAAGAGGCTGAGCCCAGTGTTGGTGGCTACATAAAACTGGCAAAGGCAGAAGGGAGGCAGGAGGGCAGGATGCTGGGGTCTCTGCAGTGGCACTCAGCATTCCCCAGACTGAAACCAATGCACTCCTCCCTCCCCTGTGGCATCCTGTGTCAGCTCACAGCCACCACCTGGGGAGCTTTGGTCTTTTTAGACCTGCTGCTTTGCTGACTAACACCTCTGCTTTCTGCCTGGCTCATTCATATTTTAGCCAGTTTCCTGAGCTTTGAGGTGGCTGCTTCTGTTGCTTTCCCTTCCAGTAGAACACTGTTACTCATGTCTCAGCTGTTCTCCTGCCATTTTTCACTTATTGTAATGTATGATTATCTTCCTCCTAAATGTCACCAGCCAGTAACTGTGCCTTTGACCCAACAGTTGTTCCAGGTCTGTATCTTTGATGGTGCTGAGAATATTGGTTTCATTCTGTTGTGACAGGAAGAAAATACAGAGGTAGTACTGTTTGTGTGAAGTTTTTTTCCCCAAATCATGAACCTGATAACTGCAAGTGTGACTGGTTCTCTCTCCTACAGAAAGGAGTTGTCAGCTCTGATTGTTATTTTCTCTGCATGTATTCTTGCTGATAAATACCTGCAGATGTTGCCCTTCTTCCAGTTATGGCAAAATGTTTTTGGGTCATGAACAACTCCAGCAGAACCTACCAAGCCTTCTCTGGTATGCCTTTCACACTTGCTTCTTGGTGAATATTGCCACTGCAGGCTGGGCTTGGTTACGCTTTTAATTACTTAAGTTTGAGAAAAAACAGGCGTTTATGGGCAATATGTTTAAATTTATAAAGCTGTTGGTCTTAGAGTGCCACCAGCATTCTTTTAAAAATTAGCTCTGTAATATCAAATGCATATTATAGTTTAAAAGCAGTGTGTCTTGTGCCAGCCAGACTATCACTCTTTGGACTGATCACAAATGCTGCCCTTTCCCTCCTTCCTCCGTACAAGTAACAGTACTGGAGGGTCCTGTAATCAGGGAGCAAAAGCTGCACCACTGTCCTGGTCTGCTATCCTCACAACAAAAAGATATTACTAACTGCCTGGGAAATGTCTAGCTTAGCTGCCCAGTGTCATTGACCCTGTGCTGTCCCACACTGCACCTGACAGTGGTGACAATCTCTGTAACAACAGGCAGCATCAGCTGAGACAAGTCTTTTCTAGAAGTTTGGGCCTGATACCATGCCTGTAAGTGATCCACAAAGCATGCAGAGGGGAGAGCTGGTCCCTTTCAGAGACTTTTCCAAAACACCGTGAGGAGTAGCTTCTGGATGAAGTCTTGGGACCTTCTCTATGCATGTTCTAACAGTGTACAACCAGCACATGGGCCAGCCCAGTTAGCAGCAGCTACCTGGCCAGCATGGCCAAGAGCCACCTGCCCTGGCCTGAATGATTTAAAACATCTGTTTTTCCCAGGGTAGGTCAGAGGCATGGAGGGCTGAGTGTGGAGCCCCCTCATCCTGCACCCAGCTGCTTTGTGCCAGCTTCACTTCTGTCTTCTTGGGTTGTTTCAGCTCTTTGTTCTTTACCCTCCTACCACCACACTGTGCTGTGTGTGCCAGTCCCTCTATAGTGCTGCTCATTTCCATCTCAGCCAAGGACACAATGAGTGTGCCTGGGCTCCTTGCAGCCCCGTTTAAGGTAGGTGTGGGTGAGCTGACTGACCCTCCCGCAGTGTCAGCCTTGCAACCTGCAGAGCCCCAGCCCAGACACAACCTACAGGTGTGAGATATGGCAGGGGTGAGCCCCTCACCTGTGTAGGAGCCAGATCACATCTGTGCCTGTTGTCTGGTCCTGGGGCCATTTTGGGGATGGACGGAGGCTGAGCACAGTGGTGGCACAATGTGGCACATGCTGTACTGTGCAGTTTGGCTTAGCCCTTTAATGCCTTGGTGCTGATGCCGCCTCACTGCAAGGGTCTAATTCCACCAGTCCCACTATGACCTTTTAAATATGTGAGTTTTTATCGGCTCTCCCACCCTTTTCTCATGTAAGAAGACAGAGCAGTACAGTAATAAATGTTGTGTGGGTGTTTGGACCTGAATTCATCACCTCCTCTCACCACATCCTTCTGTCAGCACAGTAATACTGATACAGTGATGACGTCAATCTCCATTTATCGCTGTGTATTCCAACACAACAGCCCTTGGCTGTGCACAAGTAGGCTTTGCTCTTACTCAGTGCTGACGAGACCCACCTGCTCCCCAACTCCTGCACAGGCGAGGTCTGCAATCACAGTAATGATTTAGCCAGGCTGGCCATGGGAGTGTTGGAGGGCTGAAATGCACAGGATGAGGCAGGTAATGTCTGTGTTTCCACCAATTTTCCCTGCTGCCAGTTTGTTCCTGCTTAATATCTGCAGCTTCACTATAAGTCTTTTTTATAGCTGACATGGCCTTTGTGCCCCAGGTGTCATTGCTGTTGGTCTCCACTGGACAGCCAGAGCATCCCCCTGCCTTCCTGTGGCTTCACCTGTCTGATCAAATGGCAGCGTGCATCAATAAGGACATTTTTTCAAGAAGAAAGCTTGCTTGAGTGTATAACTAGTGGACTGTGTCTTTCACTCTTTATTGCTTGAATGTAGCAAAATTCATTTTATCATGCTCTGAAATACCTTTTCATAACAATTTCATAACTGAATTCTTAATTAGTTTTGTTTTGGTAGGGTTTGGTTTTTTATTTGTTTGGGTTTTTGTGAGTTGGAGGGGGGTTTGGTTTTTTGTTATTTGTTTGTTGGGGGTTTTTTTTGAAGTTTTGTAAATGCATACATTTCCTGGAAACGGTTCAAACTGTGAGCTTAGACTCCATCCATCTTTGGCAGCTTATAGTGTGGTATTTCCACATCCTTATCAAAAAATAATTTTCATAAATGTCTGTGTCTGTATTGGTCCTATTTCCTATTCTCTGGTATATTAAAACCTTGTAGCATCGTTTGCATAGTCCAGAGTCTGCAGCAGTGGTACATACGATGCTCGACATTTATAAGAATTGAGTGATTCTGTTTCAAGGGCGCATGAAGCTGACTCAGAGTCCCCATTTCATAGGCAGAGAAATTGAAATGAGGTGGTAGAAAGGACTTTTCTAATAGCAGACAGGGAGTAAGTTCCTGCCTCTGTTCATTGCCCACTGCCATTCTTCCCTCCAGGTGAACAATCATGTGCTGACAGATGGAAGCAAATGGGAAGGGTGTAACAAGTGGAGGGATGTAGGAAAGGTGGAGGTCTCATTCATAGGCTGGGATTGAGGTTTGCAGAGGATGTGACTGGAGGAAACTTCAGAACAAGGGCTTCTATACATCTCTGCTGAAGTCATGAGGTCTTTCAGACATCAAAGACCACAAAGACACTGCTGCAGAGCTGCAGCTTTCCCAGCTCTTCTGCATATATCTTGTCTGTCCATGTCTTGTCATAACAACCTGGAGCACAGGCAGGAGGTCAGACCCACAGCAATGACACTGTCTGTGATATTCTCAGAGGTTGCAGTCCTTTCCCACCACACTGAGCTAGGAGAACTCTGCAAGAAGAGGAGGAGATTAGTCCAACACTTATCTGTGGGCACAGGCAAGGGTAAGAGATGGGACGGTGAGGAAGTATTGCCCCAAGTGAGGAAGTATTGTCTCTTCGCTTTACCTATGCTTTTTTTTTTTGTCTTTTTTTTTTTTTTCCTTCTTATTCAGGAACCTCCCTTCTAGATTACAATGCTGTCTGTTAACCTCTTTCCATTGTGTAATGGCACCCTCTGGTAACTCTGTAAAACATCTTCCCGATGGGCTTCCTGCTTTGGCTTGATGGTACGTACTACTGTCTGAGCAAAGGAAGGAAAGTAGGGGAGGCACTTGAAAGAAACCATAGTCCACTAGATAAAAACAGCAAAGACTTTCCTTGCATAGCTGTGTTCATTTAGGCAGGAATGGGGGTAAAATGAGGGAGCTACAGCAATCTCATGGATATGAAGTGTCAGAGGCCTTGCCAACTGGATTTTGAAACAAGCAGTGGGTCTGCAGACCTCTCTGAGAGCCCAACCTTTCCTTCTTTCCTCTGCTGAAGAAGAGGCAGCAAATTGCCTTTCTTGGCCTCCCAGGGTGGCTGAGAGTGTGGAGTGTGACAGTCACAAAGCAAAGTGATACTGAGATGAGCTCACGGTACAGCTGGTCTTAGCATGAGGTCAGATGAGCACGTTTCAGATGGCAGGATAACAACAGGCCTTCCTCGAGGGAATGAGGATTTGGAGAAGAGCAGTGGAAGTATGAGTGGAAGTACAAGGTGGGGTTAGACAGTGGGTGACCAGACAGTTAGTTGGTGACCAGGAGAAGTAGTGGTAATGACAAGAGAAAACTTGGAGAGCTGGGACCAGAGGGGGTCAAGAAACAGTGTTTCCTGAAGGCAATGTATGATGCAGAAAGAAAGGATGGAGTATGGGGGAAGAGAATTTCTGCCACTGGCAGAAGGGAGGCTCGCAGGGTGCCTGGGGCTCCTTGCTGAGCTGGAACAGCGAGTGCTTCGTGGACAGGATATGTTTGGCAGGAAAGGAGGGGCAGCAGCCTCACTGCTGCTCCCGCTGCAGGGCTGAGGTGCTGCAGCCACTCGGTGTCTGTGGCACCTCAGGAGCGAGTGTGGCTGAGCTCATCTGGCACCCTGGGAGATGTCCCTGAGCTCACACGGGGCTGTAGGGGCTTTCTGCTGGCTGCTAAATTTATTTTGCTTTCATTATTTGAGTAAACCTGGGAAATTTTTAAACACCACAAATATTCCCCAAGTGGTAGAGGCCTCACTGGCTTCTTTCTGCTGAGTGACTGTCTGAGTGTTTGCTGCTAGTGGTGGAGGCAGCACAGGCACCCCAGGACCTGTATACCTGCAACCTCCCCATATCAATACAGGCTGGGGAATAAATGGATGAACACCAGCCTTGCTAAGAAGGACTTTGGGGTACTGGTGGATAAAAAGCTGTCCATGTGCACTGGTAGCCCAGAAACTACCTGTATCTTGGGCTGCATCCCTAGCAGTGTGGGCAGCAGGTTGAGGGATGGGATTCTCCCCCCTCTACCTTGTGAGGCTCTACCTGCAGTCCTGCCTCCGGCCCTGGGACCCCCAACGTGAGAAGGGTGTGGAGCTGCTGTACTGAGTCCAAAGGATGCCACAGAGATGCTCCAAGGGCTGGAGCACCTACAGACAGATTGAGAGAGCTGGGGTTGTTCAGCCTGGAGAAGAGAAGGCTCTGGGGACACCTTATTGCAGCCTTTCAATAATTCAAGGTAGCCAGTAAGAAAGACACAAACAAACTTTTTTAGCAGAGCATGTTGTAATAGGACAAAGGGTGAGGGGTTTAAATTAAAAGAGGGAAGGTCAGACTATGTGGCATGGCATGTGGGCCCTTCCTGCTGTGCATGCATCCTTGCAACTTGCTGCCAATGGAATTATGTCCCTAAAATAACACAGGTTGCTTCTCCAAAGTCTTTTCCCCAGACAGTCTTGGAGCAGGGGCTGTGGGCTGAGCAGTCATTTATTTGTATGCGATGCCATTTCCTCATATTGTTTTAAACATCCTGCTGTCCTCTTCTCTGAAGACCTTCCTGTAGGTTCTTTCACCAAACTGCATCAGGGCAGCCTTTCCCTGGAGTCAGTGCTGTACATTGCTCTCTTCTGTGCCATATAGGAGGGTGGTTTTTTTCTGGTCTGCCTTCCTGGAGTCCTTTAACTAGGTATCTCATGTTTATTTGACCATAGGTAGGCCAAATCAATGAGTTCTCATGAGCCTTGCTCGTACAGACCCACAATGACATTCACACTCTTTTTGACTAATTCACTGCACAGATGCTTAAGCCTCAGCAATGTCACGTTTCCTAGTGGCAAGCCATTTCTAATTGCAGCAAACTAAAGAAGACAAAATAGGCTAGCACTTAACCCAAGAACTTTTTCTTTTGCATGGATAGCCTGAGGCTGCAGTCACTTTACTGCTTTCTCTGTGCACGTGCTGACAAGGAGCAAAGATTTCCCTGACCTCTGCCAGTTGGTCATTCCCCCTTTAGCCCATAGAGCAGATACACACAGAAGAGCTGAGATTAAATGTCTAAAAGTGTCTCATTTAGCAAGCAATGAAAGCAAGATAATTCTGCCTCACCCTTTGTCATTTGAGTAGATATCTGAGCTGAGCTTTTAACTGATTTGGGGGGGGTTGTTTGTGGGTTTTTATTTATTTTTTTTTCCCCCAGGACATCCAGTCAGAACCAACATGAGAAATAAACAGTGGCTCAAGAATATTTCCTTCTTCCTTTTATTCCAGTACAGTAAGTTCTCAGATATTTCTTCCAGGTTGTACATCCACAGGATTTATCTTGGTGACCATTGTTGCCAGCTCTGATGAGACGTGCATGACACAAGGTTGCCATGGGACAGTAAGCACAAGATAAGGTACCAGGGGAGAGTGTTCCATGGGATAAGGAGTGAAGAACAGGCATGGGAAGGTTCACACCTGGGCAGAGCTCAGCCAGGCTGCAGACTGCTGTGAGGAGCAGCATCAGCAGGGAGAGTGCAGAGGTAGTGCCTGCCTTGCACTGAAATGTCTCCTACTAGCATTAGAGTGGGATTTCCCTCACCAAAAAATCCCTTGCTGGTGGCCAAGGGCTTATGATTGCTGTTGGCACTCCAGCCAGGGACAATAGAGTCAGCCTCTCCTGGTTTGAGCCCCTCTGCTTGAGCCTGGACTGTGCAGTCACCCCCTCCCTTTTTTGCTGGTTCCTACCCACACTGCAAACTCCAGCTTATTCAGAGCTGACTTTCTGAACAGGTCAGTTGGACAGAAAAAGGCAGTGACAACTGTGTCTGCAGGAAACTGTGTCGGTTTAGTATCTTACGTGCTGCTTCTAAGCAGAGCATTGGACCCGCTCCAATTAAACCTCAATTAACAGAAAATATGCATTCAGAGTTTTATCTTCCTGCCATATGGGACCATTGTGATGTTTAGTCTGAATTTAGTGTGATGCAAGGCAGGAAATTACCATGTACTAATTTCAGTTTGGATCAATCTAGATCTTACTGATAGAAGTATTTGAACATTGTTTCTGAAGCTGCCAAGGGCAGATACTTCATCCTAGATCTAACTGGGTTTAGGACACTTAACTATTCCTTTCCCAGTAAAAAGTTGTCCTCTCAATTTTGTTAACAGATTCTTGCTCAAAGATAGACTTGCAGTTTACCAACTATGTAGGAATAGTATTCTGTTTGAGTAACATAATAGCTGCCCTCTCTAAAGGAAAGCAAGAGATTTCTAAACCCATTTTTGTAGGAAAGTCAGGCTAAAGGAGAAAAAGTGTGTTGCCCAGGACTCTGGACAACAGTACTTGGACCATAAGAGACCTCCTAAGAGTCTATGGAGGGCTCAAAATGAAAAGTGAAAACTTCATGAAAATTTTAGAACAAAATTTCGAAGTTGGTGTGAAATGAAAAAGTCAAAATGAAACAAACATATAATTTGAATAATTTACAGTTTAAAAAAAGCATATGTACATCCTTGGGGCTGGTCTGTCAGAAATATCACCAAATTTCTTCTGTCCCCATCCTAACTCTCTGGAGAAAAGGGGGTCTTGTATCCAAATCTGAGTGCCACTCAGAGCTCATGTAGGGAGAGCAGTGTGTGCTCTGATGCACAAGGCCTGTGCACAAAGCCTAAGAGGAGGCTACTCCCTCCACTGGACATCTGCATTTGGACTGTAAATGCAGAGCCAGCTTGTTTGTGGAGATGGTCACTTAGTCTGGAGGGTGGAACAGATGCTGCTGGTCCCTCAGTGCACACAGTGCTTGCATTCCCTGTTGGTGGTGGTTCTCTGCATACAGCTTCAGCTGTAAAATTGGGCGTTGTGGTTGCTGAGTGTATTGCATCAGCCTGCTTTCATGGTCTGCAGACAACCCTGAACACAAAGCATGTTGCAAAGGGCAAGGAGGAAACAGTGCAGATTCTCTATCCAGACAAGCAGCAAACAAAGGGAGGTGAGCTTGCAGCATGGTCAGCATCAAAGGATTTTGGGTGCCTGATGGCTTTGAAGTAACATGTTCTCATAAGGCTGGGGGCAGCCCTGATAGCAGGAGAGGACCCATGCTTGATTTAGTCATGGATATAACAACCTTGTGTCCTTTCCTAGATGATGACAATTTTATTCCCATCAAAAAGGGGTGTCAGAAATGTAAGAGGCATGGTTTGCACCAGCAAGGAATGCTGCATCTCCTGCAGGCCTTTGCTCACTCAGCCATTCCTAGTGTAGCAGTGGTGGTTCTTGTCAGCCCAGGGTGCTGTCAGGAGAGGACTCACCAATCTAAACATTTCTCACTGTGCTACATCTTCCCTGCCTTGAAATCCAGGGAAATAACTGAACTGTGTTATGCACAGGACAAATGGTGCTTTTGTACAGCACATGGCTGATATTGATCTGTGAGCAGAGCTCCTGCAGAGCAATTACAAGAGCATAAATGCTGCTTTGTGACCACTTTCAAATTGCTTAATTTTCTTAATGACCAGTGTAAATTCTACAATTGCCTCTTAAGTTCTCTTTGGTAGTCTGTAATTAATCAATTGTGCCTGTCAGAATGATTTATAGAAATTGTGATAACTACAAATTTGCAATACTTTTTTTTGCCAAAATTTCATTAAAAACATACTTCGAGCCTCTGGAGCTGGAGATGAAACGTATTGATGCTGCAGGTATCAAGCCATAGAAAATAGAATGGCAAAGAAAGAATCGTGCATTAAAAAAAGTGATATTTTAATAAAGTGCCACATAGATGTCATACAATGAAAACTAGACTACCAAAGAACAGTAGTCAATTTAGGAAGTGGTATCATTAAAATGTTTGAATATACTACTGTTTCTGTCTGGGTTATCCTGACCCTTCTATGTGCCACATAAGTGAAGATCCTTGCAGAAGTATCTAATTCTGCAGTGACTGTATGAGAAGAGACAGGGATAACACTGAAACTTCCATCACAATTTGGGCACTTCCTCATTTTGGCTACCACAGCATTTTTAATAGATTTTTTGTTTGACACTTATCTTGCTGTCAATAACTTGTCATCCTGTAGAGTTGGAATACATCTTATGCCCCAAGACTGGAGATTTTCAGCAAGGTGGGAGGAGGGCTGTCACAGAGTAGTGTGTTCCCTTCAGAAATAGTGGGAGCCCCGAGGATTGCATGTGTTGATATCAAGTTCAGCTTGCTTTATCATGGAAGTTGATATTGTGTTTTCTTTTTCCAAACCTACAGCTATGTGTTGTGAAAACCTCACTTGTTTTGTGGACTATGTACAGACCCTGTCCTGTATCCTGAGAAATGACTTTGGTGCTGGTTCATACAACCTCACTGCAACATGGTACGTCTTGGTAGGATGAGCAAAGTCTAGTTAGCAGGAACCTCTGCATGGCCACAGCACAATGGTGACCTTCTGTCCTCCTTGTTGAGGAGAAATCCCATTCTTGCTGCTATGCTGCTTTTTTCCCTTGGTACTTCACACTCCAGTTACCAACTGACTTTTCCCACAGCAAAGGCCCCCCAGTTCCTGTCTTCACTGACTCCTACACTGACTGCAGCTTCCTTAGCATTGCCTGCTCTCCTGCCATGGGAATACTTTGCCCTTGGCTGCTGTTAACAGTGAACTTTCACTCGTGTATTGGCAGGACTGATGCAGTTTGTCCTCCCATACAGCTGCTGTTCTGCCCCAGCAAGGGAGTGGATGCAGTCTGGGGCTGTGCAGCTTGAGGAGAATCTTTCCTTTCCAGAAACACTTTCCTACTTCTCTCAAAGATGCTAAGCTGACCAAATAAAAAGGGGAAAAATCTGTCAAAGTTCAAGGATAAAATTTTATTCGAACGTGTTGATTTTTTCTTTAATCAATTTCTATCCTAATGGTTCAGCAACAAATTAATACAACTACAGCATGTGGTAAATGTGGAGTTGTTTGTTTTGGGTTTTTTTAGGATTCCTGAGGAAGATCCAGAAAATACTATGGCTGCCTGCAGTCTCCTGCAATTGTCCAGGAACACCAGTCACACAGAGTACATGTGCACTGTGGACATGACTGAACTTTTGGCAGATACCAAAGTCCAGGTGGATGTTACAGAGATAACTGATAGGCAGCATGTGACTTCCAAAGACTTTTATTTGTCAGACAACAGTAAGTACAAAAATGGAGGATTTGATAAATACTGTCTGACTTTTTACTGTCTGACTGTTTGCCAGGATGGTCTGGGCAAGGAGTGAGTGTGGCAGCAACTGAGGGGTTTGGTGTACACTCATCTACACAGAGCACTGTGCTCTTATTATTGCTGTTATGCTTGAGGCTGAGCTTAGAGCTGGCGTGGTCCGTGCTTTTCGTGAGGAAATTCCTTTTCCTCGTGAAGCAGTAGGTGATAAATTTCCACCTTAGAGCAGTCTCATACCTAGATTATTAAGCAGGAGTTTGTTCTTGGCTAGATTCTAAAGGGCAGGAGGAATTGCTTTATTGCAAACATCACAAATCACAGGAAGGAACCTTAAAGATCATCAAGTTCCAACCCCCTGCCATGGACAGAAACACCTTCCACTATCCCAGTTTCCTCCAAGCCCTGTCCAACTTGGCCTTGGACACTTTCAGGGATGGGGCAGCCACAGCTTCTCTGGGCAACCTGTGCCAGGGCCTCACCACCCTCACAGCCAAGACTTTCTGCCCAGTATTATCCCATCTAACCCTGCCCTCTGGCAGTGGGAAGCCACTCCCTTTTGTCCTATCAGTACATGCTCTTGTCAAAAGTTCTTCTCCAGCTCTCTTCTAATGTCAAAGGAAGACATTCTGGAATACCTTCTTCTAATGTTCCAGAAGGCTCTTGCAGTGGACACCTGAACTAACATGACATTATTTTGGGTGGCACAAGGTGTCCCAGATGCAATGGATGTGGCAGTTCCCCTTCTGGGGCAATTCCTAATCATCTCTCCTGCAGAAGAGGAAGATGGAACGCAACCATGTATCTGACTTGGTTGGAATGCTGGTATGTCCTGGGTTGAGTAGCAAACTGTGAAAAAAAGGAGTGGTTAGTCAGGCAGATGTGTACCATGCAGGCATATGAAAAGGATTTTTCTGTTTGGATTCCTCTGAAATTAAACTTTACTCAAAGTGTCATCTTTTTGACATAACATGTTCCATAACATTTCAGGAAGCCTCCTTGCCTCCAGTGACAGACTATAGATTGGGTAGTGGTGCTTTGTATGTCTCCTAGAGGTCTCCATCCAGAGCCATCAAAGTGGTGGGCACTGATGACTGTGCTGGAGTTTTGCATTACTGCTTTTTGATATATGAACACACCCTGCAGAGATAAAAAAGTTTGGGCACTTAGGACACAGGGAATTGCATTGGATTTATGTCCCTTAGCCTCAGCTTTTTCTGATGTCTCTGATACACTGAGGAGTACTTCCCCAATTTTTCAAGTGACAGAGTTCTCTTATGTGATGAGAAGGACAAGGTACTCTACTCTTTACATCTCCCAGGAGTTATTATCCCTTTGTATTATCTGCTCCTGCTCCTTAAGCAATTAAGAGGTTCAAAGTCAGGCAGAAGGTATATTCAGAGAAGCATAGTTCTCTGCATATGAACTCATAGGCTGAGTTCATTATGCTTCTCAGATGTGAGGTTCTGTGCATGGCTGAGGGGCAGGAATGCTGTGGATGTTCCCCTGCATGGGAAGGCCCACCCGTGCCAGGGCAGTTTTGCTCACTACTCGCTCTGCGTTGCTGATACCATGGTGGGCCATCTTGTCTGTAGTAATGTTATGAAGGGTAACACCATCCTGTCTTCCAGTCAAACCACAGCCTCCATTCAACCTGACCGCTTTGTTCTCAGAGGGTTACAATATTTCTTGGGAAACCATCTACCAGAACTCTCCTTTCTACTTTTTGAATGAGGAGCTGGAATATCAGCTGCGTTATAAGAGAAGAACTGACACCTGGGAGGTAAGTGAGATGTCAGTTTACCATCAGGTAGGATGTACAAGAAAAGAGGAGGCCAGCACAACCAGGACAGCAGAACTGGTGTGGAAGAAGGGTTTTTATGGTTTCAAAAAGATGTCTTTCTGCTTGACTGGACTGAAAACAGGCAAAACCAAAAATTAATCAAGAAGCAGGAGTTGTGTGAGAAGTACTAAATCCTTTGAGGAAGACTGACAATTCATTTAATTCTCATGCTGTCCTGCATAGAAGGCTCCCTCAGGGCTGCATGCAGCTGCTGACTAGCCAGAGCATGGCCTTGCAGAAACAACATGAAAGCAGAGGAGGTTACTTTGCAGGGCTCCTCATTGTGCAGCAGTGATGATAAAGAGAGAACAGTCACTCTAACTCTGAGTGTTTGGTGTTTAATCATTCACAGACTCAGAAGACTAAAACTGTTCATGAGGACAAACGGACACTGGTGATCCTGCCATGGGAACTCCAGGCAAACACTGAGTATGAGTTCCAAGTGAGAACCAGACCCCGAGAAGACGGCAGCTACCATGGGTTTTGGAGTGAATGGAGTCCTCCACTGTCACTGAAAACCAGCCCTGCCGGTACACACTACCAGCTCTCCTTACCCTTCCAGTTAGTCCAGTGTCAGAATGCTTTCAGAACTCTAATCAAATCTAATTAATTAGAACAAATTCTAAAGAGTCCAGTGAAGACAGATATGGTTATCTTTCTTACTGAGTGCATGGACCCCAGGCCTGGGCTGTCAGTATTGATGTTCTCACTGTGTGGCACAGCCCATGGAAGAGGACCCAGAGGGGTTGGCTGTAGGCCTGGGTGTCACATCAAGAGTGCAGCCTCTAGCTTCCTTTTCAGTATCAAATGGCCAGGGTCCTGCTTCCAGCTTTTAGAAATGGGGGGGATCTCCTCTGCTGGGTCTTAGAGTTGTCTTCAGCTGAGGGGAGGGGGATCCTGCTCTCAAGTCCAAGTTCTGTGTCCAGACTCTGATGGGCATGAGTGTTTTGGTAGCCATAACTCCGCAGGGAGTTCACAATACCTTATACACAGAAGCACTGATGCTTGTCATGGTGGAACAGAGGCTAGGAAAATAGGGAGTCTGCTCCAACAGAGCAGGGCAAGATGACTGTGGTCAATGTCAGCAGCATGCACTGAACTTCCCATCTCTCATTCATCTGCAGCTCAAACTGAAGAATTACAGGGTTTACATGGTGCTGTGGCAGCAGGGCCAGGCTTCATTTGCTAAGGGATATCTGAGTTCTGGATCTCAGAGGTGCACCTTTTCATCACAGGTGGAGAGCGGCCACCAAGCAGTCATCCAGTCCACACCATTTCTTCACATGTCTCTGACCAGCTGCACTCTCTTTTCACTTCATGGATTGTCTGTAGAGGTGTCCCTAAACCAGGAGTCAGAAACACCAGGGGGTTTTGTGGCAGAGAACTGCCTCGCCCCAAGTTTGTTGGCTGTCTGTGTGTGGGGCAGCCAGGCTGTGGGGCAGCTGATGCAATGCAGCATTGATGCATTGACGTAGGCTTTTCTGAGGATCCTCATTTAGACCTTGTGTCTGGAGTCCTGTGGCCCAGGTGACAGCCTCAGTGTCCCTATGACAGAGTCTGGGGTAGAAATTGAGGGTGTTTACAGAATCATTTATGTTGGAAAAGACCTCCAAGATCATCAGGTCCAACCTTTGACCAATCACTACCTTGTCAACTAGACCAAAGCACTGAATGCTACATCCAGGCATTCCTTGAACACCTCCAGAGATGGTGACTCCACCACCTCCCTGGGCAGCCCCTTCCTGACAAGGAATGCCTGACAAGCCCTTCCATTGCAAAAACACTTCTTCTCACATCTCCTGCTTATTGACCAGGGTATAAATGCAAGTTGAGTCTGAATGACTGTGTCTCTTTCTCCAGCAGCAACACAGACAGCAGGCATGGGATGGTTGCTGCTGTTTGGTGTTGTCATGGCAATCGTGGCTTCAATCACAATCTTTCTGGCCAAACAGCAGAGGTAAGAATTCATGAAGTGTGAGTAAATGTTCTTATTCTGTCTCGATAAAGGTGGGGTGTTCACATGCAGCCTTCTTTGTGTGTTGTATATCTCTGCATGGGCAGCTATGGGCTTCTGAGGATCAGCCAAGTGTGGTCTCTAGCTGATGTCCTACCAGGAGTGACCTGCTTTTCTCTGGGGCTCTGCTGCCATTCAGCTGGTTGGGACAAACAGTAGCACATGGGGACGAAGCAACAGCTACCCAGCCTTCTGAGCTGTTCTCCTGGTCTTGTCTGTGCTCTGCAGTTGCCAGCTGGAGCAGTAGCCAGGGCTGGCCTGCCCCTTTTCAAAGCTGATATAGGCCCCTCAGTGCTGGCTGGGGGCCTCCCTCCCTTTTGGAGGGTCCCATGCCCTTGTAGAGGTATGGAGTACTGACACAGGGGAGGGCTGGGCTGGTGCAGCAACAGGGCTGGCACAGCCCAGGTCCACAAAGAATTGCATAGGGCAGAGTTCTGGCCTGCAGACCACAAGCCAGACCAGCCTGAGGGGAAAATGCATTGTGCTTTTCCAGGAAGGAATAAATTGGAACCTCTTTCCTTAGCATGAATATGTGTGAGCATGAGGACTCACCTCTTGTAAGGTTCACAAGAAAGGCCATTAGATGGCTCTGGCAACACAAGACATCCTCAGATCCTCAGCTACTTGCTAACTCATGAGTCCAGACAGGTGATTTCAGTTGATTGAAATGGATCTGGAGATGCCTTGCTTTGGATCAGCAATGTGTGCTCAACACCAAAGCCTTTCTCTTTTCTCTTCCAGCTTGTGGAAGAAGATGGCTTGCATCCCAGACCCTGCTCCCTTTTTCAAACCGCTTTACCTGGTGCATAACGGAGATTTCAAGGTATAAATGGGCCACACAAGCAAGTGGAGCACATGACAAACTAAAAGGCCATCATTAGGCTAAAAGGCTATCCTGGGAAAGGGATTCTCATTAGGCCAGTAAAAGTGGAAATCAATCTCAAAGGAATGCCAAAAGGCTCCAGATACAAGGACCAGAGCTGTCTGTTCTGTGCCATGAAGACCTTTTTGTCATGTCCGTACTGCTTATTCTCTGTAGGTGCTGTCTCAGTGTGTGTGAGCTGAGTTCATGTGATCTGTGAAGCCTCAGATCCTGATGGAAGTGGAATACCAGAACAGTAACTGAGATCTTTCCAAAGCTCCAGTCCCATGCTGCCATAAAGCCATGGAACAGACTTAATTGTAGAGCCAGATCTCCCACTTCAGTCTCTGCAGTGACATGAGCTCAACGTTAAGCTTTGTAGTTCTCTCTGAAGAGTCACTCATAGAGGCAGGCAATAGTTACACATACTGTCCTGGAGAGATGGACAGAGCTTTGGGGGCAAATAATTGCTATGTGATAGCACAGTGCAACTGACTGTCTATGAAGGAAGTGTCTGAGTAACTTTGCCTAGCACCTCCAAATTCTCTTCTCATTTAACACTATCCAGACTTGCTTATGTGACAAAATGGTTTGCAAAAGCTGCAGAATTTGCTGGAGTTCTCAGGATGTAAAAGTAAAAGCATTGAGCATCCATAAATAATTAATTTTATTATGCTGAAGAGCAGTTCACAATCCTGTTATAAAACTGTAAAAGTGCTGGCATATGAGTGCAGACATCACTTCCTCTTTCTGAACAAGTTCCTGTGGTTGCATCAGAACTGATCAAAGACACTTCAGTGTCTGCTTTTTCTTAGACCTTCTGGGAGAGGGGCACCAGCTGCAGATTAAAGCAGCAGCTGCCCACATAGCCACAGCACAAGATGCACAGGCAGGGGCGTCAAGAGGATGTGGTGACATCACTAAGAAGTGAACAGACTTGTCATTTTTGGCCGACAAAACTCAGTTGATGTAGATCTTATTCAACTTCATCCTGCCTGCATGAAAGAAATGTTAGGTTATGTCTGTGAATAATGTTTACAAATTACAGTAGTAATGCTCTGCATGCAGCAGTCCTGGATAGGGTAGGAAACCATGAAAATGTTAGACAAAAACTTAAGACGTAGAAGGGAAAGCTGAGGAACATTGTGTACTTGTGCATATATGAGTTCTTAAATTCATACTGAGTGGGAATTTGCAAAGAAGTGTCAAGAGGGAATAGGAAATATTCTGCCCACTCAATTCTAGGAAAAGGATTTTTTGCTGCTTCTTCAAATAGCCTTTTGCACCTCAGGTGCCTTTCTGTCCATCAGCTTTAATACTAAGTTCTTTGTAGCTTAGGTTAAAAATTAGTTAAAATAAACTTGGTGCTTCCTGCTGTAACAAAGATTTTTTTTCCATGTTCTGTGTCACAGGGTAATAAACTGTGTCAAGCTGTTCTTGTCCCAAATATTTTGCTCATGTATAGTTGTGCTGAGTGCAGTTTGGGACAGGAAGCCAATAAGATTAAGAGAGTCTGAAGCTGTGGCAACACCTAGGTCTTGTGCAGCACTCAGTCAGAAGCCTTCACAGTGTTTATGAAGTGCAGTGTCCTTACCTATTTTATACACAGCAGAAAGCAGTGAACTTAGAAGAGCCTTGCCACAGCTCAGCCATTAGGTGAGTGGCAGACAGGGAGCAAAACCAAGTCTTAAGTCTGTGCTGTGCCCAGCCTCAGGACTGCAGAATCCTCAGGTAGGACTTGCTGGCATTCTTTAATGGCACATGTCTAAAGTGCCTGAAGTCTAACATGTTATTAGTGGCTGTGATCTAAGTGTCTGATTCAGTGACTTCTTTAAAAAGAACATAAACTTTTACTTTGTTCTTAAATCAGAGGCATCCAGAAGTGCCTTTACTCCCAGATGTGTCTGAATGCAAGGGGCTTGTGATCTAGGGAGAACGCCTGCTACAGGACAGAGTGTGATGCTAATGGTGACATACAAGGGTGAGGTTCAATGTGTGGCACTACCTAATCATGAGTGTTTCAAGTGGTGGCTACAGCTCTGCGAGGTCCCCATCCCCTGCCTACTTCTGCTTCCTTCTTGTCACTGTGAAAGAAAGGGCTGTCCTAGGGCATGGTTGCATACAGAAAATTGGGAGAAGCCTTGCCCTGATTCCCTTCCCAGGAAACTGAGGTGGGGGAAGTGAGAGAGCAGGACTATGTGTGTGCAGATGCAGCACACAGGGAGAAACTGATCATCCTTTCCAAGAGACTCAGTGTTGTAGTGTTCTATTTATCTGTTTCTGTGTTTATATGTTTTAATATGTAGTTCTGTATCCCCAGTTTACCCTCACTCCCCCCATTCTCCCCACATATGGACTCAAACCACTCCTATCCCTCCCTAAACCACTCCCACCTCCCCTTCCCATTGGCCATTCCCCAATTCCCTCCCCGAATCCTGGACCCCTATGTAAACCCATGCACACAGGAAGTCGGGGTCAGACCCTGTCCTGGACCCTCCTGGGTTTGGCCTCCTCTGGAGCCTCACGGCAACAGAGGATCAATAAACCATGTATGTTCACCACGAGGGTCTCCATGCAATCCTTTACCCTTCGATGATGCTTTCCTGGATGGACTGAGCTAGCGAAAGACCAAGAACCAACCCAGGCATTGCATCAACTCAGCATCCAGGATAAGGGGGCATGGGAGACTTGGTGGCTTGGCTTGGAACTTCAGGCTGATTCATGAAAGAATGCTGCTATGGGCAGTGGCATTCTTTGCAGCATAGAGAACTGCAAAGCCGTGCAAACCTGCAAAACCACAAAATAAGAGCTAATTATTTTCCACTACTTAAGTCAGTTCTCCTGCAGCTGTCTGTGTCTGGTAATAACAGCATCTCCTACCCTGTTACATTGGAGTCAGTGATTTTAGTTTCTTTGCCTCTAAAAGCATAAGAACTTTGCTTATTTCTGTGGAACCTCAAACCCTGTAATACTAACCTCTCTCCCTGCATGTCCTTTTCTGCAGAAGTGGGTTGGTGCATCCCATACGAAAATGACCTTTGATTTCTTTGAATGGGGAATAGTCCTTCCAGAAGTCCTAGAATTTTACACCATGCATCCTTCCAACAGCACCTCACAGGAAGAGCTGCACAAGCTGAGAAACAATCTGCCTTGCAAGACCTGTGTGTCTTGCCTGACTGCCCCAGGCCATGACAGCCAGTCCCCATGGCTCAGTGTAAACAGCAGTGGGAACGAGGACCAGTCGTATGGGCACTTGTCCATTGACACAGTGACTGTGGCTGATGAGTTTACATCTTGTAACTGCCAGTGCAGCTGTAACCATGTGTACAGAGGACATGAGCATACCAATGAAGAAGATGATAGTGCTGGAGAACCTGGTTACCCCAAGGTTAACATTGATGAGGAAGACAAAAAGATATCCAGTGACTTGCATCTGGCTGACCTGAGCACACAGGACAAAATACTTGCTTCAGGCTGTGTGTCCGTAGACCACTTGAGGAGCACAAGTGTTCCAGCCCACCAGCAAGTAGAAGGGTCCTTGGAAGGAGGTGTGGGGAGCATCCTAGAAGCCCTTTGCTTGCAGCCTTCTCAGTGGGATTTGGAAAATCCAGGCTCTCTACCTTCTCCTGATGGTGAAAGTGTTTCCTACAGTGAAGGCTCCTATGACTTCTTCCCTCACAGTACAAGGCCTGGTGACAGTTACCCTATGATCTGCATAGATTTGGACACTATTGACAGTGGCTTTGTGGACTCAGACTGTGGAAGTCCAGTTGACTGTGAATTTGGGCAAAACAGTCAGACCAGCTGTGGGACCATCCCTCTTGAGCAGGAGGGGCAGGACTTTCCACGGAGCTATGTCAAGCAGTGGGTCTCCTGTCGCTCTGACAGCCCTGTCAATGGGACACAGACAAACTGAGGACTTGATGTTGCCTGGCAGAGTGTGGGGCCTTTCCATACTGTGCCAGGAGCAAAGTGTTAGCAAGTTTCAGAAGAGAAACAAAGTTTGCTTTGTTTAGGCTCTATTGCATACAACTGAAAGCTGTTAGGTCCTCAGAAATACATGCCTATTTCTGTTGCCACTTATTCTATTAATGTCTCAAATTTGTTGTGATTGATTGTTGTGGGGTTTGTTGGTTGTTGTTTGGTTTTTTCTAGAATCCTAGGTACCTTGAAAATTATCCTTCAGCTTATGTAGATGTGCAAATTATTTTACAATAACCCTATAAAGATACAGAACTTTAAATTATTTTCTCTGGTATTCTCACATGACTTGAAAGTTTGGCTGTATGTGGAATCTTAGAAGTATAACCTATGACAAGCATGTTTGCTACATTAAAGTTCCCCTGCCCTTTCCAAACAACACATGGTATTACTTTTCCCACTACCATCTTTGTCTCTAAAACTAGCTGTAGTACCTTATTAATTATGAAAGTCCCATTCCTGTCCATGGGGTATGATCAAAACCAATTCTCATGTAATCATCACGTAAGTGTATGTCCAAGAGAACAAACACAACTCAGGTTTCAGAAAGACTTTGCCTTTCCAGGTGGAGTCTGCAAATGAAAAGTCTTCAAAACACCTGGTCACCCAGGAGGCAGATTTTGTGGGCAGATATGTGACATAAGGGTATTGGAATAAGGGAGGTTGTTCCCTTTGAAACAAGCCATAACAATTAAGCTTTTAGCCAGTGAATTGTTGTCACTGTGGATGTGGAGGGGTTTGAGGAGGGGGGGTTTCAGTGTTTCCTAGGAGAAAACTTCAAATGTCCCTGACCTAGTAGGATCTAATTTGGAAAAATTATGTTTTCCAATTAATATTAGGTCCAAAAAGCATGTACTAGGAGAAGCCCCATAATTCATTCTGTTGTACCAATTTGGAAACTTCCATGTCCATTTCTGCATGGCCTCTGCCTCCCTGTCTCTTGGCCCCAGAAGCTGATACTGACAGACTGTTAGTCTGTTCTTTGACTGCTTCTCTCTAGCCCTTCTCTGGCACTAGACCCATGTACAGGACTGACTGATGGATCCTGACCAGAACTGCCATTACACCTGGGCATGGGAAGAGCTGTTCCTCGTGTGCTCTGGGTTCAGGACACAGAAGCACCGCATTGCTTGTTTCCTTTGCTTCCAGAGTTGCCCTTTAAGCATAGTGCAGCACTTGGCTGTGGGGGAAGTGCAGAACAGGGCAGCTCAGGGTGCTCCAGGGGTCTGAGAACAGTCGGGCAGAGATCTCGGGTGGAAGCAGTTTCACCTCACATCCAAACAGGGCTAGGAAATGGCTTTAGCTCACTTTGAAAGCTCTTCTGTTGGCCTATTTTATATAAAAGTTGCAAGCAGATACTTTTATATTCAGTAAATTGCTTGGCCTTTTAAATGTTAATCCTTTAGCAGAAGTTTTTCACTCTCTCCATAGCTAATGAGTAATTGCAGATACAGCTACTTTAACTCAATCTGATAATCTGAGCAGTTTTTCATTGGTTCTTGAGATTATCTTTAAAATCGGGCACAGTAAACTCTCCTTTATTATGCCACTGCTGCTACTGCCTGATCATCAAACCACAAAGCCTAAACTACCAAGGGACAGAAGCAGTACGAAAAGTGACATTTCTGCTGAGCGGGTAAGACAGTTTAACATATTTCTGTTCTATTCATGCCAGTACATAATGTTAGGATTGTTGCTGAATATACTTTTCTAATGTGTCTGTACATATATGTGTGTGTGTGAATATTGGTTTATTGCAGTAGTCATCCTTTGTAGCAGCTTTTTTCCTGGGATCTGAGTATGTCAAACCTAAAAGTACATGGCTGTTCATGAGCATCAAACTGTGGAAAAATGGCTCTCCAAAGATGAAGGAAGAAAAATACTGGTCGTACAGGGTTCTCTCTGATAATCTGTGCAGATAAGAAAATCCAAACACTTTTTCATTATTTCCCAGAAGTTGGCATGCATCATGTGAGTCTGTTGTGTGCACTTGATGTGCTTCTGTCAGACACGCTCAGAGGCCTAGAAGTTCAGAAGGTAGATAATCTACCATTAATTTTCTTAAAGGACCTACAAAAACCTTGGGGTTTAGGCAGGGATGATTGTTCATAATAGGTACCACTCTAGTCACACCTAGTAGCATAAGGGATTGCTCTGGAGAATGTGCACTTGGGTTAACCTTAATGGGTGGAGGAATGTACCTGTTGGTACAGACATGCTATTTCCTGGCACTGTTTGACTTTGTAGGTGCCAGTCAGTGTCCTGCTTTTCTGTAGTGCCTGTTGGTGCTGCCTCTGGAAGAGATGTAAGCAAAGGAACAGATTATGGCCAAGGGAGAGCCGGTCATTTATGACTAGTTGCTAAGATGTAATGAATGGAAATAGAGTGTTCAGAGGTCCAGGTCTGCTGTGTCTGCTCCCACTGTGCACTACTCATTGTATCATAGAATCGTAGAATGGTTTGGGTTGGAAGGGATCCCTGCCATGGTCAGGGACACTTTCTTCTATTCCAGGCTGCTCCAAGCCCTGTTCAGCCTGGTCTTGAACACTTCCAGAGATGGGGCAGCCACGTCTTCTCTGGGTAACCTGTACCCGGGCCTCACCAGCCCCACAGGGAAGAATTTCTGCCCAATATCCCATCTAACCCTGCCCTCTTTCAGTTGAAAGCCACGTCTTGTCACTCCATACCCTTGTCCAAAGTCCCTCTCTAGCTTTCTTATAGCCCTTTTAGATGCTGGAAGTGGATCACCGGAGCCTTTCCTTCTCTGAGTTGAACAACCCCAATTCTCTCATCCTGTCTCCAGAGCAGAGGAGCTCCAGCTCTCTGATTATCTTTGTGACTGTCTCTGGGCTTGCTCTAGCAGCTCCTTATATTGAGGATTCCAGAGCTGGATGCAGTACAGCAACTGGGGATCTCACAAGAGCAGAGTAGAGGGGTGGAACCCCTTCCCTCAACCTGCTGCTCATGCTGCTTTTGATGCAAGTTGATGAAAGGTTGGCTTTCTGGGTGGCAAATATACATTGCTAGATCCTGTTGAGTTTAAAATTACTTTTGGGAAATGGGGGGAGCTGGTGGAACCACAGGAGGGAAGGGGAAAGGCATGGCTGCAAGGCCTCATTTCCTTGAGGGGTAACAGGCAGAAGAACTCTGCTCTGGAAACATACCAAAGGATGGAAACACCACTGTAACAGCTTGAGACCACCTAGAAACTCAAGGTCACTGGTCAGCTCTCAGTGCTGAGCCCATCCCCAGGACACCTGGTATATCATTTCATCATCTTAGGCATTTGGTCTCTCTTTCTTTCCTGCAGAGTGAAGGTGGTTCTTCCTTCCTCTGACTCTAGTTTTCACAGGGCTTTTCTGCCTTCACTCACAACACCAGAGTGTTGCAGACACTGGGCACTAGAAGACAAAAAAGCAGCAGGCAACGTGGCTAAAAAGTTGATTTGTATTCTAGTGCTGGAAGATGCTGTAATAATGCCTGTGCTTCTGGCACAGGGCTTCTGTCTGAGCTAAGGGGATTTTTTAATTCTCTTTTAAGATAGCTAACAAAGGTTTATAGACTAGAAGTCTTGCACCATATGTTTAGACAAGATGCTCCAGCAATAAAGGTAGTTCCCCCTTGTAAAAATTCTACACTTTGTTTCTGTCTAATTGTATCTACCTTCAGCGTCCAACTACTGAATTCTTTCCATCTTTCTCCTACCTGAAATCACCTTCCCATGTAAGATTCTTATGGCTGGTGTGAAATTACTACTTTAAACTTAACCAAAGGAAAGGCTAAGAGATTTAGTTGGTCTTTAATTGTTGATTTCTGAGGAAAGTTATCCAAGATTAAATAATTCTCGTAGCCCTTTTCAGAACCATTTTCATATTGACAGCAACTCTTTGTTTAAAGTGTGGATCTCAACAGAAGTTAACCAATGGTCTTACAAATGCTACATGTAGCTGCAATAACATTTTTTTAAATTGATATGCATCCACAGTCTGTGTGTTAGCTCCTCTAATTGCATTAATGTACTGCAGAATCTTGTTCAGCTGGTTATGTGCTATTTCCTGAAATAATTTTCTGATAAGCCTTTCAGAATTCAGTGTTCCATGACCTACTTATGACTAACATTCATGGCTTCTAACACAAAAATTTGCTTTTAAACATGTTCTATTTGTTTCCAGGTGATCTAGAGAGCCAGAAATGTCTGACACATCTCAAACATTGCAGAAATGGGGCAGTTTATCAAATTAGTGGCAATTACCTGGAAACATTCTGTCCTGGTTTACTTATCTTGACCTATGTTTGTTTATTTGTTTGTGTGCCTGAACAAGTTCTTGTAAGCACATGTACCATCCTATTTAATGCAGCTCTCTCTATTTCATATTTAGTCACTGTTACTGTATTTATCTCAGGCATCATATGCAACCCTGATTAGAACGATAAGCAGGAGAGGCCTCATGTCTCCCAGCCTTCTGCTGCTAAAATCAGCTAATGGTGATGTTTCCTCTTAACAACCCCCACTCTGAAGGTCTGCAGCAAAGCAGAGTATTTACAAAAACCCCACAGATGAAGAGGTGGTGAAGTGGAAGCCAGAAAGATTCCTTTTCTCTTGATAAGTTCCTGAAACATTGTAATTATTTTACTATTTAATTCAGAAAAGGGAAACCATAAGCAGGCATAATCACAGACAAGACGTTGAATGTAGGTGCTGCTGCCCAGCTTTGTGAAATTCATGACTGGAAGGATACTCTTGGTCGTGGAGTCCAGTCCTGCTACTGTAGCCACCGGATCACTTAATCCTCTCAGTAAAACAATCTAATAATTTAAATATCACAATCCTTGCTAAACTCTTTCTCTCTTGCTCACTTCTGTTCAAGATTATTTCAGACCCTTCACTGGTCAGAAATCACAATCTTATACTATAGCCAGGCTATATCCATTTGATCTTGTGCTAATGCTGTACTTGGTGTTTCTCCTGTCCTGACTCTCCCTTTTCCCCAGCTCCTTACGAAAGAGAGACCATAATCTCTGGCAAATTTGGTTTGGTTATTTTCTTGGGGTTTTTTTAATAATAACTAACCCAAGCTCTTTTGACACAGAACATTCTCACACCCTCTTGTTATGCCAGCCCTAGAGCTCAGTTCAGTGTCCATGCCAGGCAAGCAGTGCAAATAGTGTTCCTCCAACATTTTTTTAATTTTTCAAGAAACTGTTCTTGTTTCTACTTACTGGTGGTCTCTGCTTACAAACTCATTCCATGTTTTCTGGATTTTAGGTTCCTTGGAGCAGCACAGTCCTTGCAGCAGTGCTGGGCTCATTTGCTGTGTTCAGGTAACAGCAAATATTGCAAACTAGAAACATCTTTTAAAAACACCATATATATATCTATATATTGCTGAGTAGATCAGGTCCATATTCTTCATATTAAACCTTGCCGTAAAATCATCAAATCAGAAACTTTTAGTGAAAAAGTATAATTTTTAATTAAAAATTCATCAGGAGATAATTCACAGAACGGAATTTCTGATTAAAAAGAGAGAGTCCAGCATAACCTTGCAGAAAGGTAGTGTTCCATATTGTAGAGGTTCTGTATTGTATGTCCTTACACAATTCTTCAGTGAACTGGGGTAATGACTAGGCCATAAGTATTTTATATCCCTCAATGAGTGCTTTGACCAGAAGCATACCAGTTATTCTCTGTTTCTGTTTTTCTGATTATGCAGAAATTGTGTCTGCACCAGGAGGCCTCTGAAACACAAATGTCTGGAGACTGAGAATGTTTTCAGGGAAGAATATCTATGCTCTATTGCTACAATTTTCTCTAACCATCTGGGTTTGGTTACTGTCAGAAACAGAATAAAGGAAAACACGAACATTTTTTCCAACCCACTGTGGCTCTCTGCTGCTCTTAAATTGTCATAAACCAAATGACAAAAATGCAGGAAGAAGGAGAGATGGAACATCCACCCTTTCACCCACCCTTGATCAAGTTGCAGGAATTAAAGATTTCCTTTCATGCAGCTGGTGCTTTAGATTCCTGTGCAAAGTACTATTTACTGCCATGAGAAGAACAGTTCCTATAGAAGGAATCACATAGCTGAGTTGGTGCCCTCTCTGACAGTTTCAACATCAGCAGAAGCAGCCAAAGCTTCAACCCCCTGGTACAAATACTGTCAAAACTTCTCCTAACAGAAAAAATTGTTTTGTTTTAGATACTGTCTGGAATGGGAAGAGTTGTGTGGCACCTGGGCCTCCAGCTATGTATTGCTGCTGTGCTGCTCTTTGGTGGAGGAAGGGGCAGAGGTAAGAGGAGGTCTGGAATAGTTCTGCTGTAGGAAGACAGGCCCATGTCTGTGCTCATTTCTCATTCACAGACCCTTAAGTGTGCAACCCACGATCTTGTGACTCCCCTTTCCCAGGTCCCAGCTGGCTGGCAGTGCCAGGGCTGGGGAACTGAGCACATATTGGACAAGCTGGGCAGAAAAAAAAGTGTAGCCACTGCCCAGGGTCCCTGCCCTAAGATCTTACACTCATTTCATACAGTGATGTGTGGTACAAGACAGGAAGAACATGATGGAGAAGATTAGATGCGGTGTCAGTAAAGGAAGCACGAGGAAGTAATGCATTTATTTGAAGTACTGAGCAAGGCCCCATCCAGTGACACAGGAATTCAGCTCTGGTCTCCTTCCTCTGCAGAGCTCTCTGGAAGCCTGAGCTGCTTGAATAACTACGTAACTACAGTGAGCTGCGTGTGGGCAGCAAAGAAGCCCATGGGCAATGGACCTTTCCATCTGCATTTCACCAAGTAAGAGCCGCACACCAAGAGCTGTTTGTGGCAGCCCCAGCCCTGGCATGGGCAGGAAAGCATAGAGAAGCAGAGATGGGGTCCAGCCATGGACTTTGCTCCCTCCACACCAGGAGGAGAACTGTGGCACCCCGTCACCCCAGAGCTGGGCTACCTCAGAAGCTGCTCCCTTTTGTAGGCCCACAGCCTGGGCTGGTGCAGCAGAGGCCCAGTGCACACAGCTGCATGTTCTCCTGCCAGCTCTGGGCACTGAACCCTTCTGGCAGGTGCCTCAGCACAGGGAGCCCTTCCTTCCTGGCCTCTGGTCCCTGTGATCTGAGAACTTCTAGAGCCCACCCTACATGAAGCTGCCTAATCAACTTCTAATCATTTCTTGTCTTTTCACCTAAAAATTAAACCCTTAATGGTTTAATCTATATTACTTAATATATATATATATATACACAAGTCCAGTGAGTTATAAGCTTTAATAACAGATTTGCAATATCATCCGAATAGCGTTTCCTCTAATGGAATAAACTGGGTGAATAGTTTGCTCTGTGATAGGATAATTTGTGATGAATATGTTTAGACTATGTAATAACATTGTCTTAACCACCAGTAACTATTATATGAGGGTAAGCCACGCAGACATTAGATGCCTCATATTCTGGTAGGGTTTAAGTCAAAAACAGCCTAACTCATAATAATAATGAATTTTAAATCCATGAAAAAATGCTGAGCTGATAAACTGTGATATCCCAGTTTCTTGCAGGATCAATCTTTCACATGCAATGTGAAAGATTTGCTAATAAATGGCTAAACCACAAAACAACACACCAACTTCCAGCATGTTTTGCTATCAGTTCTAAGTGTTTGTTCCTAGCAAAAGAGGCCTTAATGTACAGCCTGTTACTTCTGTGCTGTGCACTTGTAACTAACTCTCCACCCACTCCTTCCCCCCTACCCAGCTGCTTTCCTGGCAGTAACACACAGCCCTCTCACTTTCAGAAGGAGCAGGGTAGGTGTTGGGCTCTGTGTGCAGCTCCTCGGGGGTCTGGTGCTCTCAGCAGTAACATTATGAATGTGTCTTGTTCCTCCATCCTCAGCCCTGCCACCCAGCCAGCTTTAGGATTGTTTTGGGTGTTGTCTGCACTAGAGGCTCATGGTCTTCCAGGGTGTGCTGCTGTGCTAAGCCACCACACATTTTTCATAAACTGAAAAGCACTTTATTGTATGACTTAAAAGAAACTTTCAGCCTTTTTATTCTTCTAGCCTCTGGTCAAAGGGCCACAATGCCAGCTGCAAACTGACTGCCACAGAGAGCATGCAGAATCAATACCATTGCACAATCCATTTAGCCAGCGAGATCTTGGAAACAGATGGTTATAGAGTCTCTCTCCAAGGAAACTTCTTTGGACATAATCACACTTACGTTACCTTTCCAGAGTACAATCCCCGCCAGCACAGTAAGTACAAACGAGGGCAGCTGTGAGCTGAGGCTTTGCCCACAGCTTCGGGGTAGGTCTGACATGTTCTCCAACAAAGGGTGTCTCAAAAACAGCAAGTGAAAACAATTAGAACAAGCCAGACTGCCATCGTTGGAGAGTGTGCTATGGGGACTGAACCAGCAAGGATGCAGTCCCTGAGCCTCTCCATTCTGACCATTCCAGGACTTCAGAGAGGGCTGTCAAGGATACTACTCATTTGCATCATGTTTGCTTGTGCCATGGACAATTTACAATTGGATTGCCACAATTGTTTGTTTGTTTTGTTGTTCTATTTTTTTCCTGAGAAATTATGTAATGAGTAATCAAAGTCATGGATTTAATTGAATGTTCCATGGCCCGGTACTTCAGAGAAATGCTCTAGTATGGGCAATCTCAGAGCCTGTCTATATTAGTTGTATGTTGTAAAGGCAGAATGTGACATCCGGAGTGGTTCTTTGCTTGCAAGATTATCTCCAGGGACTACTGGAGTTATCATTAATTTTTGTCAGTTCTGTAGCTGCTCTGATCCATCCTGTAAGCTAATTTGGTCCACTGCTGGTCTTGGTATCACTCTTTAGTCCCTGCTTTACCTTCCAAGACTTTAGTCAGCCTAGTATCATGCATCTCCTTTTGTCATGTCCCAAATACTACGAAAAAACCTGCCTCCTCTATTTGCAGTAAAACTGGACCCACCTTTGAACCTCCAGAGCAACACCACTGCCAGCAAGTGTCGGATATGGTGGAGTGTGTGGAATGTGCCTTGGTACCTCGTTGAAATTCTCCAATATGAGTTGCAGTATAAGGAGTACAGCATGTCCTGGGAGGTAACTGGCTGAGGCACACACTGAAGCTGCCTTGCTCTTTAGGCACAACAGCCTTGCCACTCAGCTCAGGGCCCTCTGCCAGCTGATCCTTTTAAGCTCACCTTTCCGGTTGCCCATTTCAAGGCTGAAAGATTTTATATAAAACATCAACACTGGAGATCAATAACTCTTCTTATCATGAACCCTGCATTCAGAAGTCACCCATCATCATGCAGGCCCTCTTCTTGCATCTAGAAAAGAGGATTTGGTAAAGAAAAGTGAAACAAAAAAAAACAACAAAAAAAAGAGTATTTAAAAGGCCTTCCCTTTGCCCAGCCTCGTTAACAGAAATGCTTTGTAACACTTTGCAGATTGCATTGAACAAGACACCACCCAGTTCACTGCCACAGATAGAAATTGAAGCTGCAGAGCTTCGCGGTGGCGTTGCTTATGTTGCAAGAGTTCGCTGCAAAGTTTCTGAAAATGAGAATTCCTACCACAGTCAGTGGAGTGAGTGGAGCCAGACAACAGTGTTTCAAAGAGCAGGTACAAAGAATGCTGTTTTCATCTCAATTAATTTCCTTTCATGTCCATGTTCCAAAAAAAGGAAGGTACTTGATAAACTGGAGCTTTTCAAAACAGAACTAGCTTTCTTCAAGTATTCATAGCCAAATTACTTTCCTTGAGGTCTTTAACAGTCTGTTTCATTTGCATTGCTTGGTTATTTGGGGTTCTATCTTGACTTTCAGACTTTTATTTAAAATTTTTGTGCTGACTGTTTTCCTAGATGTTCCAGAACTGTCTGAAAGGATCCAATATACCAGAACTATGCAGTTTTTGTTCATTCCTCTGAGTTTTGGCACTCTACTCTATTTATTCTGGAACTGCAAGCTTTCTTCAAGGTATGTGATAGTTTTTCATTAAGTTCCTGTTGATCTTTATGGCCTGAAAAGGATAAATTAAGAGTCATTATGTCCATTTTCCTTCCTGTTTTTGCTGCACAGACTCATTCATTTTCAAAAGCTCTTTTGACAATCTTGGGACATGACATATTCCTTGGCTGACAATAGTTAATGACCCCACTATACAATCCTTAAGGAGACCAAAGTACCTTTGTGACTCCTAAACTCAGCTAGAACTCAAGGATGAGGGTCTCTTGGAGTTACAGAAATTGAAACCCATGGAAATTTTTTATTGAGTTTCATGTAGATAAATTAAAAGTGCAAGTACACAGCAATCCATAAAGATGGTTAAACTGATGGCAATGTAAAGCTACTCATGACATACTTGGTAGCAGTCAGTAGGTAAAATACTAATATAGGCAAACTAGACTGACTCAGATTCATTTGAGACCAAGTTTACAGAGAAAATGTGCTTCTAGAACCTTGGTTCAACCATCTTCTTGCAATTTTTTGATGCTGGCAGAACAAAAGTAAATCTCCTACCTCTTTCTTTTCTGCCTTGACACACATTATTATGCTCCATATGCACATCATTCTTAGAGAAACAGAATACATGATGTCTATATGATATTTTTACAGGATAGACTCTAATAAATGGGCAAGAATATCTGGCAGAGTTTCTCTGTCTAAATATAATGGAACTAGAACTCTCTAAAACACTTCCAGAAACAGTGGTATCAAGTAAGTTGATAAACAAGTGCTTAAATAGCTCAGTACATACACTAAGTAATAGACCAGTATGAAGTTTCTGGCATATTCCTAAGAAACTTTTAAGAATGCTTCAGGCTAGAAACATTAAATGCATGCACAGGTGGCAGACAAACAATTGCATGAGATGTCAGAAATCATGTCAAGTGGGCTCCTTCTGCAATCTTTCTAACATAAGTTTGGGGGTATAATTTAATTAGTATCATGGAGAGAGAAACAGGAAAAATTTTCTTGTTCTTTTTAAGTGTTGTTCTCTCACTTTAGGGCAAAAAGCCTCACCTGCTTTAACATTCCCACACCAGCTGCTTTCTTTCAGCCACTCTATACTTTGCACAATGGGAATTTCAAGGTAAGAAACAAGTTTCATTTCTTTCTTACAACTCTCAGTTCATGATGAGAGGATTTTTTTTAATTAATCATTCCAGCTCCTTAACAGAGTTACTGACAGGTGGTTCTGGTCTGTTTCCTGCCTCCACATACTAGCTGACCACCAGAGTTTCTGTCCAACTTCATTCCTCAGAAGGTTGAACTCCTCCAGTCACTTCCAACTCAGGCTGAACTCAAAAGGTCCACCCTGTCCTTTCAAAGCCAAAGCAATACAAGTATTTTGCATTATATTCTGGAGGTGAAATCTTGTAAAATTTCTTGTAAAGCTTTGTGAAATCAGCAGCTAGATTCTACCCTATTACTCTAACTTTGCCTGTTAGATTTGCAGTAAACCTCTGGATTATTGTGCCAAAGCCACGTAGAAAGAACTGTTATTTTGGAATAATTATGCAAAATGACCCAAACTTATTGATCCTTTGACTAGGACTGGGTTGGACCTAATGAGGCTTGTAGCCAACTTGGAAGAGAAGAGATCAGCAACTCAAGCAAAGTGACTGCAGATAGAGTTTCTGATCTAAAGACCCAAGAAATGACTTCCCAGATCTCCTGGAAACCTCTGGAAAGCACAAATCAGGTTGCTGCAGAAGAAAAAAAACCCTTTGTATTTACTCCAGGACCAAGCCAGCAGTATGTCCCCAACAGGTATGCAAGAGCAGAAGAGACAGCAGTGAGACCATTTGCATCAAACCATGCTGATGAGACAGTTGGCCTGAAAATCTCTGAAATAATTAAAGACAACCTTGAGAGCCCTAGGCTGGGAAGGAATTATCTCTCTCACTTACAGCGTGGAAAGGGCGACTTTCTTATGCTTCAGGAATCTTTGGAGATAATAGATGTGTCCTTCAGTGGTAGTGACTATTGTACCTTGTGTGACAGTGATGCCACAGGAGGTTTGATTCCTGCTGAACTACTGAAGCTCTCCAATGGCAACAGCCTTGTCAAACATCAGAGTGATCAGTGAGCTTTCCTGAGGAATACTGCCTACAAAGGTGCTGGTGCTCGTCTCACCTCCCAGCTCTGTCTTCCCCAAGTGGCTTAAATGGTGACTGTGCAGACAATTGCAAACATGTATCATTTACAAAAAAAAATCTTCAATTTCTGTACTTTAGAAGAAGATTATGACCAAGTCTTCTGGCTAGCAAATACTACCCCTACAGGCATGGCAAACCCTGACTCCAGAAACATCTGTTGTCTCAGAGACACATGACCAAGCCCTTCCCTAAATGAACCCCCTGGCAGCAGAGGTCCAGTAAACCCCTAGTCTAAGGGGGCAGCAGGAGACCTGCTTTTTTTCCTCAGGAAGAGCTGTTGGAATTGTGTGCCTCTTGGAAGCTGCAGTATGTGCAATGTGATGAACCATGATTTAAACTCCATCGTTTTTCTAAACTGCACATGAATCTTCATCAAATCATGACAAACGATTTTTTCTAGAGAGGGTAATTTTGCTTCTTAATATGAAATTGATGACTTCAAGTGGTTCCTGATTTGATCAAAATTGGTAATTGCTTTATTTAAAGATAATCAGAGTGGACTTGTTCTTTATTATCCCGAATGGCTGTAACTTTTTATTTTGCAATAACTAAGCCTCATGTACTGCTTTGATTTTAACAAAAATTTATTTCAGGGTTAAGTGGCTGGGCTGATCTAATGGAGAATGGTGACAAGCAAGAACAGCACAAACAGGGTTTACTTAATCATAACACAAGCCAGGCCCACTGCCTCTCCAGGGCTTCTATTATTTCTCCAGAATTGTTGAGTACTTTGCACAACAGATACAGACTTTCTGAGCTGGATCTCTAGAGGTTTACTTTCTGCCCTAGACACAGAAAATCCTATGCATGATTAATTAACAACTAAGCAGATTTCTGGAGTCTTAGTTGCATGTCCTACATTTAATGGGCTCAAAAGTTTTAGGAAGCATACTGAGATATGTACACATGCATCTCAACGAGCTGGCAGGTGCATATAAACACTCACATACATTCCTTCTGTCCCCTTTGGAGTGCTGCTTCTGTCCCCCTGGTAACTGTTAGCACTGATTAGTTGACAAGGCAAAGAAAGATTTCACTTCTAAGTAACAAAGTAGGTCAAGGTATCCTTCCCAAAAAGCATGATAAGTCAGAGAATTGTCGTGAGGAACCTTCAACTGTGAGAAAAACAGGAACAGAAGGAGGAGTTCACATCCAATTTGTGTGATAGCCACAGGAGGTGACAGCAGTGATTTGTTTTCAGTGTTGTAAGCAAAGGGCTTACCTGACACCTGAAAAAATATCCCATTTCTGGTCCTTTGTGATTTTTAACTTGCAAAAACTACATTCAAAGGTGCTTCTTTTACTGTACCACAATCTAATGGCAAGAGAAGAATGTGCTGTTTCTGTCATTAACAGTTGCTATAATTTCCTCAGGATAAGAACATCAGTATAACAAGACCACACACTTGAAGATTTTGGCGATCTTGAACTTTTAGACCTCACAGTGTGGTTTGATGCAGTGTCCCAAATTTCAAATCTTCAGAATCAGAGGGATGCTTTCTGAAATTGTCGGATCAATTGTATCTTAACTGTCTCAGGTGTTGACAGCCCTTGCTTATGAACATGTCTGCACAGAAATTGAACCAGTTTCGTAAAATCTTCTTCAGTTCACAAGATATTCTGTACCAGGAGTGTTAGCAAAATGAGAGTGGGAACAATCATATTCAGATATAAATAAGGAGCAACAGGTCAGGCTATGGAAGGGAGAACACAAAATTTCATGAGATAGAGAAGGAAAATAAAACAGAGAGGTTGAATGTAGTCAGAAATTACTTGAGAGAAATGGAAAGTCAAAGATGATGCTGCCCGTGTCCATTAGGGCAGGACAGGAAGACTCTAAGAACTGAGTCTGCAGGTGATAACAAGCTGATGGTTAAAAGGCTGAAATGATATTCCAGCATCAGTGGTTCTCCAGGTGAAACTCTTAAAAACTTTAAGCTGTTTCTGCTTCTATGGAGTTAGTTATAAATGTTAGTTGTTGTGGCTAGAAAAAAAGAACAAAATGCCTCTGCTCTACAATTAGGTCTTTGGAACAATCAAAGCCTCATTTTTATTCAGCTAATGAAATACTACAAAAGCAGCCTATAAACCCCCATTTTTTTCCATCTTTTTGCTTTGTATTTTTGTTTTTCTTTTGAGATATTTTGTTTGGTTTTTGGGGTTTGTGTGTGTGATGTTTGATACTGGTATTAGGTTGAAGATATGTTTTTTTAAAGCTTCTTCCAGAATCTCTGAACTATTCCAAGTTTTGCCTCTAAGTGTGAGATAAATATAGATAGATAGATAGATAGATAGATAGATAGATAGATAGATAGATAGATAGATAGATAGATACACACACACCCCCTTCCAGTGGAAGAAAGAGAACTACAGTCTAGTAGGGAGACATAATATGGGCTTTCCCATCCTGGCACTATCCCACACATGCCATGTTGTATCACCTGCAACCACAACAAAGTGGACAGCATCTCCCCCTTTCTCTTCTGTTGAGTTTTGCCAAAGGAAACAATTTCAGAAGATATTTAAGTAATATTTGTAAGGCACTAAGGAATTGAAAATGTTCTGTGACAAAGATTTCAGTTTAGTTGTGGGTTTGGTTTTTGGTTGGTTTGGGGTTTTTTGTCTCACCTGGGACTTCACTCACACCCTCTGGCCCAGGCCTGGGAGCTGTGTTCAGCCTCCCCCTGAGCCTGAGGGACAGCACGTGGCAGTGCAGCTCTGTCCCTGTGCAGCTGCAGGTGGGGTGTGTTCTGGAGGGGCCCTGGGTGATGTGGCAGCTCGTGTCCAGTCCAAGCTCCCCCGGCGATCCCGGCCCAGGGTGAGGGTTACAGCTGTATATACTAGTCATGCTAGAATTGTGTAACTATTAACTGCACCCTCATTTCTTACAAGAATGAAATAAACACTTGCTGCCCTTCTCAAATTCCATATCTCATTATGTACTACAATAGTATTTGTCTGTTTGCAGTAACATGTATTCATTATTTAAATTATAGTGCACTGCAGCTCTCACATTCCGTTTCAATATATTGCTTGTAACCTACTGTTTCAGAATTTATAGTAATGCAATTGCATTCTTTTTTGAAGTGCAATACTTTGCACTTTATGGAATTTCAGGTTGTTTAGACTGTATTTTGAATGTGTTAAAATATTTTTTCTCCTCATTTTTGCCTTCCCAAAGAACTAAAATCCTTCCCAGAACAATATCACAAATCTTGCATATATACTTTCATTACCAAAACTGATGAAAATATTGAATATTGACAAAGACTCAGACTGGAATACCACTTAAAATGCCATTTCAATTTAATGGGGAACTGTTTGACTAGATTCATATGCACTGTCAAAAAATGTAATTACTCATTCATAATTCTAGGTGCTAGCATTTAGGCCAGAACCTTATAGAAGTCAAATGATGTAANTCTAGGTGCTAGCATTTAGGCCAGCTAGCTTCCTTAGTATTCCTTTAAAATTGAACTGTCAAAAAACCTTACAGAAGTCAAATGATGTAGTATCTGTGTCTTCTCCATTAGTAGGAAGTAAACTTTTTTGGCAAGGATGGAAGTTGATGAATCAATTCGTATTGTTTCTCTCTGTTAATCCTCCAGTTGGTTTAGCATTATTTTGAGCCCTATTTTTCCTACATTTAAAAGTCCTATCATTCAAAAGTCCTCTAGGTTTCTGCATGGCTTCTCAGAAATAACTTTCAACATCGTAGAGACTGCTTCAGTTAGTTATTTATGTTTGCTTGTTTGTTGTTGTTTGGTTCCCCCACCAAAATACTCAAGGCCAAATTCCATCTGTCCATGAGGCATTTAACACACTTGCTAAGAGCTTTAACTCAAATTCTGTGTGCTGTTATCATCTTGTTAAAATGATTCATATTCATCATCGTGTTAGAATGTTCTACTGAAAGGAAAAGGGGGTGTTTTATCCTTCAATCCATTACACATCATCTGTTATTCACTCCCTTTCCTCAGACTGACAAACTCGTGGATTTTGTGGTTGTCTCCTTTCCTAGTTTTAGTCTTTCAGTTTGTTTTCAACAGAACAGGAAATAGGCTTCTACTGAACAAGTTTTCCAGCAGGTTTGGTACCCTAAACTCTGCAAGATGAAGCCATTGGACTCTGCAGCATCGTATTCATCTCAGATTACATGTGATACAGTGGTATTTCATGAAATGGCTTTAAATGCTCCTGTGTGCTTTACTACTTCTGCTCTGAAGGCACCATCCTTTGCTTTTCTAGAAAGAAAAACGCTGCAGAAAAATTTGCAGAAGCAAATTTCCTACAGTGCTGCTGCTGCTGCTGTGTTTGTCTCAGCTCCCAGGGGGATACGTGTGGTCTGGAAAGCTGAGCCACAGCCCAGGGGAGCTGGATCAGTGTCATGTCTGCCCAAGTTACCCCTACTGGGACAGAACTGTCCTAACACAGAGCTTCACATCATATTTTTACAAGTCTGCTCTTCTTCGTTCCTTCCTTCCTTTGCTTTGTGTTTGCAACTCCCAGTTGTGTACTGTTAGAAATAGCTGTAAACTTTGCTCCGTGCAATCTGTTACGCAAAGAAGAACAGAAAAAAGGAGGATTTCTGTCCTGGTATAAATATTTTTGGGGGCGTTATCAGTGTCCTTCCCCCCCAGAATGTCCAAAACAGTCTATTAGCATCTCCTTAATCGAGACACTTCACTAACAGACGTGCTGAATTTGGACAGGGTGTTTTCAGGGACTTCTCTTAAACAGCAAGAGGAAGAGCGAGGCCTCTCAGAGCCCCCCCTGTGTTCTTTGAGAACTATCGGCACCCACACCACCACAGACTAACTTTGATCAGTTCACGAAATAACAAGTTTATTAATAACAAATCATGACAATTTAAGAGGGTTCAATACGTCTTTGGTAACATTTTAACTACAAAGATACACCAAGGCGGTGTAATATATAGTGTACAGGCAACCTACCAGCAGAATATACCCACGGACACAAAGCAACTTAATAGTAAAAATTTCTATATTAAGGTAGCCCGAGTATCTTACTAGCAGAAATAATCACACTGGAGCAAAATACCCGCACCAGAGAACTTAACCAGCAAAACAAACTTAACTGCAGAGTAAAACAAACTAAACAGCAAACAGACTTAACAGTAAAACAAAAGTGAAGCACCCAACCTAAAGCAAAGCAAAGAATAAAAAAGAAAGAAAGCAAAACTAGTTAATGATTGCTCACCCCCGAGGTATCCCAAGTGGATTGGAGGGAGAGAGAGGCATTCATCAGTCACCTCCGCAAACAGGGACAGGACTTCTCCCCCGTTTTTCTTTAGGTTCCAATCTCTTTATATCCTTTTTTCCCTCTTAGGCAAGTTTGAGTGATAGGCAAGCAAATAAGCAAAATTTTGGGGTGTTAAGACTATTGCTTTGGGGTATACAAAGGATGAGGCAGAGGTCCAAGGATAATGTCTGGCTTCATGGCTTCAGGATGTCTCGGAAAAAAAGGCTGGTGATATCTCCACATCGTCCCGTTCTTCAGTTAATCCTGTTTCACACAGAGGCTTTTCAGTTTCTGGGAATGTCTGGAGTCTTCAGGAAACCATCAAGAACTTCTCTCCTTTTGGGACCTTATCTATCACCCCACAGCAAACCACGTATTTTACTAGTTCTGTGATGAGCCTGATAAAAATATGCAAAGACATAAATAACCCTAACTCGAACTGGTTGGTCACATGTGTGGGCCATTATGATGTTGTCTTGTTAAAGCCAAAGCTGTGAACAGAGGAGAGAAAAATTCTGCCAGATGAAATGGAAAAGAGCGTGTTGACCAGGAGGATCTCTTTAAAGAGTCATGTTCAGTAGCCACAAACACGGTTACAGCATTAATCTACAGAAAAGCTCTTTGCTACCTGGCAGTGTTTCACTGAGAAGCCTAAAATGTGAATAGAATCAGAGTCAAAGTAGGTTCACAGAAAAAACTACACCCCCGGAGAGCCTTACATCGTACCCATTAGAAGATTACGATCAACCGGTTGTTCTACGCATCTGCCGAAGGATGAGAAACTTATCATACAGGAAAGCTGATTTTAGGCTGTAGTAAAAATCTTTCTAAAGAGCGTCTTCACCCCGGGACACTGCGGTTGCGCCGGCCCTTCACGTCATCCCCATTTCAAGCTAAACATCTGTTATTTTGTAAATTCCGATGCAGTTCAGTAAACGAGACGGGTCCCTCTCCGCCTCATCCCTTTGAGTAATGCCTCCGAGTTCTGTGAATTCCTTGGCAAATTCCAATTCGCTGCTGTGTCGTGCCCGGCGAGGTCAGCACTGGGGCCGGCGGACACGGACACAGCGGCCTGAGGGCACCGGGCACCGAACCCGCCCGCACCCGCCCGTGACGCACCTCAGGCCCGGGCCCCGCCCGCGCAGTGACGTCACAGCCCGTGACGTCACCGCCCGCCGCTTCCACGGCGTTGTGGCACGAACCCGGAT
>WEIV01028626.1:22059-40214 GCA_013390005.1 Calyptomena viridis | reverse complement strand
GCAGGGTGGTTGGGCGCTGCCCTCCACGGGGCCGGTCTCGTCGCTGCTGCTCCCGGTCCTCCTTCCGCACCCCTCTCCGGGGTCCCTGGGGGTTCGCGGGAGGGCTCCGCTCCCCCCCGAGCTCGGCCCGTCCGCGGGAGGAGGCGAGGCCGGGGCCGAGGGTGAAGGGGCCGCCTCGCGGCCTCTCGCGGAGCTCCGCTCTCGGTTCCGGGAACGGGGCGTTGGCGTGGGTTCGCCGGGCCGTTCGTCACCGGGAGAGCCGGCGTTGTCCCGGGGGCAGCCACCTGTTAACTTGCAATCACTTTCTTTTGGAGTGGGAACAAACGCATGAGGAAGATCGCGAGGGTCAAACGTTTCAAACGGCGTTGTTTACATTAGTCTGACAGCGTAAAAGTGATGTTTTGTGTGCACTGACTAATATAAGATGGAATTGCAGCCAGTACACAGACGTAGTAATGGTAAAGCTTAGTTCGCGTTGTAGGTTATGTAGTTTACTTAAAGTAGACTTTCCCTCGTGGAAAAAAAATAACCTCCAGCTTTCACTGATGTTGATAGAACCAAGCGGCAGTGCTGTCTCTTACCCGTGTGCTGTAGCCGTGCTGCTGTGCCTTTGGGTCGTATGCCCTTTCTGTTACTTGCAAGCTGCCAAGCTCCACTCTGCAACACTTTTTCATTAGTTGGAATTAGCTAAGGAGAGTGTTCTGTGTGGAGATTGGCATAGCTCTGTTGAATCTTCACATCCTGTTTCACTATGCTCTCCTCTTTATAGTCAGTGATTGTTTTTCATCACTGACTGCAGATGAGAAATGTTGTGTGGAATAGCCGTACAGAGCTCATGAAATGCTACATCACAGACTATGAAATAAATCAATGGTTATTAAAGGGATTAATATTGCTTTCTTGCTACTTGATAGAGCTCTATATAGCTGGTTCTTAGCATCAAAGATGACTTCTGTTTTCTTGGATTGTTAATCAGGGAGTGTTCTTCCTTTGTGCTTGTGCCCTTGCTTACTGCCTGTCATTTCAGGTTTTTCTCTCTGAAGTATTTGCATTTCTATTCTGTATACCGTTTAGGTCCCTGCCCATAAGAGAAACATGCAGAGAGGGAAAAATTAAGAATAACGCTGACCGTTTTTGCAAAAAAAATAAAGATAATTTTTCAGGGTAATTTCTTTAGTTCCTTCTCTTTCATTCTATTCAGTATTTCTCTGGTCAGTGAGTGTACTAACAGGCTGTACCAGATAGAGGTGACTTGATTCAGCAAATCTTTCTGTAAATCAGATGATATCAAATGTGTTTCTGAGACTGACCAAGTTAGTGTTTGTGTGATGGAGTTGATGATATAATGAGTTCCATGATTATTTTATTGTAAATGCATCAGATGGGATTGGGGGTGGGGGGAGTAGAGCACAGCTTTGAAAGGAATATTCCAGCAATTCTCTGCCAAAACAGGTTAATGTCTGTATTTTTGTATGTGGGGAAAATTCCCAAAACATTCTACTATTTTCTGAAGACGTGGTATAAAGGGAGGGAATTTGACTTTCAAGAAGAAAAGTTTTAGTCCTGCTTTATTTGCAAATGTCATTGTGGTCTTAGTTACTTGCTGTTAATGCCTTCCTTATAAGCATGTTGGCTGTCAGATGGAGCAGTGCCCCTGCTCTTAAAATGAAGAGTCTGGAAGTATGGTCACTTACATCTTCATTTGCAGCACATCTTCCCAAGATTACGATCAACTCTAGCAACTATTAGATTCTACCAGTCCTTCTGACATGCTGAAACCTATAGTATAGTCACTAATCTGTCTGAACAAAACTAACTGCTTTTCTTCTTCCCCAGTGGAACTGATATGAACTACACTTTTCAAAGAAGTGCGTTCTTAATAGGATAAGTTCTGCATCTATGCTAAGAATTAGATCAGGCTATGTTAAGAGTGTTTTGTAGTTATTTGTAGCTGTAAAATTTCCAGATAGGTATGCAGGGAAAACCCCTCAAGCATATCTACTTATTATTCTCTTCTCTTGGGTTTTCAGCATAAAGCTGTGACTACTCCTTAGCACTCACGTAGGCTTTTAACTGGGATAAGTTTGCTGTAGATTTCTTACCAAAGCAGGCTGCAGGAGTAGAAAATAGTAAAAGACGTGGATGTTGAGAAGGTACTCAAAGGTTGACATACTGAAAGTTTTAAGAGGAGCAGTTTTATATGTATTCATATTTCTAACATAAGAAGTGCTGGTAGCTCTTGGAAAGGAGATGATCCACAGAATAATCTGGGTAGAATAGCCATGTTCAACTAAATAATGATTCCACTGCGTGGGTAGGCTGTTTTCTGTAAAGCAAATTATTCTTTGGGTTATTGATCTTTTTACTTACAGTGCCAGAAGTAATGTCTGTTTCATGTAGCTCTTGAAACTCTACAAGTAGATTTCTGTAGCTGGTCATTGTAAGACACCCTGCAGGCTTGGTGCTCATTGCACTGCCCCAAAGCATGTCAGCTGGAAGGCAGCAGTGCAGGAAAAACTTGGAAAGGGATGCTGACCATTGAAGTACTTGCAGGAATTTTTGTATAGAAGGCATGAAACCAGGGGTGCAATCACTTTGTCAGACTGAAAAATGTAGTAAACCAGCAAAGTAATGAAAATAAGTTTGATCTATGAAGATATGAAATATTTCACTAACCTCTGTTTTTTAACGTTAAATTTGCATTTTATGTACGTTTTTTTGTCTAGAAAAGCTGTATGGATTGCTGTAGAACTAGCACATCTATGGCATCAGAAAATATGCAAGTGAATTTAATTTAGAAAACACTGTGAGGAACTTTTTCCAAGTTCCTCATATTTGAGCTTTATGAAGAATATGTATGAAGCCAAGGAATTACTATTCCTGGTATTTCAAATAGGAAAAAAACTTCCTTTGCAAGTAGCCAAGTTAGATTATGTATATGTGATAAAGAAGCAAAAAGGGGAAGGAGCTGGTTTTCCTCTCTCCCCACTTCCCTTTCTGGTATCTTATTTGCAGGTAAGCTTGTGGAAAGTTCCTATGGCCTAAAGCATCTGAAGGGACTGAACACAAGACACACAAAGTTTAGCTGTTTGGTCTAGAACCATGTTTTTGACATCTTAATGCATTCTATTTGACAGTGCTGTAGGAAATAATTGGTTTTCTGTGTGACTAAATACTGAACCTGAGACTTGCTTTCTGCTTTAAAAAACAAGCTATAAATACTTCACCTGGCAAATATTTTATAATTCTTTATGGTGAAAAATTACAGGGATTAATTTGCTTAGCACATTCTTCTGAGGAGAAAGTATTAAATTTGATGTTTGATTGTTTACTAATCCTGCAGGAATTTAATTTACAGTTCTTGACTGTGCCATGAATCCTTTTTACACTCTGTCTATATACTGCCACCTCTGTGTGGCTGCTGCTCTGCTCTTCACCCCAAACTGTTCTGTGCTTCCTCGAGCTGCTGGCGAGGAGCCTGGCCTGGGAATTTCTTGGGTGTGTTGGTGTGAGCCCCATCCCTGCTGTGCAGTGCCTGAACATCCGTGTGCCTCGGGAGGTGGCTGCTGGTGTAGCCTGGGATCTATAGACTGCTGTGATCACAGAGGGCTTTTGTTTTCTTGTGAGCTGGTTTACATCTGTTTATGTGAGGTGAATTCTCAAGGGCTTGTTTACATTATAGCTGTTTGGGCCATAGGCTGACTTTACATTTTTTCTTTGGGCCATAGGCTCACTTGGAGATTTTTGTGGTTTCCTGTTTCTGATTTGCTTTGAGGCTCAGGCAGTGGAAGGAGGCCTTGAATAGTGTCTGTCCCTGAAGCTGTTTGGAACTCAACTGCTTCACTTAGCAGTGGAGGAGGTTAGAGTGTAACTGGCTGATATGTAGGTTCTTATAAATCCTTTCATTAGCTCTAATCCCTACCTGAATTTGGAATGAGAAGCCTGGAAATTAGTGACAGGAAATACCACTGTATGTAAGGTGGTCAAATTTAGAGAAAGGCATTTGCATTAAGTAAAATTTTGAATCAGCATTGCTCTGTAAAAAACTAATTTCTGTAGAAACAAAATCAGTCTTGTGGGTATCTTTATTCCCTAAATGAAGAGTTAAAACAATCTAAGAATGTAGATGTCCTCTCTGCTTCCAAATCATCGAGCATATTGCCAATGTTTTTGCCAATATGACATGAAACTGATATCCTCATTACTCACTTATGTATGAACTGTGTTATGGATTTGCTGCACAAAGAAAGGAACATCAGTAGACAATCAGAAGTTCTGTTTCCCACTATTGCACAGGTATGAGCCATTTTAGGTAAAATGGTGTTTTTGAAGAATCTCTTCCTTTCTGAGTTTTGTCCCATCCATTACATGCTCGATTTTGTTATAATGCGAAGACAGTGACAGCATCCAGTGAAACTTTAATGAATGTTTTTTCTCTTTAGACAAGTATTTTATTGATCTAGAGGTGGCAATATTGGCAGATGGATGTATTATTAAATTCTTTAAATTATCTGACAAGCTTCTAAGTGTATATAAATGGAAACTGGTGTGCAATGGAGTTTGATAAATTATTCAGTGTATTGTTTCTCTCTATACATACACATGTCCAACTGGTTAATAGAAAGAGGATGCTGTTTGTTACTTAGCAGAAAGCCTGGCAATCTGGTCTTAGACAGAAATCCAGTGCATAAATAGACATGAGTATATAAAGTCTAAAACTCCAAAAACCTGTCCAACCTTCTCTCAATGGGAAATAAAAGCTTTTATTCTTTCTTAATTGCCCAGATAAATATATAGAGAATGTATATATATAGAATATATATATATATATACACACTATATATATCCACATTTTGACTTTTAAGATCTGTTAGTTTGCACAGTAAATCTGAGATTCAGAGATTTTGGAGGATGTCCCTGTACCAAAGGGCTGTGTTTGGCAGTGATGTAAGAGCTGTGATTGGTTACTGTGGCAGCCAGGGAGGCTCTCTTGTATTGTATCCTGGGGTATGTTTTGAAAACCTCTCAGTTTCCATTTGCAACTGAACAGATGAATTTATAGCTATCTTGGAGTGCTGCTATCTGTTAGAGTTAACTGAGAGCTAACTCTTTAAGAGTTCCTTTCTGAATCCTATGATTTCTTAAGCAACTTTGGTGATACAGAGCTTACATGTTTGTATTGGTTTATCTTCATGACAGTCTGTGAGCTTATCATAATTTAGTTTAACACTTAGACATGCACCACTCAGTAATTCTTACATCCACTAAGGCTTGTGTTGAATTGCAGGTGATCCTGATTTTCAGAGTTCTGTATTAACATATGGCTAAAATAGTCAGAGTCTTCAATAAACATGAGTTTCAGGAGCTTAATCTAGTCAGATGATTAGAATTTTTTTTTCCAGTTTGATGTCATGACTTTCTCCTGAAACTGGTTTGTTTGGGGTTTTTTTCCTTAATGTTTGCACCCTACTAGTGGCACTAAGGCTTTGCTTCTAGCTGATGCTTTCTCATTCTGTGTATTCAAGTATGAACTAGCTTAAGTTCTTTTTCCACTTGTTTCCCATCATTATATCGAAATTCTTGGACCATATTTTAATTTGTAGTAATGTTTTGGTAAAAAAAAAAGTAAGGTCTCACTCTCTGTCTAATTTACCAAAAGGTTTAGATTGCTTTAAGTAACAGAAACAGTTTTTTTTACCAAATGGTATGCAGTTTTGGCTTGGTTTCTCCCCCCCCCTCCCCCAGTCTTTAAATTTGTACAATTATTCTGTTTCTTTCAACCTTTTTGGTTGAGAGTTTATCCAGCTGTGAACTGGAAGGGATCTGTGTTTGGGGATGACTCATAAGTTGTTTACGAATTTAGCCAGTGTTAAATAATATAGACTGTGTTCTATATTCCCTTTTCTCCACAGTATTCTGTATTTCATATGGTATATAATGACAAGTTAAGTGTTCTAGGGATGTCTATCTGCATTCATTTAGTAGACCTATAATACAGTTTACACTAAAAAACATAAGAGGGTTGTGCTGATCTGCTATCATATACAGTCTCTTTAGCATTGTTTGTAATCTTAAACATATGTACTAGCTGAGGTGTAGAGGTCATGTTGCTTTGTATAAATAATACTTTCTGTTACCAAGCTCTGCTTCCAAAAAAATGAACCTTACAGGTAGTTGGAGGGAAGAGCTTTTGTGATCATGTCTGTGTGTTACTGTAGCTCGAGGCTGAGGAATGGTCAGCACTCAGACTCAGGGTTACCAGACAGCTGAGAGGTTTGGACCCTGTTCATGCTGGCTTTCTTTGTGACAGCAATGGGATCCTGCCTGTGGAGTTTCAGTGGCAGCAAAGGTATTCTCAAGCATCTTTGAGGTTCAATATCCTGTCAGTTAGGACAGAAATAAGAGATACTGGAAGTTTCAGAAAGCCCAATCTCAACAAGTGGTTTTTTTCTACTGTCAACGATCATAGAACTGTCTCAGCAAAGTGATGTTGCAGATTTTGTGGGGGTAAAAAGCTGATGGAGATGCAGTTGTGGTTGTACTCACTCTAGAGCAGTATGGTATTTGATGTATATAGAAATGTATAGATACTAGATATATTAAAGATTACAGTGATAGTGCCACTGTCAAAATGCTGAATTGCAAAAAAGGATTCCAAAAGGTAGGAGCCCTTTTAGGTGGTTGGGAGGAAGGGAAAAACACAGTGGTAACTAGTGGGCCTTTTGCATTGATTCAAGTTTGCTTGTATTAAAGTTTATTTCTACTGTTTGCAGGCAAAAGGAGAAAAGAACAATATAAGAACTTACTTCATGTGGCATGTAAATAAAAGAAAGCCTCTTTCTAGTGATTTAGTGAAAATTAGCTAGTGAAGATTTTGGTATGTCTGTTGGTCTATAATTCCACTTACCCTCAGCAGGTTTGTTGTTTTCTTCCATATAAGGTATTAAACTTCAGAATATGTTCCACTAAGAAGGAAACAATTTTTTATGTGAAAGTAAATGGAAAAGAGCACCCTTAAGGACTTGGGAAAGTCTAGTTTTTAAAAACAGAGACAATTGTTAGTTTGGTGGTAATCAGTGTGGTCCATGGTGATCCATGACATGCAATAAGTCTGTTGTCACTACATGAAAGTCTGTGCTTTCATTGACTTGCCAGCTGAGAAATTGATAATTGCTAGAAGGGGAGCATCCTCAAGCTTCTGAGAACTGCAGATGCAGTTTAGAAAGTTTTAAAATTCTTCAGCGATTGACTTCATCTCTCACTAAGAAATGTAGCATCTAGCAGAAGGATCTTAAATCTGATTTTTACAAAAGAATGATAATACAAGGTTAGATGAGTTGGCCTGCATTTTATCTCTTGCATGTGTGAAAATATATGTAGAGACATCTCTGCAGATGTGTTTTTTGGAGTCTTTCAAAATAAAACTGAGAAGGTAAAGGACACAAAATACTAAAGAGTATGTGGAATGTGGAAAGACAAGTGTATGAGTTACCTTTTCTATAAATGTCGAGGTGTGACATAACAGACCTAGTTGCACACTTCTGACATTTTTTAGGTAACTGATCCTTTAAATCTATTGCATCTTTCTCTGTCCTCCTTGTTGTTAATCTTGACTTTCCTTTGAGAGTCAGGGGACTAATTGATATTATACCCTGGCTGGAAATAACATTCTCTTCCTACAAAGTCCTTCACTCCTGTCTCTTCCTTTAGGACTTTTCTATACTTGATATTCATTGTGACTTTGTGTAAGGAAATACACTGCATCTGATACCTTTTCCTCCCTTTCTTTCTGTACTCTTTGGTGCTTTTGTGGTGGATTTTTTTTCTTGCTTGCTTGGGTTTTTTTCTCAAGGTGATCTTGCTAGCTGCAGAATCTAATGAGACCCTCCTGCAACGCCACTGCTTTATTTACCTATAAACCCTCATCTGCTCTAGAATAGCGTGACTGGAGCCACTACATCATTTAGATCCTGATATTTAGTGTGTGTGCATGTGTGTTTTATTTACTGTATTTCAGTTAATGGGATGTTTCTTGTATATATTGTCATCACTTCAGTGGCTGAGCAGCCATGCTTGTGTCTGTCTTGCTGCACTCTTGATGGGAAAGGGTACAAACTCTTTAATTTTAGCTAGTGTGTATCTTGATACAGGCTGCTGTTTGAGTAGCTCTCTGAAGGAGAAGTGATTCATTTGGGCTGTGAAAATGTTGGGGGCAATAGTAAGTGAGGAAGGTGTCAGCTAAAATAGATGTGTATAAGGCATAAAAGGAACTGTGACCTACAGCACATAGACTTTAATTGCTAGTTTTGCTGTTTTTATAATAATAGCATTGAGTTTAGCAATAGATAAAGGCAGTGTTTCCCTACTTCACAGAGCACAGCCAAGTGAGGAATTGCTAATTTGGAAGCTAAGTGCTGTAAGCCCATATGCATGATTAAATACAAGTCCAACTCCATTCTAAGGTGCTTTCTGAAAGAAATGCAGAAAATTGTTCTGAATTGAATTGAAATTCATGAGGCAAAAAATTGTTTTTGTCAGAAGTAATTTTTAATTGAATATCAACATGATATACGTTACAGACTAGATCAAGTTTGGAATGCATCTGTTTGTAGGTTAGGAGGTTTTCATTTAGTTGTAGTTTCATTCTGCTGCATGTGTGTTAGAATATTGAGATTAAAAAATAATATTCAGACATGGTGTTAACTTTCTTAAATATTTCCTCTCTTTAGGTACCATTTCAGTTTTTCTTGTCAGCAGTAGTTTAGCAGAACTCTCCTATTGTTTACATTTTCTGACCACTTCCAAGTAATACATCTGAGGCAGATCCTGACAGACACTGGAGGTGTTTTACCAAAAGGGATAGAAAGCAGTTTGACAAGGGTCCTTGGTCTTAGGGAAAATTGATAAAAGGGTGCCAAATGATGATTTGCTTTGTGTATTACATGAATCAGTTTTAAGAGTGTCTTCTCGTACTTGCTGTTTTCTGGGCTATGTCTGGTTCTTTGTTTTGTAGCTTGGTAGTTGTCTGTAAGTGACCATATGTACAATTTAAATAGTGTGATCTCTCTTGTTTTAAAAGGTCATGAACCAGAGCATTCTTCAAAAAAAGTATTGGATGTTGCTGATTATTAAACCCTCTCGCTGATCTGCCTTTTGTATGTTACCTCTTTTCTTCTTACTGGAGAAAGTGAAATTCCAAGAAAAAATTAGGAATGTATCTTTTGTCTCCAATAAAGTTTTCATGAGTTCATTTACAGTTCATTGTAACTTGGATCTCTGAACTAATGTTACTAGTAAATACAGGTGTTTGTTTTATAACTAGAAGTTTCAAGATCATGTTTTTTGTAGGAGAATATACTGTGAAACTTGATAACTTGGTGTTAGGGAGCATTTTTTTGAGTTTGAAGAAAACATTCTTGAATTAAAGTGTTGAGACATTTGACTTGTGGCTGTGTGTGACAGCATGACCTAAACAGAGTTGTTTAAGAAATTGGAGCTGCCATTTTCAAAAAAAATACTAACATTCCCTCTTAAAGAGATTTCTAATGATAACCCTTTTTAAGAAGACTTTGTGATTCTTATATGGTAATAAAGTGCAGTTGTGCATGGGAATTATTTCAGGTATGGGAATAACAGTTTCATTTCTTTTTCAGTATGATGCTGTTCCAATACAGTCAAGTGTGGTGTTATGCTCCTGCTCATCCCCATCAATGGTGAGGAACCAAGCAGATTCCAGCACTCCATCTGTCATTTCCACCTGTGGCAGCAGACAGGGATCTAACATGGAGAGCACGGCACCTGAATCAAGATCTAATTCCAACTCCTTGCAGCAACACACAGGCCAGCAGCCTCCACAGCCTCGAAAGAAACGACCTGATGACTTCAAATTTGGGAAAATTCTGGGTGAAGGATCTTTTTCAACGGTAACTTTATTTTTTAAAAGAAGTGCAAAATATTTTAGATAAACTTCAAGAGTTCTCGTGGGTTTAAGATTCCAGATTTAAATCTCAGCAAAGAACAGCTTGGAGAGTGAGTGAATGAATGGGACATAGTGGTTTTAAGCTTAACTGTTAAAATTGTGTTGCAGTAAATATGGGTGCTGATTTTTTCAAACACCTACTAAAGGCATCACATGTTCCATTGTATTCTAATGATTTGATGCTCAGATTTTCAGTCAACATTGCTTTCTAATATAAATGTGATGGCATAATAGGTTATGTTAAAAGCTTATGATATAGAGTCCTGGCCTAGGAGCTTGTCTTGGTAAGAACTACACAGTGTCCTATCTGTGGTAGGAGGTACTGCCAGATACTTAGGGGAGAAAGTGATACTTCTTCAGTATTCTGTTCTTTCTTTCTCAGCCTCTGGTGTCACAGCCCTCAGGCACTTCATGAGTCACAGTCAGTATCTTTGTATTTAGTAGCCTTAAATGGTTTGTTTCTAACTTCTCATATCCATGGCATCACACAAGAATTAATTACTTAAGTGTTATCTTAAAGGACCCCTGAAACAATTAATACTTCCATTTGATGCTTTGGTAGTTGCCAGTTGTAAGACAATAATATTTCTGTATCTTTTTCATATGATATTTATTGTATACATCTTTTGGTTGTTGGTCTCTAAATGCTGGATTTTTCTGATTCTTCCTGGACAGCCTTCTGCAGTGTTTAGGATGCAGGCCTCTAGCACTCATCAAGGGTAATTTGCACCTAAATACATAGTTTGCACAACTTGCAGGTTTCCCTAAAGAATCCCGTGTCTTGAGTATACCAGAACACCCTGCTTCAGTGATACACTTTTCATTTGTGCATTTGGTCTCTGAAGGTTAATGCCATGTTCCTTGTGGGCAGAGAAGTTCATAGGGCCTGGTCCAGATTCTGAATAAACTTCTGTTCCCTCTGGATGGCAGCACAACCCTCTGTATCAGCATCAGAGCATGTATCTTCGTGATGTTATCAAAAATATGATTAAGAAGCATATGACTTGTTCTTATTAAACATGGTTGTAGATTCAGAGATCTGATTGTACTCCCCAAGACCCTCACCAATATTCAGACTGAAATGTGTTTGTCTCAAAAAGCAGGGGCCTTCCTATTATCATGTATCCAATGACAGCTTCAGATGAAATATTTTATTCAGGGTCATAATGAATGTAATGCATTTTCTTGGACTTCCATTAAGCTACCACAAACTACCTGGTGCCAGTGATGTATTTTAAATTCAACAGGGTGAAAGCACATGGTATGGCTTCAGGAATTTTCTTCAGAGCATTCTGCAGTTTTGTGGGACCTTCTTCTGTGGCTCTAACTTCTTGGACTCATGCTTGATACAAACAAATATACACAAATAGTTGTTCTGCTTTTTTAAACTAATGAGAATCTACTTGCTTTGTAGACAGCTTCAAACTCCTTTGAGAATAACACCTCTTAGGCTGAGGCAGAATAATAATTCTCATGTTTGAGTGAACACGTTGTCTCACCTCCTTGTATATGGCTGGTATATATTTATTCCCCACCTTGGTTTTGTCTCCACCTATAAATGAGGCACTTCTTAAAAAACAGGAGATGTTCTAAGGAAGTGTGATTGTCTGACCAAAACCAGTTCTTAAATGCAGATTTCATACCTGAGAGTCTGAAGTGTTTGTTCAAGTTTAGAGTTGAGCTTGGTGATGATGTCTTACAGTTACGTTTGGAATTGTTCCTGCTTTGTAGCCTCTGAGGGTTCTCTACTCTGCCTCTCCCCCCTTCATTCAGTTTGAGATGTTTAACTACATTTCTTGCTTTGCTGTTGTCTGAATTTCCAATTTACACATTTACATGGTCTGTGAATGCTTTTGGGTTTCAGTTGGTTTTATGGTTTGTTTGGGTTTTTTAAGCTACCTATCTAATGTTCGATAGAATTTGCATTTCTTGCTGATACCACTTCTTCATACTGGGTATGAAGGGTAAGATTCAGGCTCCTGATAGCAGGGACATTGTATTAACATGTACCTCTTTTTTTTTCTTTTGTATGTGTTTCTGTTGGGGTTTTGTGGATTATTAGTTAGGAAGAAATTAAGTAAATTAAAATATCCTCAGATTTTTTTTGTGAGGAAAGAACTTGAGGGTACCCAAGTTCTCCTGATAGCAGGTAAGTGCTCAATCCTGTGTACTTAGAGCACAGCTGCTCAATATCAGTGTAAGTGTCTGGGTAATTGTAGTGGTTTGACCCTGGCTGGATGCCAGGTACCCACTAAAGCCATCTCTCACTCCCCCCTGCAAATGAGCAGAGGAGAGAAAATACAATGAAGGGTTTCATGAGCTGAGATAAGGATCATAAGAGATCCCTTACTGATCCCCATCATGGGCAAAACAGCCTCCAGGTGGGGATATTAATTGAATTTATTACTAACAGGATCACAACCTAAGAATGAGAAGCAAAATAAATCTTAAAGACACCTTCCACCCACCCTCCTCCTTCCAATTCCAACCTGTTCCCCCCCAGTGGTGCAGGGAGATGCTCCTCCATGGGCTGCAGGGGCACAGCTGCTCCACCATCGTCTTCACCCCTGCAGGAGAACCTCAGCTCTGGTGCCTGGGGCACCTCCTGCCCCTCCCGCTGCACTGACCTTGGTGTCTGCAGTGTTGTTCACATGTTCTCGCTCTGCTCTGACTCCCATCTTCATCTAACCCCTAATTTTTTTTTCCTCCTTAAATACATTATCACAGAGGTGTTACTGTCACTCCTGATTGTCCTGGCCTAGGCCAGTGGCAGGTCTGGCCTGAGGCTGCTGGAATTGGCTCTGCCAGACATGGGGGGAGCTTCCAGCAGCTTCTCAAAGAAGCTCCCTCCGCTACCAAACCCGGCCACAGAAACCCAGTAACAGTAATAAATCTGAAATATAATGGCAAAAAAAAAATGATGTACTGGAGGAGAGTCAGTCTACAGCTTAATTTGCCAAGATACATTTTCATCCGTGTCAGTCGATCACTTTTCCATCTGAGTGTGGGCTCTGTGTATGTGGGGTTTTACTTAATAACCAACTTTTCAAGTGACTTGCTTTCAGAAGCTTTCATGGTAGACATGGTTGATGAAACCTGGCAACAAAAATTAGACAAGAACATTCTCATTTGATTGCACAACTTTAAATAGCGTTACATGTGTGCACAGAAGGATCTCACACTCCTTATGCAGAGATGAAGCTTTAACAGATTGGTTGTTTCTAATGTTTCTGATAGAAATCTTCATTGATCAAATACTATAAACTTCAGTGTGTTTGTAGAAGGTGAACTTCCAAAGAAAATAAAAGGTTCCTATTACTATTGGACTGAGGTCAATTTTCTAGTACTAAAGAGTGCAATTGCATGTACTTCTTTCACCTGAAGAAATGCCTTATTTAGATTTCCTAAATGCCTAACATTTGGTATCAGGTGTACATAACAGTATTTGAATACTCTGTCATAACTGGTTTTGCAAGGGGTTAGAATACAATGAGAAGTAGATAGAAGCAAGCCTTGTGCAGTGATCTAGAAAAATAAAGAATTAGTATAAAGTTGAGATTCTAGCAAGGATGGAAGGGATATAAACTTATAATGGGAAAACCAGAAAATTTTAATCATTTGTTGTTACAAGATTGTTGCTCATATTAATGCAAGAGAACTTTTTCGATTGTCTTTAAAATTGCCTTTTATAAAGTTCTTTCTTGAAAATGAGCTTTAATTTGTGTTCCTCCACAAGCTTTTCTCTTTAAAAATGTAAGCCTGCTTGCCTGAAATTTTGTCTTGTGCTTCTACTAATTGGAAATCCACCCTTCCCTTTATTTAAATCTTCTTAGCAAAATGTAAGTAGTTAAAAGTTCTTCATTTGATCTCTCAGATAAATTTTTAATATTAAGAAAAGTACTGTGACAATATTCCTGTGTACTTGTTGCTTTTTGTCCCCTCTTTAAGAAGATTTACTGTGACTTACTTTACAATCTTCAGAATTCTTCTGGAAAAGAAATAAAGTAAATCAGTGTTTACCCTCTCAAATGTGTAAGTCTTTCAGCAAAACTAAGCATTGTTGTGCTGAACTGATTCCCTGTAGAAGTCTTGCTGAATATTGTGAACAGAATAGTGTGAACACATGCTAAAATATTTTGCCGTGTTCTAAACACCTACTGGAAGATCAAAATCAGTGTTAGTGCCTGTCTTTAATGTCTGGTTACAGTATGTTTTCTCTCCTTTGGCAACAGGTTGTCTTGGCTCGAGAATTGGCAAGTTCTAGAGAATATGCCAGTAAGTATTAGTTCTTTTAACATGAACTTTTTGAAAATACAGTATCAATGTAGTCCTGTTACATAACACCTGTTGAAAAAACGGAATTAGTGGTTTTATGATAACTTTATCTAACCAAAAAGCCCCAAAACAAGTTACTTGGATGAGCTTCATTTGATTGTACCTCTTCCATTTTCACTCTCTCTTTTTTTCATTAAGTTAAAATTCTAGAAAAACGTCATATCATAAAAGAGAACAAGGTGCCATATGTGACACGAGAGAGAGATGTAATGTCCCGTCTGGATCACCCTTTTTTTGTGAAACTCTACTTCACCTTTCAGGATGATGAAAAGCTGTGTATCCTTTGTGTATTAAAACTTGCTGAAACACTTTTTTAAATGTAACAATTCCCAGTTTTGATCCCTTTGAAACGTGGTCTAACAGGAATGATGAAAATAACTTGAGGTATTTAAAATATCTTAATGTATGTGCTGCAATTTTTGCAGCCATGCTTTTATTAGAAATTAAGCAGATGGAATGAGTGAGTCCCTTCAAAGAGAAGAGTGGATGTTTCGTGGGATGGGAGAGCAATAAAACAAATTGTCCAACTGGTAAATGTTGAAGGGCGACCTGTAACAATCGAAGTTCAAAATAATTTAAAAATACTAAATTGAGGCAGTGTCTGAGAAGTGTTTTGAAATGTTTTATTTCTGATATATATAGGAAAACACTACAATTTCTGTCTTTTAAATAGGGGCAGCCAGCTGTATTGGACTACTACTTTTATTTCAACAATTAAAGCTACTATTAAAATTTTCTTTGCATAAAAGTGCTTACAGAATAATCCGAATCTTCTGTTTCCCAGGATTGCTCTCTTATCAGTAATGGCAAAGTACAGTTTCGTCCTGGAACCTCATTGGTTGGCAGTTGGCTTTTATTTTTTTCCTTGTGAAGAAAACGTTCATCATGTGAATTTCCTCCTAAACTTCCCACTTCCAATTGGCTCTGTCGAGGATAAAGGGGTAGATGAATGTATTTGTGGGGTCAGTAAGTAGCTGTGGTTTTCCCAGAGGCTGCTGGCCAGCCCTAGAGTTCATACAGCTTATACTAACAGAGCTCACAGGGCTCTTTGTAGTGGAAACACTTGCTGGGGGATTTTCCAGGTGACGAGGCAGTTTTAAACTTACATTGGTTATTACTGTAAGTAATTCTTTTTGAGGGCAATTATGTATATAATTTAAATCAATTATTCCATATGTATATATGGAAAAACAACAAAGTTAGCCCTCTATGTAGTCTTTGCTATGCTAAGAAATCGGGACCTGTGTCCTAGGTTGTTAATGAATTTAAGAAATTATTTTGGGTTGCTACCATGTAAAGTTTCAGACTGACCATTTTTTTTCCCTGCTGTTTATGTATTTTTAGTATTATTCTTGTCTTTGGAACAAAATATGGGGATTTTTGTTTTAGAATGGCTTAGAGATAGACCTTAACTAACTTACATTCAGATTTTGGGCTTAGCTATGCCAAAAATGGAGAGCTGCTAAAGTATATACGCAAAATTGGCTCATTTGATGAGACCTGTACCAGGTTTTATACTGCTGAAATTGTATCAGCCCTGGAGTATTTGCATGGGAAAGGAATAATTCACAGGTAAATCAAAGCTGAAACCAACATGCAGTTGATTATGCACAGTGTTTTTTTTTCTAGAAACATTTGTGAAGCTTAAAGCAAAGGTGGATTTTGTGGAAAGCTAATGAGCACATAATAGCATTTGATCAGCACTGGTACTGTTAACATCAGTAGCTAAACATAGAAAACTCTAGGAGGGGAACCAATCTCTGTTGTTATACCAACTGTTCTAGCAGGAAAAAGTAAGAAAATCTTTTGACCTAGAAGTAACATTACCAAAAGCTTGTCTTTCAAGCTTGATCACTTGGTCTAAAAACAGAAACTGACTTTTTGTTTAACTACATTTTTCTTTCCTGTGCTGTTGTGTAGCAGAAATAATTAGAATTTTTCTGGTCTGTGATTTAGTGTGTGCTATGTAATCAAGAAAAGTAAATTTAATCTATATCAGTTTTCACTGAGTGAAGAGTTTCCACAAAGCTGAACAATAATTGGGTAAATGGTCAAATCTAGTGAAGTTTCTAATAGTACTTTCACAGTTGTTCTTGATGTAATTATATTCTTAGGATAATCATGTTTTGTCATTCAGGTTTATTAAATAAATTAAAACTAAAAATGCTAGACATCTGAGCTGCAGAACATTTTTTGGGGGGTAAGAAATCTGTTGTGTCTGTAGGTTACCAAGCAATTTGTCATGGAACACTAGGTGTTAGTTGGCAAAAAGATAGATGATTATAATGTTGAAAGCATTACTTCTTTCATTTACATTTAAAAGGAAAAAGTGTTTTTCTAATACTTTTTTGCATAATAATTTGGACTAGAATCTAAGGGGGCTAGATGTGGAGAGTATGAAAGCATAAGATCTTCTACAGGGGCGAAAAAAGTTCAACAACTCAGAGTCTCACTTTGATTTTACAGTCCACATGTTAGTCCAAGAAAAGGCTTATAAAGTGAACATACCATGATTGTCAGTGTTACTAAGCCTATATTGCAAATCTTGTGTTATAGAAGAGCTGCTTTATACTTGTCTTCATATGAAGGCCCTTAAGAGAAGCCCAAAAGAAAATGGTGAGATTGTGCAATTAGAGAACTTAGTATGAAGCCTATAAGACCACAGCTCCAGCAGTGCTTGAAAGCTCTTGGCATTTTCAGCTGTGTAAAGAAATAGGACATGAGATAGAACCACTTCAAGATTTCAAGCTACTCAGGAAAAGTTATTACAGATTTATCTCTGTGTTCAGATATATAGCTATAGATCCATAATGCAGTATTAATGTAGGTATATATTATACAAACAGTATGTATATGTGTGTATACCTACAGCAAAATGTATCTACATACATATGCATATGTAAAAAAGCCCCTCACAGAATTGTTAAAAGGGCCCATTCCATTCATGTACTTTCATGTCTCTCTGAGAATAGTTACAGGAAAATGAACAGAATTTTTATGGTTTTTATGTCATAATTACTTCATTCCAGTTTCTCTCTGTGCTAATCCCCAGACTTTAAACTGAACAACCCATGCTTTTCCATAATAGGGGGCTGTAATCTGAGGAGAATAATGCTGCACAGTGGAAACAGCTTTGAATTTGCACTGTTTTTTTCTTGCCAGTCAACCAAAACAACTCCTATGCTCCTAGATTTCTTTACGAGTGTCCAAAGATGCTGCTTGGGGGGGGGAAGTATGTCATCTTTTCAGCTGAGGAAGATTGATGCAAAGTATTATTGTTTTGGTGTCACCCAATACTCTTTGTTGATAATTTTTTTGCTAATAACCCTCTCGACATCTAACACTATATTGCTGTCTGTCGTGTTTGGTGATACTGTGAGATCTGGTTTTGTTCAGGATGGAGGCAGTGTCCATGCAAATGGTAGCCATACAGTTGAAATGAAGGTTATGCCTGGAGGGGGTCTACAGTTCTTACCCAGTCTGGTCATTTAGCTGGGGCTGGGCTTGCCATTGTTTGACTGTTTGCACCAAGGAAAGAGGCCTAGAAGACCTTGATGCAGTATCANGATTTTAAAACAGTTTTGACTGTCACTGCTTAGATTATGTCAGAAGAGTTATATTTGGCGTAGTGCTATAGCCAGCTAGATCACCCAATATAGTGGGAAGTTAAACTACTTCAAATTACTTAGCTTTCATTTGCAAGCAAGAATACAAACAGAGGTACTGTGGCTCAGCTGATACAGTAAGTTTTTACTCTGCTTATGTCTTTAACTGCAGTGGCTATCAGAGCTGCACAAATGTGAAGGTTATAGTATTCCTGTGTCACTAGTTATTAGTAATA
>WEIV01028626.1:0-14326 GCA_013390005.1 Calyptomena viridis | reverse complement strand
TTAAAGAAAGAAAAAAAGAAGAAAAGCAAAAACCTAATGGAATTCAGGGTTGCTTTGCTCGCTCTTTGTGCTTCTTTTGAGGCTTCCACGTGCATATCATTGCAGTGAAGATCTTGCTTTTGTGCACTTCAGCTCAGTTTCTGCTGCAGACTAGTGGTTAGTCCTTGCATTACCAGCTTCACTTAAGATGAGTTAAAACCAATCCACACGCACACACGCCGAATCATGTACCAGCCTTCCATTTAATGGGGCTGGAATTTTCTGTGACTCTCAGATTATCATTAAACTGTATTTCATCAGGGAGCTTTTATATGCCTCTCCTAAGCACCACCTCTTTTTGTTTTCTCTTCCTTTCCTCACAGTCCCTCAGCTTATTGGTATATGGCATTTGTAGCCAGGTCAGTTGCACCCTTGTGTAATTCCTAATATAGTTCTGGTTTGCAGGATTTATGTGGTACTTTAGTAATTATGTGAATGAATCAGATGTGTGTGTCTGGCAGACAGGCTCCAAACATAAAGGTTTTGAAAAAGTAAAATGCTGAACTTGGCACTGAAAGTTCTCTAAAATTGAAATGTTGGCTTCTGAAGCATATGAGATTTTAAACAGAGTAAATTTTAATATGAATCATATATGTGTTTAATCAAGGGATGATAAACTTACCAGCATGCTTTTAACTAATGCTAACTAAAAAAGAAGCTAGTTAGTATGGGGGGAAAAGGTTACTGTTGAAGTAGTAAATAGTTTTTCACCTTTTCAGCAGGTGAGAGTTAGAAGCTTTCTTTCCAGGGTGTGCATGTGTTGTGCATTTTAGTGGGGCCATCCTATTTACCTGGGTAGAGAAGGAAGTGTGAAAGCTTTGTACAATTGGTTACTTGACTTTTTTTTTGGTCTCATTGTCTAATGAGATGTTAAATAATCATATTTTTAGTCCTTGGCCAAATATTCAGGAACTCTGGGAAAAAATGTAACCTATTGAAATATTAGATAATAAAGTAATTCGTTAGAAAATCAAAGGAAAATATTCACACAAAGGAGAATATATATGGTACTTAAAGCATATCTATAAAATGAAAATATATTTCATATCAGTCTCCTTTATCCTCTTCAAATTAAGTCTTTTGTGTGGTCAAACATTTCTTGTAGCATTGCAAAGACACAACTTTCTGTGTGCTAAAAACAACTTCCCTAATGCTATTTTCAACATGTCTGTTTCCCTGAACCTTGCAGAGAGAAATAACTAAGGTCTGGACAAAGGCATTCCTTCCTTGTTTGAAAAGCAGTATAAACATCACACCTATTTATTCACTTTCTACACATACAATCTCTTTGCATTTTGAGTTGTCATACTATGATGTGCTTTTCCTTCCACCAAAGAAGGGTTTCGCTGCACTGTCGAAAAAACTCATGGACTACCATTCTAGAAGCAGTATTTTAAAAGCAGTGGCTTATCAGAATTTCTCTGAAAACACATGAATGTCGAATATTTTATGTACAGAGTGAAGGAGATTTAATATTGATCTCTTAAAAACTGCATTATGTGGTTGAACTTGATGGCAGTTCAGCTTTTCCAGTATCTTTTGGTCTTTAAAGAGACAGTGCAGTTGCCTTTTCTTTTGGAGGAAATGCATTCTTGTAAGTGTTCTGTATTCTACCCATGTCCCCAGACCTGACAGAAGTAAATCCCTGGCTTACAGTGCCTGATGTTAAGGAAGTGAAGGTGTCCTGTAAATGGCTGAGATGAGGAAGAGAGAACAGTTTTCCCTTTGCATCATAAGAAATTTCATCACATACAAAGTACACTCTTTTCCCTCAAATTTGAATAGCACAGTGCACCTTTGATGTGTGTTTGTATTAATCTGTATTTGCCATTCTAACCAAGAGGACAGGTATTTTAAATTTTTTGCAGTGCTTTCTATTTGTTCTGCAGCTGTCAAATTCCAGCCATGTGTTGTGTCCACTGGAGGCAACCCTACCACTTTTGGATTTAATCTTTGGTACCGAGATATAGATGTATTCCCAACTGTATACAGGAGAGTTTGGCAGTGAGAGAGATTGATGGTGCCACTGCTGTTCAGTGTGACAAACCATGGCCTCACATAAGTCTAGCAAAATGATCTCCATTGACTTGTTCACTAGGTGGAAATTTGAAGCATGTTTTCTGTAATATTTAGATTTTTAGTCATTTTGCCATAACAAAGTAATTACTGTTTCTTCACACCTTGAAAATCCTCTCAGTAGACTTCTGCCCATCAAAAGCTTTCAGCCAGTTGAATCTCAGTAGCAGGAAGCTGTCAAGGTGCCTGGAAAGCTGATGTCTGCATTCCTAGAATTCCTTTTTTATTGATAATGCTGTCATTAAGAGATGCTCACAGTTTTTTACAGGNCTGCATTCCTAGAATTCCTTTTTTTTATTGCTAATGCTGTCATTAAAAAAATTTTGAGCATCTCTTACAGACATCCCTCTACTTAGAACTTCAGTGTTCCTAATCCAGTCTTACCTGCTGCTTTTTTGGGAAGGAACTAGGACTTTTCTGGAGAGATATTTGTATTTCTTGGACTGTAAGCGAAACCTCTGATTTTGAAAGGTGGCAGAAGAATAGTGAGGTGATACAAAGCAATTGTGGGTTCAAGTATGTTTTACCAGTTTGTCCACTTCAATGTGTGTTGACAGGTGCTGCATACTATGAAGGGCTGGTTCCTGTTTCAAATGCTTACACCTGGGGTGGGTTCAGATCTTTGTCCTGAAGATCATTCCTGTGGTTCTTGGGAATTCATGGAAGTTTATGGAGTGAAATGGACAAGGGAGGTTTTTCAGAGCTGCACATAAACCAGATGATTTTTCTACTTTTTAATCAAGGCTTTCAAAGCATAAAGAGAAGAGTGGGATATCACTTGAAGACTCTTCTTAAGACTCTTCATCACCACAAACCTACTGAAAACCCAATGTGTTGATTGATTCCATCTCTTGCAGTTTAAACAATTGCCAATCATTTATGAAGAATCTGGTCAATAATGTTGTAATTTTGGATTGCTGAGATTTGAACTTCCAAAAGGTGTTGCATCTGTTTTCTGTGGTGAGGATCTTACGAACAGATGAAGTAGTACTTCACATACATCATACATATAGTACTACTAGAAAGGACTTCTGAACAACACTGTCTAGCCCAGTCACAAGAAGTTTAAAACTACTTTGATAAAATGGAGAAATTAGTTTATTACCATTGGCCTTAAAAGTCCAGTTTTGTAAAGGTTTTATATTAGGGAAGACTTGCTTCAGGTATGATGTTGAGGTGTTGTGAGCAGACTGGTAATACCTGTTATGATTTCACTTGCTAAGCACTGAGATGCTGAAACCATCAAACTCTCAGACAGTACTGTGCTCCACTTTTCTCCTTCTGACATGATTTAGATGTGAAGTATCTGCTATATATAAGCCTGGAAATAACTTTGTACTGAAACAAAGATGTGATGATTCTAACAATTTTTGTGGTTTGAGATGTTTAATGTGCTTGGTATCATTACATTTTGTGGTGGGAACTTTGAAGATCAATCATGAGAATTTCTCACATGTACATTTTCTTTTGAATGATTTAGTAAAGTCAAGAAAATTAATTCATTTGGCCTGTGGACAAAACATTTGATTTCAACACCTTGCTGAGGAGAAAACTTGTGTATTAATAGTTGCCTAAGTATGTGGCCTGTGGATTCTGATCATTCTTCCTACTAGTAAATTACACAAATAGGTGTGGTATTTATATCTGAAATTTTGATGAATGCCTATTCTACTTTATGCAAGTATTTTATTAATCAAATGGAAATGCTCCTGCAAAGAGCTTCATGATGCAGATTGTCCATCAGTTGATCAAGTGAGCTTACAGACAAGTAAGTCTGTGACCTAAAATGGCATATTTTCTTTTAAGACTGATAATTTAAGAATGTTTCCTCTTTCTTAGAAGAAATAACATTTATACAACAAACAGTTGAAGTTCTTAAGACTTCAATAGCCTAGTCTTAGACTAGAATATCCTGAATTGGAAGGGACCCACAAGGATCATTAAGTCCAACTCCTGGCCCTGCACAGAACAACCCCTACAATCCCATTGTCCAGAAGCTCACATTGTCCAGAAGCTCGTTGAACTCGGGCAGCCTTGGTGCTGTGACAACTGGCCTGGGGAGCCTGTTCCAGTGCCTGACCACCCTCTGGGGGAAGAACATTTTCCTCATAGCAAACCTGAACCTCCCCTGACTCAGCTTCATGGTATTTCCTGGAGTCCTGTCACTGGTCACAAGAGTGAAGTCTGTCAGCAGGGCACTGAATGTAGATGGTTGCCATTTGACAAAGCTTCCTCTGACCATGTACTAACTGATTGGATGTGGCAAAAGTTTGAAAGCGTAGCAGAACTTAAAATTACTGTATCTGACAAAAGAGAAAAAATAGGAACCAGGAACCATACTCAGTTTTGATAGTTGTTTGCTATCCGTTTTCAGGTTGGTGGCAGTCAGTTATGTGTGTAATATGCTCTACCTGGTTTGTAGCTGTAACTGTGATGTACAGGTAAAAGGACAACAGAAAAAACCCAAACAAGAAAAAAACTCGCAACCCTCCTCAACAAACCACAAAACAATCTCCCCTCCTCTAAAAATTTGTGAAAACAGAAGCAAATAATGCAATGATATAAGATACACACTTTTGTATTTTTATTCTTATAAGGTTATTTGCTGGCTCTTGTTGGCCTCTAGTTCAGTCTGTGTTATTTAAATTCTAATATATGAATTATTTGGATTGAATTCATGTTCGGGGCCATGGTGTTGTATGTATTGATGTACAGCCTTGAATGTGAATAATTATTGTAAACTATATTTTACACCTTTTTTCTGGCTTTATTATATAAATTTTCTATCGGTCGATGATTTAATCATATCTCATAATTTAATGACTGTTTATTCTCCTCTCGACAGATCTCTGTGCTGTAGATGTGTAGTTAGTGACTGGATGACGGATTTCACTTATGCTTGGTAGTCTGTAATAAAGGCATGTAGGGTCCTGCGCGGCCTCCGCCTCTTCCTTCGGCCGGGGGGGAGGGAACGGGGGGCCGCTGCCGCCGGTGTGAGCACCGGTGCGGCCGCTGTTCATGGTTTGCTGCCGCCGGTGCGGCCGCTGTTCACGGCGCTGCTCACGGTTTGCTGCCGCCGGTGCGGGCGCTGTTCACGGCGCTGCTCACGGTTTGCTGCCGCCGGTGCGGGCGCTGTTCACGGCGCTGCTCACGGTTTGCTGCCGCCGGTGCGGGCGCTGTTCACGGCGCTGCTCACGGTTNGGTGCCGCCTGCCCGGGCGGCCGCGCGTGTGGAGGGAGCGCGGGGCCGGCGCCGCGGTGGCAGTCGTGTGTGAGGGGAGCTGTGTAACGTCCGGAGCTGAGGGGTGAGGTGGAACGATGTGCGAAGCCATCGGGCTCGTGAATAACACAGCTGCTCATAAGCGCAACAGAGAGCACAGGATCGTTAGTGCGCTTGGGTAATTGTTTACATTGTGTGACGGGATTTAGTTTTAGGATTTTAATTGGAATATCAATGTGTGCATTGACTGTGTTCTTTCTGCACTGTCATCACCCTCTTGTTCAGTTTCAAGAAAGTACTTCTGATAATAGTGTCTCACTCGGGCATAGCATTCTGTCTTTCAGTGATTCTTTGAGAAAAATGTTACATATTCTGCATAGACTGCAAATGGTGGGTGATACTGAATATTTCAGTATTAGTTCTGGCTCGTTTTTAGTAGGGAAAGAAAAGGTATTAATATTTTATCTATGGTGTGGTATGTAGTGATGGATATAAAGTATTTGTATATTGTGCTGGTTCTGAAAAAGATTTTTGGAACATCACAGACAAGAAGGGTTTTCCATTGCAGTACACTTAGGAAAAAGAAATAAATAGCTTGAATAATAGCTTATAACTCTTGAATATGTAACCAACAGGTTGAAAAGAAAGAGTTGCTTTTTATATACTTTTTTTTTTCCAAAAAAAATCCTTTCCAGAAAGGATATTTGAACGTTTAAGAAGATAGGGAACAGGATCTAATGTTCCAGAGTTAGAGAAAAGAAAAGCCTTCAAATGTGGTGGTGTGGGAGTGGGTTTTTTTGTTGTTGTCTTTGGTTTGGATTGAATGTTTTTGGAGAGCTTAAACTAAGCTATAAAAGTAGATTTAAAAATGTAGATGGTTTGCTGATAGGTCAGATACTGTCTTTACTTGGGAGAGAGTAGGAATGCTTTCCTCTGAGGTTTCTTAGTTAAAAGGTAAGGCACTGCCACACGACCTGGCAGAGGGGAGGGCCAACCATGTCCTGGGGGGGAACCGGGCAAAGCATCGGGATTGTCCTGCTGTGCTCTGTGCTCTGTGCTGTAGTGGCCTCACCTGGAGTCCCAGGGGCAGTTTGGGCACCACAGTATCAGAAGGATCTAAAGCTCTTGGGGATCACCCAAAGGAGGGACACGAAGTTAGTGAAGGGCCTTGAGGGGAAGCGTTAAGAGGAACATCTCAGGTCACTTGGCTTGTTCAGCTGGAGAAGAGGGAACTGAGGGAAGAAAGACCCCATAGCAGTCTGCAGCTTCCTCACAAAGGGTGGCACCAATCTCTACCTCTGTGACCAGTGACAGGACCTGAGGGAACAGCTGGAGCTGTGTCAGGGAGGTTCAGGTTGGGTAGTTGGAAAAGGTTCTTCTCCCAGAGGTGGTCGGGTGCCGAAGAGGCTCCCAGGGCAGCGGGCACGGCCCCAGGGCTGCCAGAGCTCAAGAAGGGTTTGGACATCGCGCTCAGGGACAGGGTGAGGTTGGGATGTCCTATGGAGGGCCAGGAATTGGAGTTGGTGTTCCTTGTGGGTCCCTTCCAACTCAAGATATTTTGTGATTCTGTGGTTTCCTTAATGGTTGCTACTGAAAAGAACTTCAAGAAAGGTAGTTTGTCTTCAAACTACCTTCAAGTGGTGATGCTGAGTAGGGTGGAGCAGCCTGTCTCTTGATATCGGGTATGTTTCCACTTGGGACAGAAGAAAGATTAACCTTAGCACACCTTGCAGTAAAACTAGTGTATAATGGGATAAGATGATGACATTGATTCTTTGAATTTAGTATGTTTCACAATGTCATGCACAACTTTGTATTTAAGACTGTTTGAGAATCATTTCAGCATGGGTGGTAGTAGTCATGCTTACTGTTCACAATAGGATTTGTTTTCCAGAATATTTAAATCTTGCTTTAGAGATGAATACATAAAAATAGATAAGCAGAGTCTTGCTCATATTTTCATCATTGTTTAACTAATTTAATGCTTTTACTGCATTACTGTCAGATATTTCCATATTTCAACACCTTTCTATTTTAGCTGTATAGCAATTTTTCTTTTACAAACTGTTCTATCATTCTTTTAACTTCCCTCTAAGTGAGAAAATTGTCAGACTTTCTTAATAAGGTTTTGACAACAGTATTCATGCTTGATTTTTAATGCCTTTCTAAAGTTAGATGTATTTGTACTGAGGTAGAATCTGAAGGACAGAGGCAAGCAAGCAAGCAGTAAATGTTTTAGAAGAATCAAAATATTCCTGACAGCACATCCTTAACTGTCATCACTAAGAAGTATCTGAATTGTAGTCATTATTCTAAGAAATAACTGAGATAAACTTTATTTGTCCATGAGATTTCTGGCTGGCTAGGTGGATTGTGTTCCTGATGTAATTTTGATGAGTACTGGAAGTCTGCTGATGCTCAAAGTTCTCAGGCCACATAGTTTGTGAAAAATGTGTTCTGGGCAACTAACTCAAGATTTAAAAAGCACAGAGGGCAGGGGAGACAATTATTTCTAAATCCAGATTTAGTGCCAAATATTAGTGTATTTCTGTGCTTATTGCTGCCTTTAGCAGAACTTCTGCTTGCTCAGTATATGTAAATTATGTCATTTTTTAAAATACTCATGTTAGAACACACAGCTTTGAACTAAGAGCTTGGTACTGTGGATTCTGAGTGTATCCATTCTGGAAAAGTATTAATCTCAATGAACATAATTAACTGGAAGTAAATTTATGACATTTAAAATACTCTTCTATTGCAGTTCTTGGGGGAGACTGTTGAATGGGGTTGGGGAGGTGTATGGACTTGGTCCACCATTTGATTCTGACCCTGATTCTGGTATCCACAGTTGAAGGTCACAGCAGGATAGTGGATAATCACAACGTGGAGCATGATTTGGGTGGAGGTTGTAAAGAGCAAAACCAGTTTTTTGGCAAGGAGTTCAAGGAGTGACTTCTCAGTCCAAAAGTACATACATGGAGACTAGAAATCTAACAGTGAAGCCTGTTCAGTCTAGGAAAGATATTGTGGGATCCAGCTAGTGAGGTGTCAGACTACAGACATGCATGCCAGAAAATACATCATTTTAACAGTGGCAGTAATTATGTATGGGAATGTCTTGCACAAAACAGTTAGGTTTTACCACTACTTTCTAAAGGTTAAATTTCACTGTAAATAAATTGAGTCCTACGTGTGTTTTAAACTAAGATCAGGGTAAGTAAGAATTATGATTCCTTTGAATCTGAGTCTCTATAAAGATTGAAATGGAAATGTTTGCAACAGAAATACAGGATCATGTAAATATTTTGGGCAATATTTTTCAAATTCTTTTCAAATACTTAGGCATTTTTAATCTCCTGTGTTTGTGAATGCTGAATTGTGTATATGCTTTAGGATTGAGGAAGGAATGTGATTGTGACCTACACTGACTTTTCATTAGTGCACTGAACTAACTAGGTGATTGAAAATTTAAGAGCAAGTTATTAGGCTTCCTCTACAATGCCATGATGTTTGTAATTTGAACTAAACATCCATGTGGGAGAGTGGTAATAAACAAATGCAGTTTTCACTGTACCTGAGCAATGCTGTCTTTTAAATGGTGTCCTCGTAAGCATGTATGGACTCACAGACAAGGAAGGAACAACTTTGCTACAGAGAAGAATGTAATGCAAAAATAGAACTGGGTAAAGATACAAACACTCGTGTGATTAATTAGCACTTTTGGATTGGATGCACAAAGGCAACTGGTTAATTTGCTTTGAGTTTTTTTACTTAGTCAAAATTTGCATAAAACACCTCTGGGGTCCAAATGTGAGGTGGTGTGACTATGCTAAATAGAGAGGAAATTAGTTTCAGCTGCTGTTCTGGTAACATTAACACCTGTTTGTATAAAATATAAGAGACAAGACTGAAATCTTTTAAGAATATAGATTTGTCAGACATTTGTGGCATTCACCTGAAGCTTGGGAAATGGCTTCAGAGTACCCACATTAGTTATGTCAGTGAAGATTCAAACTTGCTCAAAGCTTGTAGAAACCTAATTTACTAGTTAGCAGAGGAAATTGCATAGCTGGGGCACTAAAGTCTATTCATATTAAGTTAGAAAGCCTAAAGCTAGTTATGTATGTGCAGACTGTAACTACGTCTTTAAACTGTCTGGACCACATTTGAAGTGCAATTTATTATTCTTATCTTATAATAAAACTATTTCTTTTAGAAAGTGTCAAAATGCTAATTACATGTGAGAATACAATGTGCTTTCACGTACATGTGGATGAAAACCTGATAATATTCTGAAAGATTTATGACTTGTATTTTGGGAGTTCTGAGTAGAGCAGATGGCTGCACTTCTGTGTCGGCCTTTACTGGATTTATGTTTACATAAATATCCTGAAGATTTAGTGTAATCGGCTTTTCTTAGTGATTTCAATATGAAGTGCTTAACATACATGGAAGGATATTCAGGCAGCTCAACTCTAAAGGAGGAGCTATAGGGCGTTTTCTTTAGGAAGATGCTGAGGAAGTTAATTTTGCACCTCTTTTGTTTATGCATCTTTTGCATGTGGTTACAATATTCTTTACTGATTGGTTTTCCTTTTGGGTCTTGACTCCCTGGTGCTAACCTGAGCTGTAAGGCACACATCGTCCTCTTTGGAGTAATGTTAATTAATGCATGTTTTCCATGTCTTCAGACATGTCTGTGTAGGCAATTTTTGCATGGAATTTACATGCTAAAGTGAATCCTGTTGACAGAATTTGGGCTGCACACTGTAAGCATTTAGCCAGAGTTTTTAAAGTATTCGTATTTACTAATTTCTATTACACCATAAAGTGTAAGACTTTTTTCTTTTTTTTTTCTGTTTTTAATTTTATTTTTTTTTTTTTAAATTTTTCAAGACACGTTGTTGTCTGAAATGCTTTGCAGAGTAAACCCTAACCCTAAACCCTAATCTTAAACCTAACCAGTGACGCTACTGGGATAGCTTTTTATTTATATGTGACCTTTTATAAGGTGGAAGTCCTAAGAGAAGGCCTGACATAGTTTCTTCCCTTTGTGGTTTTGTTGGAAGCTCGTTTAGTGTATAGAAATCTACTTGGGGAAGAGTAATTTCAGAGACTATAGCCCATAAGAAAAAAAAAGTCCTTTAGTGCAAGGAGTGAAGGAGCTGTTGTTACTTGAGATTTTGTTTGGAGCTTTTAGATACTTTGCTTCTGTGACCCACCTCTCTGTTTCTGTAGTGGTGTAGAGCTGGTGGCCAGTATTGCTTCAGGAGGTAATGTGAGAAAATACTGTAGTGTAAAAAATTACAATAATCTTATTGAAGAAGATTATTGCTAGATATTTTATTTCTCTTAACTGGCAGGACTTCCAGTTTTGTAAGCCCATATGTTTCTTAATTCAGTTGATCTGATGACCAAGTATTGTGCTTTTCTTCTTTATTTTAGATCTTACTTTTCAACCTCACTGGTTTCTGTTTCTGTACTAAATAATGCTTTTCAGCTTATAATTCATACAGTTGTCAGCTGATTTAATTTCTTTGGGTTGTATCTGTAGATTGTGTATTCTTTAAGTGTTTTGGTAGTGTAAATATATTTAAATATGCAATATTAAAGCTGTATCATTTTATGCACTTTGTCCATCTACTGGTTTGGTGCATCACCTCTCTTCTGTGAGACCTTGAGATTAGAAGAAGAAGAAGAAGAAATTGTGATTAGACTTTATCAAGCATTGTCTGGTCTGAGTGTAGGTTAACTGATGGCATGTTTTTACATATTAACATTTTCTCAAACAGTTAATTTTATATAAAATTAAACACCCCTTTGCTTCTTCTAAAACAACAGTGTATCTAAGTGTATAAAGCATTTAGCTTGTGATTATAGAAAGTTGTTAATTACTTTTATAGTTCAGGCTGTGGTTTTTCTACATTCTACCAACCCTGGTTACACCAGTGCAGTTATTCAGAAACTAAGTCCATGTACCTAAAAAGATATCCCCCATTTTTTTCCAATGAAACATTTAAGGAACTCTAGGTACTGTTAAGTAGAGAGAGTTTTCAGGTGTCACACTTTAGTAATCAAACCTTTATGTATAAAGCATTATGTTCAAATGCACAGATTGGGTCAGTAGAATTTTTTTCTTGTGGAACAGCAAGTATCAGTAGCATATTTGATTTTCAGTGAGAATGATTCAAATTTAGCTGGGATTGCTGGTAACGATGCTTTTTTGACTATCTCCTGTAAACTACTAGAATATTAAAAATAAGAATAAGTAAAAGGAGTATTTGGGGTGCTGCCACATCTCTCCAGTATATATCTGTAGGGTATCTATTGCACCAAAACCTTAGGTACTAAAGGGTTAATCCTGTCTGGTAGTAGAAGGAAGCAGTGGATCTGTGGGACACCTGTCTTATGACCCTTCCTTAGACCTCTGGCCAGCACAAGGTATGTCAGTACTGCATTGATCCCAGGGGTTCACACATAGATTCTAAATAATATAGGAGATACCAATTTTGCTTCTTTAGCTCTTTGTCAGGCGTATCCGCTCTGGATTTCTTGTTGTGTTTTGCATTTCACAGAATGCTGTAGTCTGTTCAGTAAACTGAGCATTGGTTTGATCTGTTCCTTCACTGCACGAGGGAGGCAGGAACTGCATCTGCAGTGTACTTTTTCTAGAAGATGCACATACAACCTTTGCTTGGTACATTGAAGTTCTCAGTACCCTGAGAGTTTTTGTACATCGGAGCTGAGACAAAACCAAGTGTTTTTGAGAACGAAGTGTTGAGATTAAAAAGAAGTATGTTTGTTTGCTTTTAATAAAAAAAAAAAAAGAAAAAAAAAGGAAAAGGCCATATTTGAGCCTTGCTAGAATGTAGCCTTTGTTCTGACAAACAAGGTTTCCAAACAAAATTTCCTCATTTTAAGTATTATTTCTAACCTTAACTTTCAGTGTTGTCACTTACTACTTAGATTTTTCATACTAACAATATTGATAGTCTTTGATGAGGGGTTGTGGTTGATCGATCAGGTAAGAGAAGTTGTGTATTACATCATTTGAGTGACCAATCTGATACATTTACAACTACATTGTTGAATTTCTTCTTTTTAATGTCTTTAATAAATTTGGCTTTAATGGATGTGGCTACATCTGAATACCTGCTTGCTATTCAGATGCCAAGCTGAATATTAGCTTTGAATTCCTGCTTGGAAGTTTAAATCATTGTGGGGTTTTTGGCTTGTTTGTGTGGGGGAGGTTGTGTTTTGTTGGTTTGGTTTGGGTGTTTTGTTTGGCTTTTGTTGGTTTGTTTGTTTTTTCTAATCTAGGATGAAACAGGTGCCTATTTAATAGACAGAGACCCAACCTACTTTGGTCCAGTACTGAACTATCTAAGACATGGGAAACTGGTTATTAACAAGGACCTAGCTGAGGAAGGTAAGACATTCCTAAATCTCCTGTTTACTTGTCACTCACTTGCTTATTATTTTCACTGCTTTTGAGTCACCGAAACTAAATTAGAACTAGATAGTAAATCTTAATCAGTGTAGCATTTCAATCTGATTCAGGGAAAGCTGATAGGTATCATGCAGTTATAGTATGTGCTGTTACTTCAGTGTTTTGAGTATGATTCTCGATTTCACAACCCCCATAAATATTCAAACAAGAAGGGAAATGCCTTTTATTGTATGATCTTGTATCTTTCCTTTATGACTGTGAAATATTTCAGTTTAGTCCTCTTCAAGCAAAAGAATGCTGCCTGGGAAACAAGCTTTAGAAGACATAAATCAAAGTAGGAGTGAAGTTCTGGGATGTTCAGATGTGTGGAATATGCTCTTGAAGACTAAATTCTGCCCCCAGCTTCTCCCTCCTTGTCTTCTTAGTTTGTACAATTTCACCCTAATGGAGGATGACTGTTTTAAAACTTATAGTAAACTAAGACTGTATTGATAAATTATTGAAGAAATTTATCAAAAAGAAGTACAATCTAACAATGTTAGCAGGGAATAGTAAGAAGTATAATTTCTGCATGCATTGTTAAGCACATACTATATGTGGACAGGTTGGCCTTGAATATGTGAGTGGAAGCAGCATCTTTAAGTTTTTGTTTCAGGATCTAAGATCTGAAATGACAGGAAGAAAAATTTCCTGCATGCTAGCAGCTGCAGAACTTTTCAGTAGGATTATTTGAATTTCTCTTTTGCATTCCATCCTGAGGCAGGACCTGAGCTATGGTTTTCTATCAGTCTGCTGTGGAATGGTATCTGTGTGCCTTTTTTTGTTTCCTGCCTCATTCTGTATATGAAATGGCATCAGTTTTCGTTGGGTTTTTTTTTAGGAGAATGTTTTAGAATGAGCTAAACATTGAACTAACTACATGTGCCTGAAAGAAGCAAGTATCATTAGGTTGGTAAATTATCATAGGGTAAAATAAATAATTTTCAATAGCTGTACAGAAGATAATCTTAGGAACTGGTTGGTGATTTTGGTCTGGAATCTTTGGTTACACTGTCTTTCCAAAAAATGTTTTCATACTAGGTGTACTGGAAGAGGCTGAATTCTACAATATCACATCACTAATAAAACTGGTAAAGGACAAAATAAGAGAAAGAGACAGCAAAATCTCACAGGTGAGGCTGTTTTCTAGTGTGCTTTTGATTGTTTGTTCAATGACAAGTAGTGGGTGGATTCCATTTGGTTTTTATGTAACTGCTCGTTTCCCCAATAAGGTACTGAATGGGTGCCTCCATCTCTGCATGAGCTGGAACCATTAGTGTAAAAAGGTTAATATTCTTAATTGCCAGATCCTGTCAGTCTACTTAAAAAGTTCACAGTTCTTGTTCAAAAACTGAAAGCATTCTAAGTAATCGTTCCAAATGTCTGGTAATAGTAGAATTTGTCATAATATAATTTCTGGAAATAGTTATTTTAGAGAACAGCTTTTGGAAAATGTGTCTTTCTCATTTACATTTAAATACTCTGAGTATGAGGAGGTTGCCT
>WEIV01028624.1:55225-65273 GCA_013390005.1 Calyptomena viridis | reverse complement strand
ACCACCCCCAAGAAAAAAAAAAAACTTCCCAAAAAAAAAAAAAAAAAAAGAAAAAAACTGCAATCAAAACAACAACCAAAAAACCAAACAACAACAAGAAAAAAAACAAAAACAAAACACAACAACCCACACCAAAACTCTTTCCCATTGCCGAGTTTTCTTATGGCGAAACAGACAGATGTGTGTTGAAGTGTCAGAGACATAAAGTCAAAGAGCCTTGTGATAGCTACATTCACTTGAAATAACNAGGCAAGCTGTTAGCCTGTTACTAATTTTAGTTTGGTTTTATTCAGCTTGGCTTGTTCTCTTGGGTCACTAATTAAAGTTCTTCTTTCCTCCTGAAATTATTTTCTATAATGAAGAACTACCTCAATTTCTTATCAAATTGTTTGTCATAGATTGCCATGTGTTACATTTTTACAGAAACAGATAATTTGTAATTTTTGATTGATTTAACAGTTCCCATCATAATTACTGCTATCAAAAAGTAGTTCTCGATAAGCTTGTGTTTATGTGCTCCCAAAAACCTGAGAAAAATAATCCAATGTGGGGCTGAATTTTTCACTAAGAGTAAATTTGAGAAAAACACAATGTTGAATTCTGTGAAGAATAAATTACATCTTCACACTGTTTTCAAACCGCTATTCAAAAAGTCATTCTGATACACAGTGACAAATTGAAGAACATGCAATTGAAGGTAGACTTGACTTTGCAAACAGTATCAAAAAATATGTTATATTTCTTTCTTGGTTCTACTATTTTTTTAGTCTGGTAACCAACAGCATGATTTGAAAAGTTCATACAAATTTTAATGAAAAGCTATTGCTATTTTTTTACTCCTTCTTTTAGGCACTGAATACAGATCATACAATAATTTAAATCTGAAGGGACCTCAGGAGGTCATCTGATCCAAGCTCAGTAAGACTTGTCATCTTAAACTGCTCAAATACAATGGAGGATCAGGCCTAATTTTCTATACAAAATGTTGTGCAATAAGATTATTAACATAAATCCAACAATTCTTAACATAATAAAAAAACCCTATGCATATTGATCAAAATCCAAACATACTTAGTCAGAAACATGGTGATACGTATTTGTTACTAACTGCCATTTATGTTACTCATTTTCAGTATACAGATTTGCAGAGACTTTTTCACATGAGACTACAACATAGTTTAAGTTTTCTATCTATGGAGTGAAAGGCTAAAAGTAAGCAGATTACTATGAGGCTTATTACTCTGACCTCTCTGCTTCATACTCAAATTCTTCCCCATCATCTCATACACGGCAGCTAGAGAATAAGGAATACTAATTACTCCTGCATTAATCTGCAGAACCATTAACAGACAGGAGTCACTGATTGAATAGGAAAGTCAACGACCTCCTCTGACACCACTTCATGTCATTCTCTCAGGCTCTGTCACTGGTCACCACACTGAAGAGATCAGTGCCTGCCCCTCTTCTTCCCCTAACTAGGAAGTTGTAGACTGCAATGAGGTCTCCACTCAGTCTCTTCTTCTCCAGGCTGAACAGACCAAGTGATCTCAACCAGTCCTCATAAGACTTCATCTCCAGTCCCTTCGCCATTCTTACCAATATTATCACCAATAAAATTGTTCTATTTTACACCCAAAGATCATTTTGCCTTCATAAGATTTTTTTTTTAAATACCATGGAGTTAAAATGTTATATATATGGCCAAGACTGCTTTAGAGTTTAAATAGTAAATTACAATAAAGGAAATTACAATATGGGACATGTTCATCAAACTACATGAATTTCAGGCAAACCACATAACTAAATATTATGAGGGCAGGGAGTTATGTCCAATACATATAAGAAGGAATTATATAACTAATTTTTTTTCTAAAGTTTTCTGTCAGACTTGTTCATTTTTGCATACTCTGCTTCAATCTGTGATTCAGTAAAACATTTTATTCACACTGTCCTATACAATATGTTTGAGATTAATTTATTGTTTGGGATCAACTTGTGCATATCACTTCATGCCTTCTTAGTTTTGTATTAGACTAGTCAACATCATATCCTAAATTAATAGTATCATGTGAGGGGAGGAGGGTTCTGGTAGATTTTTTGTGTAACTGACCAGGTGTGCAGATAATATTTGAATCGAATATATCAAATTTTGGCAAAATACTTTGTATTCTTTTGTTAGAGATATGTGACTTGAATTTGCTAGAAGACATGAAATTTGAGATAGTGGAACCATTAGATACTAACACATCTTTTGGCAGAACTCGCATTTTTAATAGGTGACTAGAAAACAGAAGAAATAAAATTGTGTGGATAAATGACAAAACATGAACACAGATTAATACTATACTCTGCTGAATATGAAAAAAATAAATTATGTAGAAATTGGTTTTTCTGTTTCAGTGGATTGGAGAATAAGGAAAATATGTAATACAACTAAGAAAAAGCCAATAATTTGCACCTTAAAAGATATTTCAGGAGATAAAAGTAAAACCATAACTCACCCAGTATTCTCTCTACGATTTTCAGTCACCTTTCTTTGTTTCCCATTTTACCAATTCCAACCACACCAATCCAGAAACTTCAGATTCCTGAAACTATGCAAAATGAACTGTACAGAGATATAGCCAAAAGCTGAAAATTCTCTTCTCTGGAAACTTATTTCCAGACAATTCCAGAAATGTCTTCACATTTCTGTGTCCTCTCACTTTTTGTCAAAACCTTCTTTGGACAATGCTACATAAAAAAAGAACGAGATCTATAGGATCATATTTTAAAGATTCAGAAGTGATGTGTATGTATAAGGACTAAACAGGTGATTTGTCTTTATTCATTATTTTGTGGTTTTATGAAGTGAGGAAAAGAGAAATGCCAAAGAACATGTTTAATTCTCTATCTCTCCATAACCAGATTTATCTTTTCTTGTTTTTCTCAACATTTTCTTTGCTTTTCTTTTAGAAGGATCTCCAGTGTGGATCATGGAGACAATCACACTAGCATAATCTTTGAATTGTTTGGCTTTTTTCCCCCCTTCTGTAGTCATATAAAATCACAAATAATAAGAGAATCTCAAGCTAATGATTTTGAATCAGTTCTACAGGGAAGGGTCCATGCATGTAGGAAGGGAGCTCATACCCAAAAATATCTTTAAAATGGTTTTTCTTCCTTAAATTGATATCTGGTGAAACAAAGCATTTTATTAACTCTTTCATAATTATGGCTCTTACTTTTTGCAAGGAAGAGTATTGCAACTCAGTTTACAATGCTATAAACTAGTGATTATAGTTCTAAACATTTCAAAACTGGTGTTTTAAGTAACTTACCTTTTAAATTTTGCTAGGCCAAAGAATATCTTGCAGTTAAAGCTTGCACATTTACAAACATGTTTTCTCTATGCATTGCTGTAAAAAAAAAAAAAAAAAAGGAAAAGTGAGCAGCTTAATATTTTTCCTAATGAAAAATTTTTTCATGGAGAGTTGTCCCAAGAGACTCAGCTGAATGAAATGCCAAGAATTCAAAATAATCTTAAAACATACATAAACATGCAGGAATCTTTGCTAGGTCTTCTGGAGCTGATGAACTTGAATTCTGAGAAAAACTGAGGATTAAGTGTTTCTGATTCATGATTGCAGTCAGAACCTGTAGATTAAATCATGACTGGAGCACATCCCTAAGGCAGAAGGAACTAGTTGTGAGAATAAAATGACCCAGATTAGATTTCACATAATTTAAGTACTAATTGGAAACAAATAAGTCAGGAGACTAATTGAACTTCATAATTCATTCAGAGATCTTTCAGAAGCCAAAAATTCACTAGCTTTTCTTTTTACATATGCAGAAGATCTTTCACACTGTTATAAAAGGGTATAGAGTCATGTCAGGTATTACTGAAGTATCCTGAAAGACAACAAAAAGCTTTAAGTCTGAAGTCAATGATTGCACCTCTGTGTGACATTGGACATATACACAAATAAGGAGAAGATTGGTTTTGTGAAAGAGATTTTTTTTTTCAGTAATAGGAAATCAAGGAGGAAGGGAAATAATGTCTGTTATCAACCTCTCGACTTATGTTGTTATTGCATAGTGTCTCTTCACCTTTGCATTAACAAGCATCATTTACTTTTAAATGAGTAAAAAAACCCTGGAGAATACAGGTAAAATGTCTTTATCTAGATACATCCCTGAATATTGAAAGGTGAATAAATAGGATGTGAAATCTACAAATTTTATTGTTTTATGAATTAATGGAAATGCTTAAATGAAAACACAGTACACAAATTGTATAGAAATTAAATTCTGATAATAGATGGAAGAATATGTTTGTGCAAGATAAGTTAAATGGTAAATTAGATAAATTCCCATCTGAAAGATTTACCTGTAAAGCTTAGTAGTTTTAGAAACAGCCTAGGTAATGGTGTCCATTTTCAGTACATGTTCATTCCAAAAGACTCTACTTCAGCAATTCTTTGCATGTGTCACTTCTTGAAGTTTCACTACCACATTGTCTTTTAGAAGAGCTGTGTAATTTATCTAATATATTTACTGCTCTGAAAAGATGTTGTCTCTTGTATTAATCATCTATTCTCAAAAGGGATACTGGTTTTTTGGTCTCCATCCAGACTTCTACACACCACTACTTCAAACAGAATAACAAGCAAAAAGAGACATCTAGGATCAAATTTAATAGTGTAAATCAAAGTAGAGAAAAAATAGGAAGAAGTGCTCAAGACTATCTCAAAGAGTTCTTCAGAACTGCTGCCAAGGCAGATCTAGGAAGAAAATACTTTCATAATACTGAGTCCAAATAAGTTACTTAAAATCACAGAAAAAAATGAAAAAAAAAGGAAATTGTCTGTCGGGAAAAATAATATATAAACTCTATCTATCCAAGAAATGTTTTGGGGATTTTTTGTTTGTTTGTTGATTTTTTTCACAAGACCAAGCTTCTCAATAACTCAATTTTTTACATGCTTAAGCAATAAAGAAACCTAGGATAAATGTTGCAATTTAGCTGGGCATTGCTTCTTGAAAAAAGAGGTCCACACATAATATGTAATCTTGATGCAGTATAAGCAGAAGTGTAATATAATGTTTTTTATCCAATATGTATGCCAATATGTGGACAGCACAACAGTCTATTTTGTTTGCTGGCAGGTAAACTTCTCATTTAGTGAGAAGATAGCCCTTCTAAAAAAGCAAACACAAAACTTAATTGACAGTGAATGTTTAATTCATTTTTATAAAAATCAATAGTGTTTCTCCAGGGGATAAAGGTGATTTAATTCATTTATCTAGATTTTAAAGCTGATGCATAGTAAACATGAGATGTTTAACAAAGGTTAAAGAGTGCTTGTTGATAGGCCTTCAAAATAGCAACACTATTTTGATTTGTTTGATTTCTTAACACTGTGAGGATTATTTAAATTAAATTTTCACTATGTCATTCCACAGTAGAATGAGTGATTCTGATATCATAGTTCTACTATTAGTAAATTCTTAACACATGCACACAATCTATACGGGGGAAAAGGCATATTTTTTTGATGATTATAAGTGAATTCAATTGTTTTGAAATGAAAAGCATTTTAAAATATATATATACTGGATACTAAATGCCAGTAATAATCAGAGTAACATAAAAATACAAACCCACTTTTACAAGCTTGTTAGACTTTCTATGCCCTGAGTGTTCTAGAGTCTCAGTAATAACAAAAATAATGAAAGATAGGAAAAAGGGTAGACATCTGAAAATTTCAGGCCTTTCATACTCCATTATTATTGTTTTGATTTGCTATTCCCTCTTTTGATAATTCCATTACATGTTTTTTTGAGGGTCTTGTTTTGGCTTGTTTTTTTCTACAATCTCTACTTTCTGCTACAAATCACAAAATATAAAGACTCAAAAAACAAACAAACAAGTAAAGAAAGAAAGATTAGAAAAAAATATGCATATTTAAGTGGTGTCTAAAAACATGTGTTAAATTTAAATATATTAAGACATATTTTAGAAATTTGCACAAGCCTAAATCCTCCTTTCAGGACATGCCTGGAGTTTTCTGGTGGTAAACAGAAAACTGTTAGTACTGAAGAATTGTGAAATTGTCACCAGGAGAGAAGATGACCTTGTTGAGAGCGAACAGTTGAAGATATAATAATGAAGATACAGTTTCCCTTCATATCCAGAATAAAATAAAGTCAACACCTCAGTCACTGGCATATAATCTTTAATTATAAAATATTGTTTGATCTGCCTTCCTTTGATATAAGAATTTAACAATTTATTAACAATGGTCGTTCAGGCTCTAGTTGTGCACCAAATGCACATTGCATTTCTAAATTCAATCTGTTTCTTCCAAAACTGCCAAAGTACAAGAAAAACTATTGGTTCAGATAGGTTTGGTAGTACATGTAAAAGACACACTTCCAAATTCAGCTGCCCCACATATAAGGTAAGGACTCAGTCACTCAGCCATGTTGGTATTTATTTGTTGATGAATATTTACAACTACAAAGAAGTTGCTTTAGAGGTTATCAATTATAGCAAGGCTTGTGCCTCATTTTCATCAAAAGTTGCCAGAAATCTCAGAGTATGAAAAGACTTAATTTAATCAGCTTCAAATTCGCTGAGAACTGATGTAGTTACTAGACCTTAATGGAACTCAGCAATCAAAACCAGAGATATATACCTCGGTTCTGTTCTTCTGTCCAACACTGAGAGCTAGGTAAATTTTGGAATATATTACATTCAACTTTGTAAATTAGATATGATGCCATTTAGTCAGTTTTATGATAATTGATCCAAATGTAATAGCCAATCAGTAACATAATCAGGAAGAGCTTACAAGTTGTATATAAAGGTCTAGTCAAGGTCTGACTTTTAGCATGAAGCTACCATAATAACATAAAGTAAACAAAAGTGTGAATCAATAACATATTAACTATGTGCTATATCTAATTGCAAATAAAGAAAGCTATAGGAAAATTCAACTATATCATAAATGTGATATATCTTGTTCATCTGTACTCACTGTCCTGGTTGTCTAGGTTTTAAGACAATTTATTCTAGAGAGTGGGGCCTACTGAAGTAGAAATCTTCACCCTCTAATTTGTTATTTAAATTTGAAATAAAAAGGCTTCAGGCACAAAATGTAGAAAAAAGAGGCAGCCGATCATTACTTAAGAGTATTGAACCAAACAAAACACACAATAACACAACTATAACCACAAAATAAATTAAAAAAACCCTGTAAAAACAACAAACTACCTTTCACTGGCATGTTTTTGGATGTAGTTACAATGCTGGTGCAGCAGGGGGTCCTTGGGAGGCAGAGACTGTAGTTACCCACTGGTGACCAGCAGGGGACATCCACATGCCCCCAGGGGACAAAGGGGCAGCTGAGAGCCTGGTGAGAATTCTTGTGACCACAATGGCAGCTGTGACAGTGGCAGAGGTGTTTGATTCATTCCACTGAATTTTTTGAATGATGATGAAGTTTGGGTGAAATGTCCTTTCTCAGCAATCTCTGCTGGAAACTCATCATCGAGCACCACAAAATTAATAATTTCAGTATATATAAATAAACATGTTATAATCAGATGCACTATTAGAGCAAAACTGTTACTGTGGGTTCTTAACCTATACAGATCTATGCTCCATCACTCTGTTCCATACAGACATAGTCAAGCTACCCCAGCACAAGTTGGATCTGGAACTAAAAGCAGTACTGTTGTGCCAACATTGTTCTGCGCCAGAGCAAAATAATCCTGTTAGGCTGCTCTGATGCCAAGATCTAAGTGTGTATCTCTATCTAATATTCCACAGTTCCTTATATACATACTAGGTTGTTTGGAAGTTGCTCTCATGGTACTGCATTATGTGGTGTAGGAATACAGACATATCCATATTCACCATGCAAAACACAATGGACCTCAATATGCAGCATTTAGTGTTTCTTCCCCTACTGTTATGAAATTACATTTGGAAAAACTCATTATATGGCAACAGAATTATACAGTGTCTAAGATTAAGATTGTTCCAACTCTGCTTCATTGAAAGATTGGTACCATTCCAGGCTAGGGGGGCTTTTTTTGCACTTCGAAAGTGCAGCTGAGGTTCCTGTAAACACATGACACAAACCAGGTAACCTGATACTTCTGCAAGTCTATTCATGACAACATAGGTGCTAAAGTTAGTGTACTATGAAATACTGGATAAGTATTCAGAGAATAATGTCTGATGAATTATAGTTCTAAGGTGCAGAAGTTACACTAGTTCAAGGAAATTAAGAAGGTAAGGAAGCTACTCTTGTGTACTCTTTAGTGTCTAAACTGACTGCTTTCAAGACACCTCATATTTGCCTACACAAGCTGTAGTTGCACATTTAAACAGCAATATACTTAAACAGATTTAGTGATTTTATGTGCGTGTCTTAATTATAGAATTAGCCCTGTTCTTGTTAATAAGGAAACATTTGTTTCTCTACATCAGAGTACAAAAAAAAAAATCATTTAATGGAGATCTTACCTGCTCTGAATACATCTTTTACTTAGAATGTTTTCATTTCCATAGAATGTTGATTCTGTGTTTTGATCCTTCAAGGTGTCAAATGCTGAGTGCATTACTGTTGCCTCTATATTGCAAGTACACTCTAAATAGATCATGTAAGACAGAAAAGAAAGTAGCATTAAAATAAAATATTGTCAAATACAATGTAGAGAATGTATACTTCAGGTTTAAAGCTGGTCCATTTCCTGCTAATATTGAAAATATACCAAAAACTTCTATGTTTGACAGAAGGAAACAAGATATAGTGAGATATAGTATGGGTTTTTTTTTTTACTTTGGAGTTGATCCTTACCCTAAAAGGAATGCAGTTCCATACCTGTATCACTGCAACAGTAACTATAGTAACTACAGTAACTATATTATAGTAACTATAATGTGTGATTAACTATAATATCTCAGTTAAAGAATACTAAGGAAATAACAAGGTATATGATATCTGAGCATCAAAAAGGATCCAGATCTTTTGCATGGTGGAGTCATCTACAGTTTTATTTCATATTTTTCCAGCTATTTCATCATGGTCTGATATAGCTACAGGATCAATAAGCAAATTTTTCTCAGTTCTAAAGACTGACTAAATACTTACTTGCTCAGATTGCCAATAGGATAGAACACTTTTTATGTACGCACCAAGTTTTATGACCCCATGCCTGAATATCTCGTTAAGCAACTTTGCATTATACAGTACAAAATATGTGATCTCTTTTTATAGTAATAAGAATGGTGGTCTTTCAAATTAGGTCCATCACAAAGATTGATACAAAGAATCATCTTAAACAGTGACATGTCTTTAAGTTTTCATTGAAGTAAGAAAATGTTTAGCTAAAAAGTCTTGGTAAAACATATTTATTGTAAGGTTTCAATTTGTATTCTGATTATAATTTCTTGTATCTTCCAGAAAAACAATAGGAAAAGAAGATTTCACTGCACTCTAGTCTTTTCTTAATAAAATATTTCTTTTTATTAGGCTTTTAGGGTTACGACTTCTCTAAGGTAAGGAACATAAATATAGGAGCTGGTACATTATCTAATATGGCTTATTTAGGGAAAAGTATTTTTTTTTTGCATCTAGTAGTATAAGGAATATATAGATTAAAAGTAATCCATGCTCAAAACTCTGCAATCATTTTCTTTTCCTTTTAATTTCCTCGAGCACTTGGAACTTTAACATTTTCAAATCTTATGTGAGGAGTACCATCACAACTCGTAGATCTTCAGGACATGTTAACATCTCTGGAGAAGCACCTTAGACCCTAATCTTAATGTCTTCAACTATTTAGTAACGTAGTAGTAATTATATAGGTGTTGTGGTTTTAAGTAGCCAGAGTTTTTGATTAGTTGGGGGGGCTAGGAGAGAGGCTTCTTTAAGAAGCTGCTAGAGTTTTTCTCTGCTCTAAGCTAGCCAAGGTCAGGCAACAACGCCTCTGTGATAACATATTTAAGAAGGAGTAGAAAAAAAAAAAGGCTGGGCAGAACATCATGGCC
>WEIV01028624.1:10118-54968 GCA_013390005.1 Calyptomena viridis | reverse complement strand
AGAGCCTGTTTTGCTTGTGTGAAGTAGTTAATAAACAGTTGCTTGTAATCCTTATCACAAAAGTCGAGGGGTTTTTTTTTCCCTTCTCTGAGAAATTTTAGACCTATATGTGGGCTCTCGGCTTTTAGCCAGAGTCAAACCATGACAATAGGACAGTGTCTATCTTACATCAATAGAGAAAATGTGATAGTCTAATGAAAAAGAAAATAAGTAATTTCAATTATACATAAAAGCACATATAAACTAAATGTACTTCAGTAGAGAAATATATATCAAATAGTAACATATTTGTTTGCTGCATATATTGTGTTCCTAAACATATATCTTTCTGGGCTTATTTGTAGTCAATAACTACCTAAGAGATCCCAATAATCTGAGGCAAGGAAAGGGTAGTCACTACAGATTACTTTGCTTCAAATATGATTTTCTTGATAAGAAAGTATCATCACGTGATTTAGGTGGATATATACATCATCACTATTCTACCTCCCTTAAAATTCAAGGTTCTCAAAAGATCAGTTTTATATTTACATTTCTATGTAGGTAAAAATGCATGCATATGAAATATAACTACAAGTTAAATTCATAATTAGACATATAAGATATCAAATAGGTATTTTGAAAATAAAAAATACATTCTAGATATATTATGCCAAATATTCTCAATTCTAAACCTTTCTGCATGTAATTGACTGAAGTTAGGAGAAGTATTGACCAGGTCTTGTCCCATCACAGCATTAATGCTTTTATTTTGAAAACTCTTCTGCTGCTTTAAGATTGGTTATTTAGATACCAAAACAATGGTAGGCATGTAATATAAGAAAAAAAAAATAGATTCATGCACCAACATACTAAAATTAATGTTTGTATTCCTTACTGTAATAAGGTTTAGGAAGATGGAATAGTGTCACTACTGCAGTTTGCTTATTAAGTAAACTACATATGAGTATATTTTTTAACATTCTAACTATAAGCAACTTTTGTTCCTATTAATATTCATAAAGATATTTTTGATGCCTCAAGTTTTCTTATATACTTTATATTTCTGGATTTTAGCATAGCTGCATGGGTTCTCACATTTAGGATGGTAGAAAACCTCTTTCTCTGGGAAAAGAGAATCGTCTGTGAACATTGTTTTCAGGAAGAACAGATTCTAGCAAGGACATCCTGTTTGGGACTGGAGGGAAATGACAAGATATGGGGTAGTAAAGCAAGATAGAAGGTCCAAAACCCCCTGGAGAAGCTCCAAGGGGCAGGCCTTGGGGGGCCAGAATGAGGGACAAATGATTTGGGGATTGGATATATCCATTAGATATAATAATTCATTAGTATTGAAAAAGGGGTATTGGTAATATGGCGGGCATGCATGTTTATGTACATTGTGGACCTGGAAGCTTTCATTAAAGGCCAGCTCTTTATCTCTGTTGCAAAAGTTTTTTGTCTCTTAGGCATCACTTTCTGCTTACATGACTGACTTAATTTACATGACTCCTTAATTTCTTGACTTTTTTTGTGTTTTTGAAATATTTCATTATGGTAGTTTGTCAAGTAATTAGTAATTTTCCTTTTCTCAGTGCAGCTATATTTTGTTGCTACTCTTTCTTTCTTCTAATCATGCTTGATTTGATTTATTTTACCTGAAAAGAAATACTTTGTTGTCTTCAGAATAGGCATTAAGACAGACACGTGGTTACCAGTGTACCGTAGAAATTATAAGGTAATTTTTTTAACAAAAACAACTTGATGCATAATGTCAGAAGTTTTTTCCTACTCCTCCCTGCTCTTATGCTGTTGAATTCTAATTTGTCTCAGTTGTCATAAACTTCATTTGTTTATGGCAAGTTAGTCAGTTTCTAGGGTGTAAATGACACTTCTGTGTCTCCTTTAGTTCATGCCCTGTTAGAATAGGCTGTTACCTGGAGTTCTGAAAATAATCAAGAGAAAGGAGAGTAGAAGTGACGTTATTTTCTCTATTATGTTCTAACATTTGTGGTGCATATGAGCATCTGAAGTTATAGATTATACCAGCTGTAAGTGTAGAAGACCCTTCTGAAAGATTTATTACCAGGAGTTTAGGGGTTATTTCACTTAGGAGGACTTTCCTGCCTGGTAGAGGCATGTTTTCTCCCCCTGCATTCCAGAGAAGCTCTCCCAGCTATGAGAAGAAGGTAAGTTCTTGTAGATAATGTTTGAAAGCCCCCACAGCAGGGCTGCTGGGGACAATAAAAGCCCTGAGAAGAACAAGGGGGCATGTCTTTCCCCAGGCCTGGTGTTTAACACTGTTAAGTTTAATCTTTTTTAAGTTTTAGTGTTGTCACCAATGGAAATAAATCTTCCTAAACCCTTCTACTGCCTGGCATTTTCAGGGTACCTATGCATAATCTTTCTTCATACCAACAAAGATCATAATTGAGGACTGACCATAGCCCATGGGTACAACTTTAGTCAAAGGCACAAACTCCTATGTGCAGTAAAGTAGTTATGCATTGTTTTTTACATTCAGACTTGATTGTTTATTTTACCTACCCTTCACTGTCATTTTTTGTACGTAATGTGAAATATAATCTGAAAGTTAAGGCTTAATTGAGTCAGATTTATCATACTTAAATTTTGATCAAACAAAAATGTTTTTTTGCCACATGATTTTCCAGTGATTAAGAGATGGTAGTAGTTTTCCATTTCTGTATGTAAGAATTCTTAATTCTACAAAGCTGAGAGAACATTGACTTTCATGATCCTTAAAAGTCCCTTTTGTCCCTAACTATTCTGTGATTCTGTGATTCTCTGATTCTGTGATTCTGCAATTCCTTCTCACAGAAACACTATTTTTTGGGTCACAGCATTTCCCCTAACCCATGGGCTCACTATCTTCCTTAATTCCACAGGGGAGCTATCTGCAGAAACTGCTAGTGGGTTAATTTGTGTATTATCAAGGATTCTTTTGCTTTAGAGAAACTAGATATGACCCAGAGACAACATGAACTTTAGACAGACTGTAAAACTTAAACCACATAAATGGTGACATTTATGGCTGTGGTTAATGTATTTCATCAGGCAGAAACTTTAAACTCATGTATATATCTCAACATTTTTCAGTTTCCATAGATTCCAAAATGAAACCTGCCAACAAATGTTAAAATCTTTCTTGTAAATATAGCAAATTACCCTTGTCTGTAATGATCAAAGCTGAATACATGGTTTCCCTACTGAAATTATTTATTCAATAAAATCATAACTGAGGGCTCTCATACTTAAACTCTCTTCATTAAGCATTGCATTTTATGGCTTAAAAATGTTTTCATCTGAATTTAATAAAATGACTGTATGTATGTAGCTAGTCAAGTTGATCTTGATTGAAAAAAAAAAAACATCAAAAGCCAAAATATTCACTGTGGGTGATCAGCAAATAGTCATCCAGGTCCTGTCTTCCCCTGGAAGAAGGCATTCTTAAATGCAATTTAATATCATATTTCATCACAGTTTAAAAAATTCCAATACACATTGTTTTTAACTTTGCATTTTTCTCTCAGCATGTATACACCTTTACTTTTCTCCCACTCCCTTTATCATCTACTACGTTGCCAAATAAATTGTGGGTTTTTTGGATAGTTCCTCCAAGTTATACCTTCCTTATTCTGTTTTCTCACCTTTTAGTTCAGACTCCTCTCAACCTCTTCTTCAAACAGGTTTCCTAACTATCTCTGTTCAGCCTTTCACTTCATGTTTTTTTCTCTCATCTCCTGAGAGAAAACATGACATAGTAGTAGTCAACAATATTCTGTCAGTGACTCAGTTATTACTCTCTGTGAGAACGTGTTCTCCAATTTTGTGTCATGGAATTAAATTGAAAAGATTACTTTCAGATGTAGAAATTTTGGGGTTTTAACCAAATCTTTAATAGTTAGCTCTCAGTGACCTGCACTCTGGAAATACATTGCTGTAGGTGCTTTTCCACTTTATTTATTTTACTTAATTTTTAATTACACTTTGCCCATGTTTAAATATTTTATATTACTTAACTGAAGAGAACTTAGTTAAAATGAATCATATAGTAATAAAATAGAAAGAAAGTAATTGTCCTGCCACCAAAATAAAATATTAAATTATAAAATTAACAAATTGAATATGAACGTAAAATCTAAATTTTACATGCAGAAATCAGTTTAAGGTTTTATATTATTGGTGATAAATTGCAAAAATTCCATTTCATTTTCCAGAGGTCAAGACGAAATAATGTGTCATTCATAACTTCCATATCTGTTGTTTCTAACTGCACTTCAAATATGTACAATTAGAAATTTCCTTATGGTTGTCAAGAAGTTGTAAGCTGACAAAAGTTGACAGGTGACTTCAGATAACAAACAACTTCTTATGCACAAAAGATGTCGATTTCATGAAATAAATTTTATATTCTGAATGGTCTTTCAGGCCCACTGATATTTTATTTTAGGCATTGTAATTCTACCCTATCACTCTGGTAGGCTCTGATCAGCTATGCTATACAATGCTTCTATATACAAGGACTTTCCTGGTTTAGAAATCTCTCCAACTGCATTGCCCTCCTTTATTTCATACAACTTCAAAATTCATTAAATAGGTTACTGGTGGCCCAATAAAAAGTTCAATTAGTCAAAGTGTCAAAATGACATGCTATGACCTGAACTGTTTTTTTGTTTTAATGCCTAAAAACAACAGAAAAAAACCTGTCCCAACAGAGATAGAGAGCTGGTCTTTAACAGAGGCCTTCAGGTCCACCATGTGCAGAGGACCCCATCCACAGCATCTGCACCCCTTTTCAATACTAATAAATTATCATATCTAATGGATACATCCAATCCCAATATCATTTGTCCCCCCCCAAGGCCTGCCCCCAAGGCCTGCCCCCATGCCTTCCCCTTGGATCTTCTCTGGGGGGTTTTGAGCCCAGAATCTATCTTGCTTTGACTACCCCATTTCTTGTTATTTCCCTCCAGTCCCAAACAGGATGTCCTTGCTAGAATCTGTTTTTCCTGAAAAGAATGTTAAACAACATTTCACAGACCATGAGAAAGCGGTTTCCTACCATCCTAAATGTGAGAACCCATGAGGCTACGCTAAAATCCAGAAATACAAAGAATATAAGAAATCTAAGGCATCAGTTTCACAAATAAATAGCTGGTTGCTATTGGAACTGAAGATTGAAATGGTTACTAATACAGACTTTTGTTTTGTGTATGAGTTGTTTGGGCATAGACTATCAGATGTCTGCACCACTCATTTTGGTGTTACCTGCAAATTTGCTGAGGGTGCACTTGATCCCTTTATCTACATAATTAATGAAGATATTAAATAACCCTGATTTGAAACTCTGAGGGATACCACTTAGCACTGATGTCCACAGGGACTCTGTGCACTGCACAGAGTAGAGAAGGACAATCACCTCCTTCAGTGATCAGTATCAGTCATGCTATGCCTGATGTATCTGAGGGTACCATTGGCCCACCTATCTCCCAGGGCACACTGCTGAATTATATTCAACTTGCCATCAACCAGGAACTCCACGTTCTTTTCCATGGTGCTGATTCCCAGCCTCTCATTCCCCAGTCTGTACATACAGGGTTGCCCTGTCTCAAGTGCAGAAGCTTAGGATAAAGACATAGAATCATTAGGTTGGAAAAGACCTCCAGAATCAAGTCCAACCTTTGACTAAATATCACCTTCTCAGCATAGCACCTCCAGTCATTTCTTGAATACTTCCAGGGATAGTGACTCAATCATCTCCAGGGGCAACTTATCCAATGTCTAATCACTCTTTAACCGATTTATTTTTTCTAACATTTAATCTTTACTTCCCCTAGTGTAACTTGAGGCCATTTTATTTTGTCACTTGTTATCTTGGAGAAGACATCAACTCCCACCTTGTTATAAATTCCTTTCAGGTAGTTATAGAGAGGAATAAGGTCTCCCCCAAGTCTCGCTTTCTCCAGACTAAACAACTCCAGCTCCCTCAGCCACATCTCATAAGACTTGTGCTCCAAACCTTTCACTGGCTTTGCTGCCCTTCTCTGGACTCTCTCCAGCACCTCAATGTCTTTCTTGTAGTGAGGGGCCAAGAATTGAACATGGTAGTTGAGATGTGGCCTCACCGCATCAGCCTCACCTATGTGAGTGCTGAGTACAGAGGGACAATCACTTTCCTAGTCCTGCTGGCCACACTGTTTCTGATGCAGGTCAGGATACTATTGGCTTTCTTGGCCACCTGAGCACACTGCTGACTCATGTTCAGGCAGCTACTGACCAGCACTCCCAGTTCCCTCTCTTCTGGGCTGCTTTCCAGCCACTCTTCCCCAAATGTATAGCATTGCATAGAGTTGTTCTGATTCAAGTGTAGGACGCAGAACTTGGCCTTATTCAACTCGATACTATTGACCTTAACCTATCAATCCAGGCTGTCCAGATCCCTCAGCAGAGCCTTCCTATCCTCCAGCAGATCAACGCTCCCACCCAACTTAGTGTCATCTACCAACTGAATGAGAGTAAACATCATATAGTTGACCATTAAATTATGCTGAGCCAAAAGATTATCAGGAAATACCTTGTCTCTGCTGTATTCCCAGAGATCTGTTTATACACATGTAATCACTGTGCATAAATTTCCCATTTGTAAGTTTGTGATTGCAATGCCCCATATTTCACAAATGTGTTGTTATGGTAACTGCATTAAGAGGAAAAATTAAATGGGGGCAAGTAGAGTTAAGTAAGTATCTTAAAATAAAAATTAAAAGCAGATCTCTTTCTGTGTGTGAATCAGATGAAGACATGGGATTAACAAATGGGAATAGCAAGGAAAGGACAGAAGCAGACAGGATGTGCCATGCGAACAAAAAAGAAATGCTGATTCAAGAAGGAAAAGGTTTCAGAAAAGTACATCGGCCGTAGACTAGGCCCTACAGTGAAACTAATTTGCCTGAGTGATACTTGTACAGCAGAAAATGAAATCTGACATTGACCTTGTCAGTATTGCAGTCACAATGTTTTCACAAGGAAAAAAATCCTTGAAATATGGATTTCAATAGAGTGAAAACACATGGTATCCTTCCACATAGTGCAGATTTCTTCTTTTTCTACGCAAACCAGGCATGAGAAACAAAGGGGATTTCCAATTTTCACATGTTTCAGTTTTCTGCTTTCTTTATAGGAGTGGAGAATCGATGAATACACTTTTATGATTTTTTTCAAGGTTTTTGTATAGCAGAGGCTTAGGTAACATTTGTCAGTGATAAGTAACCTCCCACACCTATTTTTCAGTATTGTCTTGTAAGGATGCAAATCTTTGCCTTTTCTTATTGTTACACTACAATCATGGAATAATTATAAAATAGAAGAAATGGAAAAAAAACCAACCCAACAAAAATGACAACAACAAAACAAAATAAAAACCAACAACAAAGTCCCCAGAATCTTCAAGAATCTTCAGTATAAAGTTGCAGTACTCTGGCAGCACTACCACTGCAGTGAGAGTGAAACACTGACTGCAAAGCCAAACATTATTGCTGCACAGGACAGTGAAAAAGGATAAGCATTCCTGCAACTGAGGTTTTCATAGTACAAGATATTAAGGACTATTTCTCTGTGGTCACTTTTTTCTTCTTTTCTTTGCTTCTTTTCCACAAACCTTTCAAAATGTCACAATACAAGGAAATGTATTTCAGAGCATGTCTCCTCATGTAAGCTCTTTGGGGACTTTACAAATACTGCAGGTGCAAATTTGCTCCCATTGCTTCCGGAGCCATGCTTTGAGGTTCAAGAAGATTTGTAAATGGGAAATAGCTCAAGAGACCCAACTTTGCACTTGGACGCCATTATCATTAGAAAGTTGACATGACAAGTCAATTTGTTCTTCACATCAGCATAGAGGGTTGAAAGAGACAAGCAAAATAATGATTCTGTACATGATTATGCCTAGAAGTGTAATAATCTTTCTGAATTTTTTTATACTGGTCTACAAAACTGGTAGTCATATCACTTTTAGAGTATTAAGTGTTGGGTTTGTGTTGCAAGGTTTTAGTTGTGAGGGGATGCAGAATTTATTGCTGTGAGAAGCTACCAGAAGCTTCCCCTATGTCTGACAGAGCCAATGCCACTGGGCTCCAAGATAGACCTAATACTGGCCAAGGCTGAGCCCACAAGTGACAGTGGTAGCACCTCTGGGATAACAGAGTTAAAAAACAATGGGGGAAAATATGAAGAAAAAGAACAGCAAGAAGAAAAGAGTGAGAATATGTGTCACAAACAGCCCTGAAGACACCAAGGTCGATGAAACAGGCCAGGGAGGAGGTGCTCCAGGTGCCAGAAAAGAGATTCCACTGTAGCCTGTGGTGAAGGCCATGTTTAAGCCAGCTTCCCTTTGCAGCCTATGGAGGCCATGGTGGAGCATTCACCTGCAACATGAGGAGGATCCCATGCTAGAGCAGATGGAGGCCTGAAGGGGGCTGTGACTGTGGAAAGCTCACAGTGGAGCAGATTACTCACAGGACCTGTGGCGACATGGAGAGAGGAGCCTATGCTGGAGCAGGTTTACTGGAAGGAGGTCTGTGACCCTGAGAGGGATCCACGCTGGTGCTGTTAATGAAGAACTGCAGCCCATTGGAAGAACTCGTGTTGGAGAAGTTAGTGGAGGACTAACTCCTGTGGGAGGAATCTGATGCTGGAACAGGGGAAGGGTGTGACAAGTCCTTTCCCTGAGGAGGAAGGAGTAGCAGGCACAATATGTGATGAAGTGACCACAGCCTCCATTTCCCATGCCCTTGTGCAGCTGGGGCAGAGGAGATAGAGAAATCAGTAGTGAAGTTGAAGCCAAGAAGAAGGGAGGGGTGAGGGAAGGTGTTATAAAGTTTACTTTTTATTTCTCATCACTCTACTCTGATTTTGATTGGTAATAAAAATTAAACTCCCCAAGTCAAGTCTGTTTTGCCCATGACGATAACTGGTGAGTGATTTCTCCCTGTCTTTCACTAACCCGTGAGATGTTTGTTATGTTTTCTCTTCTCTATTCAGCTGAGCAGGGGGAGTACCAGGGTGGCTTTGATAGGCACCTGACATCTAGCCAAGGTCAGCCCAGGACATTATTTCGATATATTCAGTGTCAATGAGCAGAAAAATCACTTTGAAAATTCCTAACCAGTATTCCCTGTAGAAATGAAATGTAAATTTGCCCATGTCACATAGTTCTACTCTTGCCTCTGAACTCCTTAAATCTGGTCACCTGGGGTTACTTACTGTTTCATATTTAAAGCATTGTTTACAGCAGAATGAAAACACAACATGAGATACAAACCGAGTTTCTGTGAAAAGAATTATTTGTCAACAGCTCAGATTAAATAGTAAATCTTGATAACCAAAAGCGTCCAGTAATTCTTACTTTTAGGTTTAAGGGAGTTGATTTGACCCAATTTTGGTTACTTACTTACTTACTTACTTACTAAATTATCCATGTCACTTACCTATTTAAAGAGCTTGTTTCCTTGGTAAAATTCCTCTGGCCTAATTTTGCATTTAAAAAAGCTTAAGACTTCCAAAAGGTGACTTGTGTAATCCTAAAACAGGTATTCAAAATAGAACATCGAAATCACACTTCAGTCATGATTATTTTTCTTCATGGACTGTTGTGAGAGACCGGATTTGTATCTCACTAGATTGTTTAATTATTGTGTCAGACCAACTGTACTGTCTATGTATGTGTATGTTGGGGAAGAGCTGCAGGCACATGGTCAGACCTGCCCACAGAAAGCACAAGGCAAAGCCGACATGGCTGAGTCCATGGAGCGCACATGGCCTGGGAGCCATGTGGCTGCCTGGCAATCAAGGAAGTCCTACCTCCTAGTTGCCCACTCACACCACATCTTCTGCAGCTTCAGACTGGCTGTGGCATCTCTCACTCTGGCTGGGAGGGCATTGTGTGGTGAGTGAACCAGATGTCTCCCCTTGGGGAGTGGCCATGGTAGCCAAACCATAAGCAGATGCACAGAACCTTCTTTTTGTTCAGCCTTCTGTCCCAAGACCTGACAATATGTGACTCTTGGTAGTAACAAGTCTTTTAATCTCTTTTCTTCCTTTAGTCTTTTTTTTCTCTTACGGGTAACTTAAAATCAATGACTGGTATTTCAATAAAATTGTATGGGGTTGGTATTTGCTAATGGTTTAGTATAATGTTTTTCCTTGTCTGTATGTTATTTTTGTAAACCTTTCTGCCAAAACACCTATTTTCTCACTAAATTAAATCAAATTCTCTTAGAGAAAGCATGGCACTATTTTCTCCGGACACAGATTCAAAGGTAATAACAAAATAAAGGCTTTTTGAAAGTTTGGTGGACAAATTTAAAAGTCTTAAATATAAGTAATACTCCCAGTTAAGCATGAGGCTTCAAAACTGGAGTGCTACAGCTGTAATTGGACATTTGATGACTTAGTGACACTTTAATGTCTAACTTTTTGATTTCTGAAACTAGGTAAGATGAATAGCATGTAAAGTATAAACCCAATGATTTTACAATGAATGCATACCAAATATGTGTGTCATCAATCAAATCAATACCCATATTGCAATAACAAAGATGATACTTTCTTATAGTGTCATGATTCTCTGTATCCATTTGAAAGGTCTATCTTTATTACTCTCTACTTCTACCCAATGGTAAATATCTTCTTTATTTAACTAACTCCTATGAACTAGCTTTCCTACATCTTCAGCCATTGCTTTGTTGAACTTCTACAGGCCACTCTGAGTTCTCTTTACCCTTACCCAACTCCATCACATGCCTGTATGTGAATACATCCTCCGTCTACATCAAATTCATTGTTTTTTCACCTTTCCCCAAGGCTTCTCTTCTTCTGTGTTTCTTGTTCATAAATCTCTACTGGAGAGCAAGAGTGGTAGTGTAAGAGAAGTCCTTAATCTACCAAGACCATTGTTGTAGGAAGTAGCTTCAGGCACTGCATGAAATAAATTCTTCAGTGGGAGATAGGAAGAAGAAGCACCTACCATTGCATTTGAACCTTCAGACAACTAAGTGGTGTTGTATCTGGAGCAAAGTTTAAGCGTACAGTAATTTAAACAGTGTGTGTCTCTGGGACTTCACTTGAACAACTCTGTCCAAGAATAAGAGCATTCAAGAGTAGATTTTGCTTGAACATACAGATTTTTATCTCGGAGAGTAATGTCACTCTTTAATGAAATGCTGTGTGCAAGTTTTAATTTTATTTCATGTGACATAAAAATCCCAAAAACAAAACCAAACTTGTATCAAATTTCAGTTTTTAAATAGTACAGAAAGGTAACTTAGTTTTTTCAGTTGCCATCTTACAAAGCAACCTATACCCAAAGCAGAACTTTTCCAGTGATGAGCAAACCACACGAAAAAAGATATATCAGTGAGAATATTTATGAAATATGATGCTCTGACAAGAGATGTAATAGACACATGTTATTGACTTAATGGTGGATGACAGTAATGACAAATTTGGCATTTGATCATTTAGAAACTCAACAAAAATAAACCAAATATTTTCACTGGTAATATGATTTTTGTTTCCCACAGAACTTCAGGTTAAATGTAACCAATGCCTGAGTTAATTTGTAAATCAAAATTTTCTGAGTTGGTATTTATTATCATATTTTAATTATATGATGTTTATTGAATATATATTGTCTTCCTCGAAGACTTGTCTTAAAAAAAATTGCCATAAATCAAAGCCTTTTGAACATATAAACAGCACTTACATAAATTTTGCACAGATCCCTACACAGCCAGGACAGTATGACAATCACCATGTTCTTTCCTTGCTGCTCAATACTCCTACTGATGTGTCCCAAAGTTTTGTTAGTGTACTGCATCCGTTTGGGGATCTAGCTACAACTTTTCTCTAAAAAAACCCCCCGAAACATTAAGGGCTTTCTTTATTGAATCTAATATTTTTCTTTAAACTCTCCGATGGATGTGAACAACTTTTTTTACTTGTTTTACTAAGAGGGATTTCCTTTTTTATTTTCATTAGATTTAGCACTGAGTTTGAATCACATCTTAGCTAAGTAAACTAATTTCAGAGTAACTCTGGAATTCAAAAGGATATAGAGAAGATAGGGGTTTTCTTGTTTGTTTTATTTCCTGTTAATCATAATTGTATTTTAAATTTTAAGTTTGGACTTTGTGGCTTTGTTTGGTTTGGTTTTTATACCACTATTTTCTCATGGTCAAAAGCAGAATGTTGGTTATTCAGGCTAATCATATGGGCTAATATCTCAAAATGTAAGTTTATGAAAAATCACTTGTCGTAGAAACAGTGGCTCATTTTAAAATCAGACTTCTGGTGTTATTCTTACCACTGCCCTTGCCTCCAAATACTCTTCCAAGTGTTTTTACAGTTAATTTTAAATCATTCAAAGATTTAAGTTCTTTAGAAACTTCTTATTTCACTACAATTCAGATGCCAGTAAAACTTTCTATCTGCATCTACAGGCTGTACCAAATTTATTTTCTTTATTCATATGCAGTCCCACACCTTTTAGGTTAAATCTGTAACTAGTGCTATATCCAACAGAAAAGGCAGGCATAGAAAGAGTTTGATCCCCATCTGTAATTCTTTCCTCATCTTCTTAGCCTCATGTTTTGATAAAATTCAGAATTCGGACAAAAGATCTGTTAAATATCTGCTTCATATTAGTAATTTTGATTTTCTCTGTTCTTTTGTTTCTCAAAGTTCCATTGTAATTTTTCTTCAAACATATATCTGAAGTCTCTTTTTCTTCTGAGGATTATGGCAAACATTAATCCTTGGGTATTGAAAATGACCTAATATACAGTTTGGAATGCTTCCAGCTCTAGAAAATTTCATTCTCCTAGTCTCTACACATTTCTTTTCAGACTGTTATCTGTCACAAAAGAGGCCTTTGATCCACTGATTAGAACTGAATTTTTGTTTTGCTAGCTGATTTTGCAGACAATTTTATTATTTATTCTGTTATTTCTAATTTTTCTGATGTTGTGTACCACAGCTGGTAGGTACATAAAAAGCCAGCCTAATTATACTGTCAATGTCAAAGTTGTGTCCTTACAACTAGTCAACATTAATGGAAACAAGACCCCAGTTTTTTCATAAAGATCTGAACTATTTACAAGGTAAAGAACTTCCTAGATGTTTGATAAAACCAAATAAAAAACCAACAACATCAAAAAAAAAACAACCCAGCCAAAACCAAAATAAAATATACTCATGAATTTTTGTAGAATTATAGCATGAATTACAGAATGGTTTGTGTTGGAAAAGACCTGAAAGTTCCAACCCACCTGTCATGGGTAGGGACATTATTCAAAAGATCAGATTTCTGAAAGCCCCATTCAGCTTGGCCTTGAATACTTCCAACAGACTCAACTTGGAGGAATTAATTTAATTTATGGTTAATTAATCAAAATAGGATAATGGAAATCAGAGCAAATGTAAAAACAGTTTTCCCCATCTTTTCCTTCTTCCCGGATTCAACTTCACATCTGAATGTTCTACTTTCTCCCCTGCTGGGCAGCACAGGGAGATGAGGAATGGGGCTTACATTTAGTTTATAATTATTTTGTCTCTGCTGCTCCTTTCTCCTTAACAGTCTTCCCCTGCTCCAGCATGGTGTCCCTCCCACAGGATACAGTCATTTGTGATCTGCTTGAATACAGAGTGCAGTACTACAGAAACAGACTGTCCGTGGTGGGTCCCTCCTAGGGCCGCAGGTCCTGTCATCAAATGTACTCCAGAGTGGGCTATTCTCCAGTGACCACAGTTCCTTCCAAGAGCCTGTCTACCATGGGCTTCTTTAGCAGGCTGCTCTTCCAAGAATGTGGCAAAACAGTTTGAATAACGCCTTGTTTTGCAAAGCTATTGGTGATGGACTGAGAGAGGGTATCAGTACTTTTGATGATGAATTGTGTTAAAACCAGTCTGGCTGATTAACGCCAAAGTTAAACATCCTGATAGTGAGGTGAATGTGTGGCCAATATGGTTAAGTATCCTTATCTAGAAATGCTAAGCTGACACAGCTGACCTGGAGATATATGACTTACAGTCAATCACTTTATACTGTAAAAGTCCGGTCCCACTTTCAAATAGTAGGTTCTTCTAACATACTCCTTCTTAAAGTGTGTGTGGAGATTCCTCCCTTGGGTTGAGAAGCCCCACAAGGTTACTCCTTGAGGCTGAGTGAAAGAGATTTGCTCACAGTCATTGATTTGGGGGAGTAACATCAATTCCTACTTAATAATTGTTGGGTTTTTCCTAGCTTTAATATAATTGCTTTGATATAATACACTTACTATACTTTACTAATAGTTTTATCTTCTATACTATGTAGTAAAAAATTCTAATAAAGATCTTTTTGTTAAATCATCTATCTTAATAAATCATTCATTTTATATAAATGTTTCTGGTTTGCCATCCTTAATCCTGCAGGACAAAGTTGTACAAAGGTTCAATCACACCTCTATGATTCCTTAAACCATTGAAAGAGTCTAGGGTTAAGACTGGATCCAGCTGCACCTGAACTCCTGAATTCTGCTCTGAGAAGGAGTTTAGAAATCAAGAAGGTCCTTTCTGCACCTCATAACTCAACAGGAGGACTTCTCTAATAAACTTTGTCTGAAGCTTCCACTCTACCCTCAACAGCTTCTCACAAGCTGCACATTTCTTCAGGGAATATCCATTTGCTCTTATGCACAGGCTGCAGAAGGACAACTTATATTACCATGATCTTTACTATAGGCTGCAGGAGAATCTCTGCTCAGGTGCCTCCCCCTTCCTCACTGACCTTGGTGTGTTCAAGGCTGTTTCACTCACATATTCTTATTCCTTTCTCTATGACCTGTTGAAGGGCATTTTTTACCTTTCTTAAATATTATATTACAAAGACGTCTCCAACACCAGTGATTGACTCAGCTTTGGCCAATGGCAGATCCATCTTAGAGCTAGCTGGAACTGAATCTCTCCAACATAAGGACTGCTTCTGTTGTCTTCTCACAGAAGCCCCTCCTACAGGTCCTTCACTGCCAAAAGTTTGACTTATGAACATCATGGACACCTATCCATAGGCCAATAAGCCTCACCTCTGTCCCTGGGAAGGTGATGGAGCAAATCTTTCTAAAAGCCATTTTCAGGCACACAAAAAGCAAGAAGGTGATTGGAAACAGTCAGCATGGATTTACCAAGAAAAAAATTGTGCTTCAGTAACCACATAGTCTTTTGTGATGAGATTTCTGGTGACATTGATAAGAGTGGATGGGAAATCAGAATTAAGGAATAGGAATTGAAAGGTACAAAGTCCAACTAGTGGTCAGCTAACAGTGTTTTCCCTCAAGTGTTGATAATGGGGACAAACTATTTTTATTAATGCTGTGTGGGATGGGATGAGTATACTCCAGGGAGGTAATACCAAATTTTCAGGAGTAGTCAACATAGGAGGGCATGACTGTTATTCAAAGAGACCTGGACAAGCTAGAAAAATACACTGACAGGAACCTTGTGAAATTTAATGAAGGTAGGCATTAAATCATGCATTTGGGATGTAATAACTGCATGCAGTTGTATAACAACTGGATGTCATCTTTTCAGTGAGGGCAAATACAATATCTTTGAGAAATGCAATTTTTTTAAAGACTGATGAAGTTCCAAAGAAGCTGTTAAAAAATAAAAAAACATTGGAAAAATCTAAGAAGTCACATATTAAATACACAGTCATTATTCATAAAAAGGGAAAATATAGGTAATTATCCCCTAAAACATTTTGTTTATTTAGCTGTTTATTTATTGTGTTTATAAGCTGTAAGAAGACATCCTAAATTATCTAATTCATGAGGATGATAAATTGACTGTCCAATTAGTCATAGAGAAAATATCTAAACAGTGACACATCAACATGAGTTTGGCCAGGAACAACGGTATTTAGCTGTGCATTTGATATATGGTTACCGATAGTGCTTTATTCCTTCCCTTGAGTTTCAACACTGATTAAAAAAGGAGGCAGGATGCGGGTTTCATTATTGATTACATTGTCTCCAAATTTGCACACAGATTTCTTTTTCCCCATTTTATAATAGCAATAATTACCTCATTAAAAGAATTTCTGAAGGATTAAAGTAATTGAATGACTAGGCTTGATAAGCCTTTTCAACTAAGATTTTGGTTGCCAACTCATTTCCAAGAAATGCTTGAACATTTTGTGAATATTTAGGATCATCTTTGATATTGGTCAAAAATTGTGTTGACTACTTCTGCCAGCACCTTCATTTGAGCAGGGGGCAAAAAATGACAGAGACTCATTCCAAATACATCTAACAACTGGCCACTATTCCTGATTATTCACAAAAATTCCATATTCCAAGGAAATGTGTAAAAATATAATATGAGGAAATGATAATATTTTCCTTCTACTTCTCAAATATGTAGTATTTTGCTTAACTGGAACTGAAATTAACATTGGACTAATAGTCTTGAAAGAATAAAGATTGCTGCATTTTCTGGAAAATAAGGTATCATTCATACAGATTCCAGCTCAAAGCTTCAAAGAGGAAACAAGGAAAAGATGGATATATTTCCTTAAGGATAACATTGATAAGAATCAGTGCTAAGCAAAAGAAAGATTCCTAAGGATGAAGCTCTAGAAGAACATGTCTTGCTAGTACTCTGCCTGAAACCTGCAGGTAATTATTCTGTAAGTACATATAAAATCATCGCATATCCCGAGTTGGAAGGAACACACAAGGATCATAAAACCCCAGCTCCTGGCCATACACAGGACAGCCTAAGAATCACACCGTGGGCCTGAGAGCATTGTCCAAGTGCTTCTTGAACTCTGGCAGGCTTGGTGCTGTGATCGCTTCCCTGGGGAGCTTGTTCCAGTGCCCAACCCTCTGAGTGAAGAACTTTTCCCTAATATCTAAACTAAACTCCACGTGACACAACTTCAGACCATTCTCTCAGGTCCTGTCACTGGTCACCACAGAAGAGATCCATCTCTGCCCCACCACTACCCTCATTAGGAAGCTATAGACTGCAAAGAGATCTCTCCTCAGTCTCCTCTTCTCCAGGCTGATCAAACCAAGTGAGCTCAGATGCTCCTCATACAGCTTCCTCTCTATGTCCTTTACCACATTCATAGCCCTCTGAAAGCTCTCTAATAGTTTAATATTTTTCTTATATTGTGGTGACCAAGACTGAGCACAGTACTTGAGGTGAGGCCACACCAGTGCAGAGTAGAGCAGGAAAATCACTTCCTTTGACTGGCTGGTGATACTTTGCCTGATGCCCCCCAGGACATGGTTGGCCCTCTTGACTGCCGGGGCAATGCTGACTCATTCAATTTGCCATCAACCAGGAAACCTGGGTCCCTTTCTGTAGCACTGCTTTCCAGTGCCTTGTTCCCCAGCCTGTATGTACCTCAAGGGCTGTCCCATCCCAGGTGCAGAAAACAGCATTATCTTTGTTAAACTTCATGCAGTTCATGATTTCCCAGCCCTCTGGGACCTGAGTCTCTCTGCAGGGCCACGGTGCCTTTAAGGAAGTCAACACAGAATCACAGATTATGTTGACTTGGAAGGGACCTAAAAGGATCATCGAGTCCAACCCTTAGCCCTGCACAAGACCATCCCCAAGTCACACCATGTGCCTGAGAGTATTGTCCAAACAATAGTCAGAGTATTGGCCAACTGCCTTCTTGAACTCTGTCAGGCTTGGGCTTGATCACTTCTCTGGGGGACCTGTTTCTGTGCCCAATCACCATCTGGGTGAAGAACTCTACACAACTCCAGGCTATTCCCTCAAGTCTCATCACTGGTCACCACAGAGTAGAGATCAGTGTCTGCCCCTCTTCTTCTCCTCACAAGGATGTTGTAGACTGAGATGGCGTCTCCCCTTAGTTTCTTCTCCAGGCTGAACAGATCCAGTGCAAGACCCCAGACTTCAAGCTACAAGCTCATCAATGGAGTTTTACTTTAAAAAATATACAAGGTTCTGATAATTCCCCTGCCAATTTTTTTAAAAGGGCCCAAGATAGCAAAATAGAGAAGACACCAAACACATTTTATCAGTTCATGTTCCATAAAGTTGTCATCCAGCTGTTTTAGGAATTTTCTGGTCCAGGTTATACCACCTGTGTGATGCTCCTAGTTAATTTCTGGCAAGTTGACTTGAAAGCGTCACTCAGTTCTTCAAAGAATATAATTGTCCTACCTAGGAGGTCCATAATAGACTCCCACGATGACATCCACATTATTTGATCTATATCCACATCCTTAACAAGAGTTAAGAATCCAGAGGCTCTCAACTGTGCCATTGACAACTGTAAGCTCCATACATTCCAACACTTATATACAGTGCCATCACCCACATCTTCTGCCCCACCTATCCCTCCTGAAGAGCCTGTAGCCATTCAAGAGGACACTCCAGTCACAGGATTCATCCCACCAGGTTTCACTTATGCCAGTGATGTCAGATCTTTGGAACTGTGTCAAAGCTTTGATCTGGTCTCGTTTACTTCTCATGCTGTGTGTATTACTGTAGAAATATTTTGGTTATGTTACTTTGTATCCCATACCCTGTGAAGCAGATTGGGAGATCCCATTAGTCCTCATTTCCTTAAGTTTTGCCATACCATTCTGTCACATCACTGGTGAGACTGGTTTTGTCCCCTTCCCCATTCCAAACTAGTTTAAAGCTCCGTCAGTGAGCCCCTCTAGCTCCTGCACTAGAAGTCTTTTTCCCCCCTGAGAGAGGTGCATCCCATCAGGTGTCAGTAGACCAGGTGTTGCATAGTCATGAAAACTCTGTGTCAAAACCCCTCATATTTTTCTGATAACACCAAACTCAGAGTATCACTTGATGGATCTGCCTATTCCTATCAATATTATTCCTTGGTATGGAAGGATCGAGGAAGTCACTGCCTGTGCTCCTGATTCTTTTACCAATTGTCCCAGGTTCCTGAAGTCCCTTTGGATTGCCCTTGGAGTTCTGTTTTTTATTTTGTTGCTGCCAACTTAAACAACCAATAGTGGATAGTAGTCAGAGGGCCTTACTAGACTGGAGAGCTTTCCAGTAATGTCCCTTACTGAGCTCCTGGGTCAGAGTAAACTTTCTACTGAGCTCCCCTTAGAAGGGAGTCTCCTGTTGCAACTACTCTTTTTCTTAAAAGAGGAGGTCTTGATATGGGGTACAGGTGTGGTTTTAGGAGGTCCCTCTATTCCAGAAGGACCTTTGCCTATCTCATTGGCTGTCTGGCCTTCTAGTTCCAGAGCCTCATGCCTGTTGTAGAAGGTGCCAGTCCTACTCGTCAAATTCTGAAGAACGTTCCTGCTGGTACATGCAGTGACCAACTTCCAGACTTCATTAACAGACCCTTGACTTACAGTCCTTTAATTGATTTCCTTCCAGGGTTCTGAGTCCACCTGCTTCTCCACTACAATGGAGGTTTGAGAATCCTGAGAATCTTGAAACTAGCTGAAAATAACCTGTCCATCTCTTGCTCCTTCACTTGACTACTACATAGCCTGTTCAGTTCTTCCTGTAGCTCCTTCACCTGGCAACACAGCACAGTAATTCTTCCTGTAGCTCCTATCACCTGGCAACACAGCACAGCACACCTTCTGCAAAACAGCTGTTTGTCAGCCCCAGCCTCTCAAGAGTACTGTTGGAAACCTGTGTTCCGGAGAGCCACGTCTGTCTGGCTGGGTGTCTCTCATACAGCTGGTTCAGTGACTCCTGCAACTGCAAAGGATTGAGCCCTACAGCATGTCAATACCATAACTGAAGAAGCTTTCACTAATACACTAATAAGACTGGGCCTAAAAGGATCTGTTCATGCTCTTCCTTACCAGCTACTGAATCTCTCTGCTGCCTCTATTGGCTGCTCCCAGATGGTCAGAGGGCAACCCTTCTGTTCACCCTGCTTGTTCAAACAGACTACTGTGCTGTGCCATGCTGTGCCATGACTGACATGCCAATCCCCTGTTTCCTGCTCTTGTTTACCACACTCCAGGTTGCTTGCACTCCCTGGAGGCACTTAAATCTCCTGTGGATGGATCTGGCACCACATGCCCTGTGCCTGCTTGGCTGTGAGTGCTTCCAGGTGTCCCTGACAAGGCTTGGGGCTGCTGCTGGAGTGTCCCTGAGCTCAGGAACCTCATTTGTCACCTCTGCCACTGTTACTGCCACTGCCACCTCTCTGAATGACAGCTCCTCCCAATTTGGTATAATTGACAAACTTTGTATACCTTTGAGTCCTGCATTTATGAAGATGTTGAGGAGAATAGGGTCTAAGATGGAGCCCTGCGGAACTCCACTAGTGACAGGTCACCAGTCTGATGTTACCCCATTCATTATCACCTTTTGTATTCAACTCATGAGCCAAATGCTCACCCACTGCATGATATGTTTATCCAACTGTGTGCTGGACATGTTTTCCAGAAGGATCCTATGAGAGAAAATATTGACAGCTTTGCTGAAATCCGAAAATATTACCTCAACTGGATTCCCTTGACCAACTAGGTGAGTTGCCTTGTCATGAAAGGAAATTAAGTATGATAAATAGGACTTTCTTCTCACGAATCCATGCTGGCTGTGACTGATGACTGGATTGTCCTTCAGGGGTTTTTCAATATCTCACAGAATAATCTTCTACATAATAATCACTGAAGCAAAACTGACAGACCTGTAGTGTCCCAGGTCATCCTTCTTGCTCATTCTTGAAAACTGTGACAATATCAGCCACCTACCAAACAACTGGGACCTCTCCAGACTACGAAGACTGTTCAAAAGTCATCAAAAGAGGCCTTGCAATGAAATCAGAGAGCTCTTCGAGTATTTTTGTGTGAATCCCACCAGGCCCCACAAGCTTGTAGAGATCCAGCTGTAGCAGTAGATCCTGTCCCAGTTACAGGTTGATTGGGAGTTTGTAATTTTCATAGCCATGGTTCTCCAGCTCAGGGCACTAGGGCCCCCTTGGCAGGGCATTGGTGTTGAAGACAGAAGCAAAGAAAGCACTAAACATTTCTGCCTTATCTATGTCCCTGTTTGTGAGATGACCAGACCCATCCAGTAACAGGATGATGTAATTTCTATAGTGTCTTTTGCTATCAACATATTTAAAAATCTTTTTTAATGTCCCCTACATTTCTGACCATCTTCAACTCCAGTTGAGCTTTGGTCGCATGAATTTTCCCCCTACAGTGGCAAGCAGCATCTCTGTATTCCTCCCAAATCAGCTGACTTTACTTCCACTGCACATACACCTTCCTTTTTCTTGCCTTATCTCCAAAAGAAGATTTTGCTTGGCCAAGCCGGCCTTCTGCCTCACCTGCTTGACTTCCAACATTCGGGAATTGCCTGCTCCTTTACCCTTAGGAGGTGATGTTTAAAAACTGACTAGCACTGATGGATGCCAACACCTGCAAAAACATTTTCCCAGGGGACCCTACTTACTAATTCTCTGAGCAGCTTGAAGTCTGTTCTCCTCATGTCCAGAGTTGAATTTTTTTCCTCTCGTCAACAGAGATTTTAAAGTAGATCACTTTCACAGTCACTGTGGTTAAGACAGCCACCAATCTCCACTTCACTCATGAGGCCTTCTCCATTAATAAGAAACAAAGCAAGGAAGTTATTTTTCCAAGTGAGTTCCCTTAGTAGCTGTACAATGAAGTTATCTTACAGGTGTTTTATGAATCTTCTGGACATGTTTGTGTCAGCCGTGTGCTGTTCCCAGTTGAAATCTCCCATAAGGACAAAGGCAGTTGATTTCAATGTGTTCATTAGTTCTTCAAAGAATAATTTATTGACATCATCATCATCCTGGCTAGGTTATCTATAGTAGACTCCTGTATATATAGGATTCCTGTACTATATTTACAGGTTTTTATTCATGAATTCAGGGAAAAATATATCTTGAAACTCAGATTTAGGTTATTCATTTTTAACAGTCTTTTATTCTTTTTATACATAAAACTTCAGATCTCAGAAAAAAATAGAAGAACAATGCATCTGCATACATTCTTATTTATTATGAATAAGTTTTGAATTACGATAGTTTATTAATGATTAAAATAACATTTTTCAGCAAATATATTTGTATTAGAAAATAAGAAAGCACATAAACACTTATTCTATTTCATTCCAGGGGCAGATAACAAAGCAGCATGATTCTCTACTTGCCTTCAAAAAAATCTGCAGTGTTTACTTTTCCCAAACAAATAAAGATCAGGTATAGTATAATTACCACTTTGTATGACAGCTAGATGGCCTGAAGGGCTGAGCAGTGAATAAAGAGGAAATTTAAAAAAAATAAAATTTTTCTTGGAAGGATATACAGATTGTTCTCTGCTTGTTCTGTTTGTTAGATGGCAACATACATTGCTGAAATAGAAAATTCTGAGTTGTAGATTGAATTATTGGACAGTGTAGTGGTTCCCACCAGGCTTTTTTTTCCCATGGTAGAAAAGATTGTCCTGTGCCCAAATCTCATTCTATATACAATCAAGGGTCAGTAAGCCATGAGGGAAAAACAGATAAGCCTAAGCATGCCTTTCCAGCAATGTGGAACTGAGCACAGGGAAAGAAGCTTGAAAATTAGATAGAAATTATTTTCAAATAAATAAAATACAAAAGATAAAAATAATTTGAAAGAGAAAGGCCCAGAAAACCTGTCTATCATTGTTTGAAATCTTTGACTGGATTTTGCAAGTCTTTTGGGTCTGCTTATATTTTTCATTAATAGCTTACTTTGAACTTGGGTGTTGACTAAGTAGAAGGGTTTAGTAACTTTAAAACCCTGTACACAAAGTCCTGTAGGAGATCTTTTTCCTCAGGATAGCTAGTTGTAAAAGCTGCCAAATTAAATGATTAAACATTCTACTTGACACAGGTAGTAGTACATCCTGCCTCAGAAATTCATTGTTGCCTTACTTCACTCATGTTATAAGTAAACACCAGGTGGACCAGTGAAAATTTGGTGGTAAACAATGTTATGCATATGAATAAAGACACAAGAAAAAGTACCAAGTTATTTTTAATCCTTCAATAAAACTGTGTTCACATCCCTGTTCTGGCTTTTTCTTCCAAAGCTTCCTAGGAACAGCTGCAGCTTGAAGTGAAAGGGCATCACAAGTGGCCCTTCCTGCTGTGTCAGTCAGAGCAAGACATGAACACAACTCCATCCCATCAATTGATGAGTAAAAATATGCAAGTAGAGTTCCCCACAAGACAAGTACATTCTCCCCTGCTGTGTTCTTTTTTTTTTTTTTAATTATATTTGCTCTAAATATAGATTATGGCATGTGATTTTTGGGAACCAGAGCTAAGAAAGGTAATGGGGAGTTGGGTGAAAGAGGGATAATCCTTCATTATCCCCTCCAGAAAAACCTGCAGCTAGGTGCTTAGTCTATATCTATTAATGTTAACTTATAACGTCATGTCGTCTTTGAGGTCCCATTTTATTTTAAGAGTTTTTGGTCACTTAACTAAATATGAAATTATATGGCTATATTTTATCCCTTTGCAAATTATATTTCTGATAATAAGGTGAAAATTTAAGCACTAACATGAGTGCTAACATAAGAAATGTTTTTGAACAGATAATTTTTTTTTTCATGAAGAAAAAGAAGATAAGTATGAATATGTGTTCTGCTATGCAAAATTCTCAAATATATAAATAACATAAAAAAGGAGGAATTAATTTGGCTAAACATACACATTAAGAGTGTGAGCCTTCACCTGAGCTAATCACTTCAGGCTCCCTAGTAGTCAAAGAAGAGAAACAGGCACTTCTAGGTCACAATTCTTATTCTAAAATAGGCATCTGAAGTAGGTCAGATGAACTGCGCCCTGAGAGTGCCTATTATTCTCTTCCAACTATAAAGGGAGCCCTGGTTGATTAATTCAGATTCAATATAGACGTTTAAAGAAGATGAGATGAATCCCATTCAGGGAATCAAGAATGACTATTTAGAGACCAACAGCAAGAAGTGAAAATTCCTGTTTTCCAGATAGAGAGAATCCAAGATAATTACATACACATAGATACTGACTTTAGTTTCCTAAGTAATTTAGGCATTTTGGAATATTTAATCTTATTTCATGCTTTGTTTTCTTTTTGCTCTGAAAAAACTACCATCAACTTTTTATTACTGTATTTGTCTAATGATCCATGACTTGTATTCTCATTCATTAAGAAGCCTTCCCCAACCTTAACAGGCTATTATGAATAAAAACTTAACAAAGTAAAGCAATTCACCTTTTCATTTATGAAAAAGGTTCTGTACTACTAAAAGCTTGAGAACTATAACAATAAAGACATGTCTGCTGTTAGGCTTACAGTGTAAATTGATTTCTGCAAGCGTGCTATGAGCATTTTATCAAATGAACATCTGAGTTTCAAATCAAGCCAAAATGCCTTGGATTTTCTCTTCCAAATTCATGTGGAAAAATAATGGAGTCTAAACCTATTTCTTCTCCATAACTGTGACTCTGTATTGTTACTGTCTTACTTAAGAAATTGTTGGTTCAAATGTGAGAACAAAACAGTAGATAATAGAAAAGGATTTTAAAGCCAATATAGCAATGTCTTAACTACATCATACCACTCAGACCCTTATCCACTTAAAGCATATATGGATAGTTTATAATGCCTCTAATCAGTAAATAAGTAAATTTTACAGTGTCAGTGAAAAACTTGACACCTAAAAGGTTATTTTTGAGTCTCTAACTATTTATCATAGCAAAGAAAGTATTCCATTCTATTCTATCACTGTCAATGTGGGTATATTATGATCATCTTACAAAGAAAAATCTAAATGAAAAAGAAATCCAACCCATAAATTTTACCATTTTTCAAGTTATTTGTTGGAGAGGAACTGAAATAGCAATTTTAGATAACAATTTTTGCCCAGTCTTCGGTATCCCAAATAAGAGAAAAAACAAGCAGAATAATAGAAGAAATTTTAATAGGATTTAAAAGCCTTTGAATAAATAGGATACCTTCCATTGTCTTTGGGCTTTTGATCACATCTTAAAGTAATGAAATACATCGAATTACTTCAAATGTTTGGAACTTGTTAGAAAAAGAATTTCTTGAAGGATATAGTGGTTTGAAAAAAACCCAAAGGATTCTGTAGCCTTTGAGATTTCTCCCGGTTCTGTCATTTTACACAAAGATATCTGTAACAAGCAAGATACATACAAGCAGCAAGTAATAATGAGATTAATGTTACTAAACTTCTATCATAACCTTAAAATCTCCAACCATCTAAAAATGAAGCATTTCAGCAATTTAAAAAAGCTCCTTCTACACAAAATTATTAGAAGCTATTGCAAATGACAGAACTTCCACACTTATTTTAAGTTAATCTCACTCTGGTTGGTGGCTCTCTTTACTGACAATAGTTGAAGTTTAGACATCTAATGAATATGAATTGACAACTTCTAAACAGCTAGTTGTTTTCCTCAGCCCTTTTGAATCACTTGAAACCTTGTACAAGTCAAATATTAACGCTTGTGCGTATGTATTGCGGTGGGAGAGACCACAGGCAAGAGATCAATGTATAATGAGGAGAGAAAAAAATATCTTTTTCATTTCCTTTAGAAACTTCAATAAGCAGTATAATTATTTAAGCTGTTTAGCAATGTATTTATGGTATTTCCTTTGGTGTTTTGGTTTTTGGTTGTTTCTGCTTTTTCTTTTTTTAAGATGTCCATAATGTGAGAGCACTCCTAATGTTTAACTTTTTCAAGTAGATTACTTTGGTTCTAAGTAGATTAAAGCTCAGATATCTACCTTTGCCTCCATTGAGGTATAATGGATATTTAGCAGCTTCTGTCTCATATTGGAAAGCAAATTTTCAGCAGCAGCATATAAATTCCATAGCTTAGCTTTCACCATATAGTTTAACTGAAATTATACAGGAGGTCATTAAGTGGTTTACTGGAGATAGACATAAAATAACAGGAACATATGTGTGTGCATAGGGCCACATTAATGTTTCACACATGGAAGTTTTGTCTAAATTTCAAGTGCTTGAAATGTTGCAAGTATTCTGTCCCACAATACTGGTGCTTTAGTGATGCTGGGGTATGCAACTCATACCATTACATTTTTGTGATTTCAAAATCCTCTGAGATAACGTTGAAGAACTCTGTCAAAAAGAGAGAGGAAAATGTGAAGAGACCATTTATCATGGTTTAGAAGCTGCTTTGAATCTAAAAATTAATTGTTCTGAACCCCAGAAAGTCACCTTACCTGTAGAGATTACTGGGTAGAAAACTAAATGGTTGACCCCAAAAAACAGGGAAAAATGAAGTTATACCAAATAGCAAGTCCAATTTTAATAATTTGGGGAAAAAAAAAGAAGGACTATGGTGTTCAACAGTATGATATACTTGCTAGGGCTAAAAAACCTACAGTTTGGCAATGCTACAAACTGACAAGGGAATTTGAGCACATGTATGCTGTGCTACAGTAGTCAGTGCACTGTTGAAGTTGTGCATAAGCTAAGTCCATTCCTTTGTTCAAAACATTTTAATGTAACATTGTCTGTGCATATGCTCCACTACTCAGTATTGTTGAGGCCACATCTGGTACCATGTGCCCCATTCTGGGCTCCTCAGTCCAAGAAAGGCATGAACATACTGGAGAGAATAGAGCAAAGGGCCACAGAGATCATGAATGGACTAGATCATCTGACATATGAAGAAAAGCTGAAAAACCTGGGGCTGTTCAGCCTGGAAAAAGAAAGGCTCAGGGAGGAACTTATCAATGTGCATAGGTGCTTGAAGGCATGGTGTGAAGAAGACAGAGTCAGGCTCCTTTCAGTGATGCCCAGTTAGAGGACCAGACACAATGGAGACTCACTGAAACAGAGAACCTTCATCTGAACATCAGGAAACATTTTTCACTGTGAAAAAAAGTAACTGAATTCAGGATGACTGAGCACTTGGCACAGGTTGCCCAGGGAGGTTCTTGAGTCTCATTGCTTTGACATGTTCAAAAGCCATTTGGACATCACCTGGACAGCCTACTCTAGTGGCCCTGCTTGGGCAGGGTGGTTGGACCAGGAGACCTTCAGAGGTTTCTTCCATCCTCAACAGTTCTGTGATTCTGATATAGTTACAGCTCTGTTGTCTCTGATTCCACAAAAGGTTTACTAGGAGCTACCTTAAGCATGTCAGCACAGCAAAATGCTTTCTTAAAAAATTAAGCACAGATCATCAGGACCACAGATTTATATCTAAGTATTTTATAATGATACAATACACACACAGAGAAAATTAGAGTGAAATTGGATACTGTTAGCTAGACAGCAGATTGTTACTTTTAGGTGTTATTAAAAGAAGTGAGTGAGCAAGCAGTCGGCAGACTTATCAGATCATCTGTCTGCATGTCTGTTTCTCCTTCTCTCCTTCTGTTTAACTAGGGTGTCTGTACAGTCTAGCATAGTAGTCACTGGAAATTCTGCCTTTTGTCCAACCAAAATATTTTTATATATTAATGCACATTTTCATTCCTTATTTGACTTCATGTCAAGTGTCCATCCTATTTCTATACCTGAAAAAACAGATTGAAATATAATCCAAACAGTATATTAAACTTGAAGAAATTTCTAGTCTATAAGAAGAAGTAGATGTCTGTATGTTCCAGAAAGTTTCCATATAATTTCTTGAAGGGATGTAAGTGGAATTTAAAAGTTCCTTGAAGTCTTTTGGAAGAACTGGATTTAGGACATGCTGGTAGAATTCATACTTTCTATGATTTTACCTGTGCTTAGCAGACAGCACAAATTAGAGACGTTAAGCTGTCAAGGACTCTCCCATATCAGAGACCTCTCCAAATCAGTTTAAAACCATGTCCTTGAGGAAGCATAGTGCATGGAAGATAAGACTAGATTAGAAAACAGACTCAGGCACAAATTTAGTTAAACATCTAAGGCTTAAATTTTAGGGAACTGATCTTGTTCCTACTGAAACACTCCCATTGATACAGTTATAGCTTATGAAAATTTACATTCTGAATAAGCAAGATCATGATGTTCTGTCTTTACTATTTCAGTCTTTTGGGTTTAGTACTGGTGTTTATTTGGAAGAGGGTTCCAGTTTCAGAAATTCAAGGTACCAGTTGCCAGATCCTTACTTTGTAGGATGAATGTGTATTACAAGCAGGAACCTAGAGAAAAAAATAATGTCATTGATCAGTAGAGCAATTTCACAATATAAAACAATAAAAATGGGTTTTGTTTTCTTTCCAAATGAATTTCAGAGAAAAATTCCATAGACTTGTAAAGCACAAGAGATTAGCTTTATTTTTATCTTGCTTTTCTTTTTCCCCCTAGTCTTCTATTGCTCCCCCATGGTCAAAACAAAATACATGTAATCGATTTGAAAGGTAGCAAGAATTGGTAGCACACTTAAGCAAACTCTTTGGGAGAGAAGTACTGAGGTTACCCAATAATTTGAACCAAAATAAGTTAGCAGGTACTGAGGAGGGTAGGAAATACGAAAATTCTTCAAAGGAGGCAGAGAGTGAATCTCCATATTTTGAAAAGATGAATAAAGCATATACTCACATCTTTAGACTATCCTGTTCAAAGGCTATTGAAAATTTCTCTTTCTTTTAAACCTGTCCAGCTCATCTCCACGGGATATAATTTAATTCTGGTGTATATGTATGTTTTCTCCACTTTTATCTGCATGTTCTGGAAAATCGCACTAGGCATTCTGAGACAGAAATGTGCTTTCTTTTTTGAATAATCACATCACTTATGTTACTGACAGTGCAAAGAATGTACATAAGTACATCAGTTGGATATTTAATTTTTTCAAAATCTATGGAATAATGAAGAGAGTATGTCCATCCAAGGAAACAATTGCTTCATGGAGAGTCTGTGCATCTCAAATTAATTGATTCCTAGACTTTAAATTGGCCCTTGCTCCTGTTTTTTTAAAGTCAGCAAACAGTAGCACTGGCAGGGAAGCTGCCTGCCAGAAAAAGGCATTTTCAAAGTCACACTGCGTGAATATTTTCTTGTCAAGACCCGTTACAAAAAAAAGGTAAGTGGCATTTCAATGAAATCAATGAGGATATGAGGGGGTTTTCTTGGTGTGGTTTGTTTTTTTGGTTGTTTTGGGTTTTTCGTTTAGTTTCTTTGTTTGTTTGCTTCTTGTTTGGGTTTTGTATGTTATTTGTAACTAGCTGGAGTACCTGCTACAGATTCTGACAACATAGAGGCATCTTTCTATTACAAGAAAGCAGAGGTACATTTGGAATAAGGATATCTAAGCATTATATTTCTTACTTTCTTGCACTTCTTTTAAATTTTGTTTTAAACTACTGTTTTAAATTTTGATGCAGACGTTGCACTTGTATTTCACTGCATTAGGTTAAACATATTCCATGATGTGACATAATTTGATATGACCTGACCAAACCAGCTGAAAATGTCTCATTGTATCACTTACTCAAAGAGAGAAAAGTGTCTGTAATTTGCTTTTAAATCTATTCAAAAATTATTTACGAAAATTTAAAAGGTCCTCTTACACATCAATTTCTTAAAGTCTTTGGACAGACAAAGTAACAGCAGTTACTTTTACTAGACATAAAAAAGCATCACTGGCTTTTATATATAAACATTGATTTTTCTAATTAGCTCATAGACATTCTATGGGATATTGCATTATTGCTACTTCAACTATTTTCTGAGTTAATAATCAGTACTTATTTTGAGAAGTCTTATTAGCTGATGAAAAATTTTGCAGTGCAAATTCCCAACTGGATTTCAAGTGGCAGTATCAACTCCTATAGAAAGTTCTTTGTCCTTCAATGTTCTTTTGTCTATATTATGTAATTGCAGAGTTTGGATTGTAATCTTTTTTCCAGCTGTGGAAAACTGTGTTATGAGTCTGCTGTTAAAATTTATTTTCTCATAGATATTCTTAGCAAGTACGAAGATGTTTTACAAATTCCCACAAGCCATGTACTTTTCTGCCTAACATTTTAAATCATCCATCAGTACTATTTGAGAAGAAAAATACTGAAAAAATTGGGAAAAAATCAGTAGGTGATTCCTTACCATCAATTAGTAGTATTGTTTCCTGTTCTTTTAATTGATCATTGCAAAAATAGTAGTTACTTTCCTTGTTATTGTCCAAAGTCCAGGACTGCAGTTAGTATTTCTGCAGGGAGCTTGATGAAAACATAGGGCTTTTGCAAGATCTGCTGGAAATAAATGGTGCTTTATAAATGCTCAGTTACTCTATCTACTGCCTTGATATGACCATGGTACTTCGGCAGCTCACTTCGAGAGGAAATTTGAAAGAAAGACATGTCCTAGCTCTGTGCATCTATGGACCCACATATGTCTACATGTATAGCTAAAAACAGAGAATTTGTCTGTTAAAGACATGTCATTCAACTCTAGTATGGGAGACTTACACCCCTTTAATGAGATTGTTCAGATTTCTTTGGTATTCATATATTCTGATTTTACTACCGTTAAGTACAGCACTGCATAAATGAAGACACAAAGCAGCAGCAGGTGCTGATTCACAGTCTTCAGGTTAGGTACAAGTAGAGGAACTCATGTTTATCTGCACCCATCTATGCAGATCTATTTTCCAAAGGTCACAGTTCTTCAGGGAATACAGCATTTACAGTGCATGGTGGAGTTTATAAGGCATGACAATACAGGGTATGAAGCCAACATCCAGGGGATTTCAGAAACTCTTTGTATATCACAAAACAATGTTCTGAAGGTCCCTAGATTGAAAAGCCGTGAATAGTTGATTACACAGTCAGGAGTCTTTCCAGAGTGCATATCCAAAGGGCTGCTATTGAGTGATGTGAAGTGAAAGATGTGGTCTGGTTGTCTGGATCCCACATTCCCCATTGCTTGATTGTGACTAAGTGTAACCATGTAGCACCACAACCAAATTAACAGGCTTTAAGCTTTGTGCTGAGTTTGCACAGACTCAGGAAAGAGGCTTGTCAGGTCTTTTCCGACTGGATTTCTTTTGATCCACCTCCAGATCTTACTTGATTTCACCCTGGAAGCATCTCTCTAACTGACCAGGTATCCATATCTAATTTGGTTTACTATTGTTTATATTTGTGTGGTACAATAGTTTTATATACAGGTAACAAACAGTTTTTCCAGGTAGCTATTTATGACTCTAATATAAAAATGTAGAGAGAAACATGTCTAGAAGGGCAGTAGAAGCTTTCAAAGTCAGAGACACAGGATGCAGCACAGACAACACAAGTGTGTAGGGATAAAAAATGAGTCACAGGATGGTGTTAGTTATGTAGTAAAAGCTCATCTGTACCCCACAAAGAAGAACAGAGGCAACAGCAGATGGGAGAGCTCAAATTCTACCCTAGCTCCTGCCAGGCCCATATCAGGAGTCACCACCACCAGAAGCCCATCTCCACAAGATCAGAGGAGCACTGGGATGCAGTGGAGGCAAGAATCCAAATTACAGACTACTAAGGAAAAAGCATGGTGCCCAGGCTCAGCATACTCAGCCTCACTGCTGGCAGAGCTGGGGATATGGAGCTGGGGCAATGCAGCCTCAACAGCTTCTTTTGGCATTTGCCAAAACTGACTGAATTTCCCCTAGCATTGGAGACTCAAAAGCTATAACCATCTCAGTAATGAACATTTAATAAATAATGCAGACCTAGAGCTGGATAAAACTTGTTTTAGAGGTAACAAAGAACACAAAGAAACTGTATCTGACACATGTAAAAGGCACCACACATAGTAAACTTGGACAAAACCTAGAGCTGCTGATCACTGAAGAAAATAAAGTTGTAAAAGATTCCACATAAGGAAAATAATTAAAAAATAATTATGGAAGAGAAAATCATCAAATTAAGCATCATGTTCCTTCCAAAAAAAGAACTCTAGATGTTGGCAACTTGTAATACCTGCCTCATCACCAAAAACACCATGGAGAAACTACTGATACTAGGACCCAGAGTGGCAGTACAAGGGACAGCTCAGCACCAGGGGAAGGGTAGAAACAAAGAAATATATGTATTAAATATTTATTTTAGTTTTAATGCTGCAGGTTTGTGCATTTTCCTGTATTCTACCTTTTTTTCCCCCTGTAAATAATTAGATCTGGACTAATGATTACTCTTGAATTAGACTGAAAAGTTTTCCACTATATTAAGGATAAATCCTTGGCCTCTTTTATGTATAGCTTGTGCTTCCGCTTTGCCCATAAAGAAGATTTTGAGCATGACATAAGAGGCTGTTCTGCTGGTGACTATGTACTTTCTTTGTAAGGTCTCCTGTGGAGTGTTTTTGTCAGTTACACATTACCTATGCATACTAAAAGAACAATTGCCCTGCTTGCTCATTTTAGACTCTTAATGTAAATCAAAATTCACAGCATTGTGTTTGCAGGTTAATTCCTTGGGCTCAAAACTAAATGTTGGGAGGAAAAAAAAAACAACAATTTTTGTAAGTCTGGCAAGGTTCAAAGAAAACATATCTTGTGGCATCTATTCTACTACACTGTTTAGCAACTTTCCACCATGAGGAAACAAAATGGCCCTTTTCTACAAATCTAAGAGCTAACTACCACCATATAAAGGTAAGTAAAACCAGATAGAAGTCAATGGACAATAGCATTCATGTCTTAAAATAAAATGATTGTACATTAATACAATTCTCCTATGTGTTAAATGTATCTTTCCATAATGTTGGTGGATACCATGAGCATGTTTTATACAGAAAATAAAAATCCTTTTAATTACAACTGTTCTATGAAGTATTAATCATGTCCGAGTTTTAGGTCTAACCCAAATGCAGTGAACGAACACTTATTTCAGTAGTTGTATGTATGAAAAAAATTTTTTGTTGTAAAGAGGATCTCTTAGTTCTATCAGTATTTAATTGATCACCAATAAACCAGCATTTTCAGTAGTATACAAAAAATAAAGAAGAAAGTGCGATTACAAATGAAGCCTGTCAAACACTGACCCCAGAGTCAGTGTGTTTTCTTGAATTTGGGAGACCATGAATGGCAGGGAAAAAAAAGTCAGTTAAAATGTCCTTGTTTGAAGACAAGTTTTGAACATATCCAAGGAGGGAGACTCCACAATCTCCCTTGGGTTACTTGTGCCTGTGTTCAGTCACCCTGACCTGAGATACTTTTTTCATAATAAAAGTGTTTCCTGATATTCAGATTGAGCCTCCTGTATTTCAGTGAGTGTCCATTGCCTCTGGTCCTCTCACTGGACATCAGTGAAAGCTGTGCTGCTCGTCCAATGATAATGATAGATAATAATGATAGACTTTATGATAGACTTTATCTATCTTAGATTATCATGAAGGGTGATCTCTGCAACCCACACCACAAAAATCTTGCCATATTGCCATATTGCCCAAAAATGCAATACAGATATTTGTGTGATTGAAGATTTAGGGGTTTTGCCAGCTGAAGTTAATTTGTAATTTAAAGCAGTAATTTACAAACTCCAATAGAGGAGAAGCTAAAGGCCCACACATTCAAAAAATAATCTCTCGAGAAGCATGACTATTATTTTTTTTTTATTTCATTGTTTGAATTATCACAAGAATGATATGATTACGAATGGGCACTAACTCACACTCTTTTTGTCCCTAAGAAGCTGTGGTTCCACTAGGCTGTTATGGTTTGACTGGCTAAAAGCCGAGAGCCTACACATAGATCTAAAATTTCTCAGAGAAGGGAAAAAAACCCCTCGACTTTTGTGATAAGGATTACAAGCAACTGTTTATTAACTACTTCACACAAGCAAAACAGGCTCTAACTTAGAATATTAAGTATTCACTACTACTACTACTAAAATCAGAGCTTAAAAGTTTAAGAATGAGAAATTTGATAGATGTTACCAACACCTTTCTCCCCCCACCTCTCCCTTTTAAGATCCTTCACCTTCCCCCAGCAGCTCGGGAAGGCAGGAGCGGGGGGCGGGGGTGTGTTACGGTCAGACATTGTCTTTGCTGCTGCTCAGAAGAGAGAGAGAGAGTCCCACCCCAGTTGTCCTCATGGGGTCTTTTTTTCCATGGAATTTNCTCCTTCTTAAATATGTTATCACAGAGGCGTTAGCAGTCGACCTTGAGCTAGCTTAGAGCAGAAAAAAACCCCAGCAGCTTCTTAAAGAAGCCTCTCTCCTAGCCCCCCCCCCCCAGCTAATAAAAAACTCTGGCTGCTTAAAACCACAACATAGGCTCTATGTAGATATAGGATTATTTGCTTTAGACTTATGTGATATAACATGTTTTCAGTCTGAAAATTTGCTGACAGAATGAAATATATCAATTTTTATAACCTTATATTTGAAACTCAGTGACATAGTAAGTCCTCTGATACCAATGGATAAATAATTTTATCTTTACAAATCTGAGTTAACTACCCAAGAAATCTTTCCACGACAAAAAAATTTGTTATACCAAAGACACACCAAAAATCAAGAAACTAACCCCCATGTTAACTGTATGTAGAAGTAAGGCAAGTAGTAATTTGGATAAATGTTGCTAAAACATTTTAATAAGGCCCTTTCATGATAGCAGACATTGGGTTGTATTAAAACTTGCGAAAAAGGTGTGCAAAGCACCTTTTTTTATCCTAGTGGTGGGAAACTCTGGTAACTACTGACCCATGCAGAGCATAAGTATTATTTTACTTTAGGCTGCAGATAGCTGCTTCTGAAATACAGCATTTCTCTAATCTGAATCTGACAGAATTTGACATGCATAAGAATTATGTAAACAGTATGTATGTAGCATTCATCACTGTGACATTCACACGATCTGAGTTTGGCAACAGTTTGGTTTTGTAGGCTATTTTTGACATTTAAGCAGAAGCAAAGAATCTTTCTGAAAGAAGCTGTGGTTGCTTGCCAGGTATGAATATATATATATCTTTGCAAAGGCCATCCTCAGGTGAAAAAGTCTGCAGAATTGTTGTTGGAGGTGACATGTTGCAGTTGAGATATTTTGAGGTAAAATAATTTGAATACCATCTGAGAAAAAATATACTTAGATCTAACTATGAATGTTTCAATTATATGAACAAGACCTTCACCTGGCATAAATCAACTGAAGCTCCCTTGCCTCAGTTTTATGATTTACATTTCACTTTATTTATGATCTTTATTTATCAGGATATTGTACCTTCTGCTTTGTATCTGAGGGTTTGGGTGAATTTTTGTTACCTTGGGAATTTTCTGCTTTTGGAAATAGCATTTAAATTTACATTCATAAAGTATACTAATGGTCGATAAGCTTCCTCCTCCAAAAAAAGAAAAATTGGTTTCCTCTAAGCACATCATTTTTTCCTCAAGTTGAAATGAGTCCTGGATTATTTGTTTTCTATTTATTATCATTAATTTCTTGGTGAAAGAAGTTTAGGAGGATAGTTAACCTATACATCTTTTTTTTTTTCCAGTCTTGAAGGTAGTAGAAATTGTCCTTTTCTTATGTGTGTATATGTATATACATGTATCAATGGATATAAATTCTTTGGGATTCTGTAAAAAATATTTTTTTGGTTCAGTTTTGCCCACAATGATTAGTATGTTTACACACCCTATGTATCCTTTGGCTCAATCTATGACTCCCCAAACAATAATGCCATATAGGTTTTCTTTTGTCTTCTTCCCAAGGGTGAATAAACCTTTCCCAGAGGCATAAGGCATATGTCTGTTGGGTACTTTCGGTTCTTTTCTTTGTTTAGTTAAGAGCATTTGTTTCCTCTGGAGACATGATCACATGCTTCCTTAAATTCTCTTCTTCTCCAATGGACAGCACGCCTTCTTATAACACCAGGAACTTGTAACAGTTGTGCCTCCATCATGAAAGGAGTTTTTTCCCCTTTTGCCGTTTTCAGATGCAATCTACATCTAATTTATCTGGTTCTTCTTACTATATTGAGTTATATTCATTCATCATAATTCTTCTTCACTAGTCACTTGTTTGTCATTGTGCTCACTGGTAACACTTCTTGTTCACCTGTAACTGATGCCTTGGCATCATAGCCAGCTTCATATTAAGAAGGGTAGTCAATTCCAGGGCAATCACTTGTCATTTGGGGATTTCTTGGGTGACCACAGTTCATGTTCAGAAGGTAATGATACTTCAGGGAAGTGCCAGATATAAAACTTATGCCCAGAGCAAGTTGTACATTTTTCAAAAAGTGTCAGTTCACCAGCACTTGTGCTATACATTTGTAGATCATGTGTGAAACTCTCTGTTTTCAGCTTACTTCTGTATTCTCCTGAAACAAAATATGTGATTTACAGGTTTCATTTTTGCCTGAAGTAACATACTTCTGAAATTTTTTCAGGATAGTTAGAGGATTCACAGGAGTCCAAGTGAACAATTGAAGTTAAACTAAAACTGGATAAAACCTAACCATTTGAAATAGGTTCATTCCAGCAAGAAAGTTTTCCGAGGTAGCTTTATTTTGGTTTGTGCCATTAATTTTAAATTCAGAGTGAAGGTGTGTCTACATCTTATTTGTTTGTCCTCCACATTTCTTTGCTTGGTCTCTAAATAATTGACTCCCTATTCAGATGGGTGAGCTGCTTTTCTGTAGTTTTCCTATATTTCCTGTAATCACTCAGAGCTGAGGAGACTGAGCTGTGTTCAGTGGCTGTAATTGATCAGCACTGTGTAATTGCTGGTGCTGCAGTGAGCAGCTACAATAGAAACAAGTCTGTTTAGCTTTTGTGACTCCATTCTTTGTCAGCTTATCTACAAGAAGATATAACTGTGTAATTGACTGGGTTTACCCATTAGCTCCAAGCCAGAATTCATATTGAAGGATCCTTCATATGGTAGAGACATATGTGTAATCAAGTATATACTTCTCTCTTCGGCTTTTTATGTGCAATTGTGTGTAAATAGAATCCTTCTATCCATCTTTTACTGCTGATTCAGGTAGTCTGTGTCCAATGTACTCTGTGTGGGAACTTGGTTACCTCAATTTGAGTGATGACTTCTTCAATGGTTGGCTATGGTTTGATGTGATGATTTGACTAGTACAAAAACTATGCAACTCTATGGATTCAGATCAGATTTATTATTTATTATGTATTATGTATTATTTATGTCCTTCAATGTGATGTCATACAGATGAGTCAGAAAATAATGTTTTTCAGAAATTACTGGTAGATATTATAGGTAGTGTCTGCATGTGTTCAAATAGTTTGTACCCATTGAGTCTACAACTATTCTTACAATTAGGTGATTAAAACAAATGATTAAGGCAGAAACACACACTAGCAAACATGCGTAAGTATGCCTTGTATCTCCACTAGTAAATACATATTTTAATTGAAAGTCCAAAAACATACATATATTTGATGGGAAACACCATTTAAATCTTGCATACTATTAAAATCAATACTATCTCAATACTAACTAGCAAATATTGTGGTACAAATAAAAAATTTAGATGAAAAAGGAATATGATTTGCTTCCTTTTATGCAGGTTATCGGATCCCATAGGGAAGCTGGAGTTCTTGCTGGAGGTCTCCATTCTGTGTTGAAGGCTGTCTCATACATTGGCACTGTTGGTGTCAAAATTCCCTTTCCCTTTCCTGTCTTTTGGTATACAAGAGGAGATACCCCCATCATAGACACCATTAGTACTTTAAGCTCAACAACTATGCTCTGGTCTGCTCCTTTGAAAGAGAAAAGTAAAATAGCTTTAGGGACAGAAGGGGAATGTTTCTCCAATTCATTCTTTAAATAGCACTAGGGCAGAAAGAAAAACACAGCTCTGCCAAATGGGTTTAGAAAGCCAGAGGCTAAAAGAGCATAGCAGGTGATAGCAAAATTCAGAATCAACCATTTTTTATACTGTATTTAGTATTCAATTTCATACATTTATGATCATCATCTCTTCAGTAACAGAATCTTACTCAGTATTGATACCCTAGTTGATATTAGAAATTAAGCGTGATAAGCCCACTTTTCAAAGGCTGCAGAAAATACAAAATTGTTAAAAATGGACATATAACTGATGTGATATTTTTATTCTTTACTGAGTCCACGGAGCTATTTTTTTCTTATATTTATTGTCACTTTACGTGTTTGATAACTTTGGTTTACATAATACATGCTTTTATTTATTTCTTGGTGTATTACATTAAAAATTTTGCTCAGCCTAAGCTAGAGCAAATAGTGGAGAACAAAGAAAAGTATTGTTGTATATTATTTGTTTGTTTCAGATCAAGTAGCATTTAATATGTGTACTTGTGTTTACATAATAAATTCTATCACCTCAAATATTTAGCTTGTTCTAAAACAAAAAGAATAAGAGGTATTTTACTAAAAATTTTTAGACTATTGCTATATAGGACAGACAGATCCAGTTTAAGGCTTTTTTAAAATGTTNCCCCACCAGACTCTTATATGTTGAAACAAGATGAAACACCTTCAGTTATAGTATTGGTGAAGGCAGAAAGACCTAAGACTTTATTTCAAAGAATGCTTACTGTAGATGCCTTTCGAAAGATTAATAATTTGACACTGCTAACCCATGCTCTTACTACACAAGTGTTGTGGTACTGGAGGGTACTGTAGACTCGTATTACATGGTATTCAGAGATATCTGTAAAAGATTTTTTGAGTAAATGTCTATAAAGGACTTTCACAGTAATATCTTGTATGTGTTTTGTCTCTCTTCCAGCTGAATTTTTTATTTCAATTTCCTTCTCAGTTACATGTAGAAGTATTCACCCTTAGGGATATTTCAGTCAAAGGCACTAGCCTTTACTCTTTTTCCCTGTCTTTAGATAGGAAATTGCAAGATGTTGTTGTTAGAGAAGCAGAAATTTCAAATCCTTACATGGTTCACTAAATAGCTAACACTCTATTCTTATGTATGAAGCACAATGTTCAATGTTTTTAAAATAATGTAATTGTCTAGGCCAGATAAAATTTATTAACAGATGTATCATACAATTTTACAGACATCGCAAGACATAACAATATTACTGAAAGTAAATGAAACCCTGTATTATAGATATATTTTAAATAGAAATAAAAGAGTTCCCATTAAATTCTGCTTATCTTTAAATGCAGAAGTTTAGCAGAGGGACTAAGACACAGATCACCAGGACAGCTATGATTTTAATCTTCACTCCATTCAGTGGACAGTGCTATTATATTTTTGACCTTTAATCTCTGACATGGGATGCACATTTGATGTTGAATGGTGTCATTTCTTGTAAGGAGCTGCTAAAGAGTTTTAAAAAAAGTATTAAAGCCTGCTTTGAAAAAAAACCCAAACAAAACTATTTTAATATTTTCAGTTCTGTAGTAACATTGTGGCCATCCTGTGCAACACAAGTTGAAGGCAAGCATGGATTCCAAAATGTTATGTACATGACTATGGCCTCTTAAGTCTTAATGTATGCTTTTTGTGCCAAAATATCTGAAGAGTGTAAAGATGTATGGTTTGCCTTTCTCTCACCTAACCCATGCTGGAGCTCAGGAGCTCTTAGTGCACATCAGCAATGACAAGAGTTATTGACTGAATATTCATGGGATTCCTTTCATTTTAGTACATTTTCTCATTCTGTCTCCTTGTAATCTTCTTCCTTTCGTAAGACTTTTTGTAATGCAGAATCCCTTGACATATGTTTTCCTTTCTGATTTTCAAACATATGTTAGGCAAAGTCATAAAGCTTATACAACAATAGTTCCTCCTGTCCTGAGCAATTGCCAGATTGCAGATTTCCTATGAATAAAATATTACACTTTTAAGTACTGAGAAAATACAAAACCAACCTCACTGTTGAAGACTGCCACAGCAGGCAGATAGGAAGCATACAGTTCACCCAGATATGATTATTACTGAACAGTCACTTAAAATTATCATGGCTTTAGTGCTGCTTTCTGATTTAATCCAATTACTGTTCCAGAACAACTGGAAACACTAGAACTCTTTCACCAAAGAGAAGGTAGCAACAACCTTAAATCTCACTAAGAAAATCTGAAACACTGACCTTTATATTCATGGGTGCTTCAGAGTGTAATTAAGGGTGAAATCTTGGAAACAGGAGTCAGTCGCAAAACTGTGGGTCACCACATGGGCGCTGTGTTTTACTCAAGTCTATGCAGTTTGTGCCTTCCTCTCTACATATTTACATTCTATAGTAGAATGCGAACATGTACAGTTTCCTTTTAATTTTCTTCATAATTAATCAGAAACTCTACCATCCTTACCTTGCTTTATACATCTTCCCTCAGAGATTCCACACTCCTGATCACCTGAACATTTAGATGGGTGCTGTGAATCCTTGTCAGCATCAAGAGGCACCATAGAAAGCAGAGTTGACAGTGACACACTCTTTTGAACAAGATTTCTATTTATAAACCACACATCAATGGCTACTAAGCTTGCTCAAATCCCCCCGTGAGCTCCAAGCAGAAACCTCTCCTTTTTACAAACAACATGCTCTGCTCTGAAAACGGATGGTATCAAAAGCAAATGCAAAAAAAGCAAATCCAGGATCCTCTTCCTGACATTACTATTCCTCACAAATAAATTCAGGTTTTAGTTCAAAAAGATTGCATTTTGTTATTGTCCTTCTTAGTTAGACACAAACATACAGCAATTATCTAGCTTCCTATCTCTGTATGGTTTACTAAAAGAGACAAGGGGTTTTTTTCCACTAGAATGGAAATGTAAATATTAGTATTGAAAGCAACAAATGAAAACTTCAAGGATGAAAAATTAGTTTTATCCACTAACATTTCAGTCATTCCAAATATAGGACTGTGACCTTTCCAAATTACAGCTTTTACACTATAATACAAGGCTTTTTCAAAAAGAAAATAATTTTAATTCTGTTCATCTAAAATAAATGTGTGCCTTCATATGATCAAAGGAAAAAATGTCTGCATTTTGCCTCTGCTGTATACCAAAATAAAAGTATGGAGAGAGACATCAAAAGTAGAGGATATCTTAAGCTTCATAAAACCTGTACATTTGTAGTGTTAGACACATATTCCCATACTGTCTAACAACAGGTCTGTTTCTGTACAGTTGCAATGACTGGATTTACAGGAGCTTATTTTTATTCATAGCTAGATTAAAAAATATATATATTCCCTGAATCAAAGTGAATTAAAAGGAAATGACATGCAAGGGAAGAGAGTAGCTCAGATTTCTCATCAGCAGTCTAATCATGAGTGACCCACGGGCAACTCAAAAGCTGCCACACAATTACTCATGGAGTCTGCTTAGAAACAGGCATCGCTGCCAGGAAAATCTCTTTCTTACCTTGAATCCAAGTGTAGTGATTGCCACCCATAATAGGAATTGGTGGAGGGGAATACAAATTGCAAAACACTGCATTAAACTGACACTATATATCACTGTTTGACGGGTTGTACATATTTATGTGATGCATTTTACAGACATTGATAAATATACACAACTAGGGTAAGTAAGAGCAACAGGGTAATTCCTAGACTAGTTTCTCTTTTCAGTTGTGCCAGTCTTGCTGAAGTTAATAGATCTGCCTCAGTATGGGAGACAAAACTTTTTGAGCGTGCTGAGTGAGAGAGTGGTACTTTCTGTCTCCATGCTACAGGCACACTAAACACTGTGAACTTCCGAGTAATGAAAAGCTGCAAGATCAAAGCACAACTGCCTCTGTAACCACCATGGCTAAAACCTGATCATGGTTTAAGTGACTTCAAAAGCATTATGTGAGGGATGACTTTAGCATTTGAACTTAACTTACAGTGATACTCCAGCAATATTATGCATATAAAGGAAGTTTTTCTGCTGTGTATCACTCTGTTAGGAACAGATATGATCAGCTTTCAACCACTACAAAGGAAGTCTTTATTAACACTTTTTTCACTGAATACATTTTTACAAGGAAGGAGGATTCGAATTTCCAAATTTCCAAAATCATATACAGTTCTCTCAACAATTTCAAAATAAAGTTTGTGTGTTAAGAAATCCTGAATATTCTGAAAGTTTATTTGTTGGATTTTAATGAAGTAAATATAAAATAACAGCAATATGAGCAACACTAAAAGGCTTTAAAAATAAAAAAAATAAACAAAATCTATTCAGCCTAGCAAAATATGCCTCTGTACCTGGAACAAACTTTTATTTCCAGTCAATTCCCTGAGAAAACAACTGTTTTAACTAATTCTTGCAGCACTATTTTATGATTGAATGAAAGTATTCTTTCCAGTCATTTGATGGCTGAGATAAAATAGTGGATTCACATATTCATTTGCACAGAGACATAATGATGCTACTGAATAGAGTATCTTAATATATTTTAATAATACATTGTTATATATGCACATGTGATGTTTCTGTATTCTGTATGACTATACAATACATTACATATTATAAACAATATTCCAGCTTAGCAGGAAAACCCAAAATAAAAGAGAGAAACACACTGATTAAACTGGAAAATGGCCTTTTCTCATCACATAATTTTTTCCAGTTTTTTACTATCTAATTATTTCCTTCAAATGGCAGGTAGATTGTTTTTTTATCTATTCTACCACCAATCCACCTTTAAAAAACAACAACTTATATATCACAAATCAATACCAATGGAATATTTTTTTAATTAAACTGAAAAATGTGGGATGTTTATATATTGCTGCTTATACTAATTGAGTTCAAATACTTTCATGTAATTGAAACTGTTTTCTAGTAAGTAGTTGAATTATTATTGAAGTAACTCAGGTTTACTTCTCTAAATAATGTGTGGAGTCATCTGTTTTATTATCCTTCTATAATACTGGAAGACATTCCTTTTAGAGTTATGCACCTGAAGAAGAACTTTACAACATCAGTGTTTTTTAATGGTTAAGAATTTTATAAGAACTTAGCTCCTTAGCGGGACTTCGCAATCTCTGAAGATTTCCACTAGAATTGACTTTTACCTTTCCATCTCCAAATACGTTCAGAATCAAATTGTCTAATAATAAGCTTCCTTAAGGGATGTATTTCTGCAATTAAAATATATAAGGCCCTGTGTATTAGAGTGTCATATTATCTGTGGAGGAAAAAGAGAAGATTGTTTTGTGGACTTTGTTCAAGTGAAACAATCAGCATTGGTTGGTCTGAGATAGTAAGGTTATTGCAAATCAGTGAGACAAAAATTTCTGTACAAATCAACGACAAACACCTATAGACTCATATTGACTGTTGTATTTGAGAAAGTGAACTCAGAAAACTCATGGTACTGTCCAAGGAAAAAGGTGCAGTCTTTGGCAGTTTCTTTGAGAAGTGTAGTTATGATAAGAGAGTTACTGTAATAACTGAAATGGAAAGGAGACATAAAAATGATGATGTACTGTTTCACTTAGATGTACAGAGACTTTGTAGCTTATTTTTTAAGATTAGTTCATTTACCCATTCTGAACACCTAGAAGAGGTTTCAATTAGCAGCAAATGCAGCAATTTGATTTTGAACTCTGATCTCCTTTGCCCTTCATTGCAAAGAGCTTCTTCCCGCTTTCTTAAGCAAATTACTGCTAAGCCCTGAAATTATTCAGTAGTATCGAAGGGGGAGGAGGAGGGGTGGTATTTTCTAAGCCCAAATTTTTCATTATTGCTTTGGGTGTGAAATTGTTCAAAATACTGTATGGACCATGCATTATATCATTGGAAAATCATGAAAAAAAGAAAATCTTCAGTGTTATGGAGAAAGCCTCTGGGATCTCAGATGTCAGTCTGAGGAGAGAGATTGCTCTACCTATAAATTCATCTCTCCCAGAACTGACATCCAAGGTCCCAGAGACTTTTCTATATCATTAAAGACTTTTTTTCATGCAATTCCAGCAATGTAGTGCATTAGATTCTTTACAAGAAATGTTCAGCTATTCATATTGCAGACAGCCAGACATCCTTCTGACTCTCGAAGAATATTAGAGCTGTTGGGAATGGAGGTACCAAAATAACATACTGTAATAAATTTTCAATAAGCTTTCATGAACTAAAATCCACTATGTATTTCAAATGAAAAATGTCATTTGGAAAAAGCAAACAAAATAATCAAAACAAACAAACAAATAAATAAATAAAGTATAATCTAGTAAAAATGTTGTATGTTCACATTTTAATTTGTATGTGTCTGTGAGTTTCTTGAGCATAAACTAGGAGAAGTGTAGACTTACCTCTCACGGGCCATCAGTCTCACTTCAGATAGTAACAAATAACAGTCACAGATCAACTGTACATTTTTGTCCGTGAGCTTTGGGTCTGTTCAAATTTACTGCTTTAGTTACAATTAGCAAATGCTGCGAGGACTTTAAGACAATTTTTATCTTCATATGAATTGTAGGGGAAAGCAATAATGAGTTGTATTTAAAGCAGGCTAAAGATGTGCTACTAAATGTAGCTTAGAGGTGTGCTCTAACAGCTCAGGGATATTTGAGCAATACTTTTTCCCAGTTAGGAGCATATGGCTGTTAGTAAATGGAGAAGTTTTTTCAGATTCACATTACAGCAGCTACACATTGAGAGATCCCTGATAGCTGAACATCTCTGAGGTAACATTACACTGGTTTTAGGCATTAATAGACCAGAATAGATCTGTTGTTATATGAAGACAATAAGAGCTCCAGATGTATTATGTAAACATAGTACTTAACAGGTGCTTAACAGGTGAATAATTTTAAGTGCTTTAAATGGTTTTTCTGAGGTTTGATGTGAGTTAATTTATTTGACAAAGTAAACATGAACCTGGGTGATATTGCAGTCACTTTCCTCAGTGTACCATAAAACAAAAAACAAAAAAGGGGAAGGGGAAGGGGAAGG